>QLNU02014176.1:32467598-32482539 GCA_006491805.2 Dysdera silvatica | reverse complement strand
GAGTGCTCCTGATCAAGGCAGCGGTCAGTGTGGCATGAAAGCAGGGGGTGCTAAGAATCACTGGAATGGCCCAGGCTGCCGTTTGTTATTGACCTTGGCTACGTTTAATGGACGATCCCTTGCTTCTGAAGCAAAACTTCAGGAATTGGAAGAGGAACTAGACAAGATCAAATGGGACATTGTAGGACTCAGTGAAATTAGAAGAAAAGGTGAAGAGTTGGTGGAACTGAAAAGCGGACATTTGTTTTACTATAGAGGAACGGAAACTGGAAGAACAAGTGGTGTTGGCTTCTTAATCAACAAAAGAATTAAAGACTGTCTTCTGGAAGTTGAAAGTACATCAGATCGAGCAGCGAGCAAAACTACAAGCAAGAATTTACAATGTCTGGAGGCAAAATTGGTATTTTCTCATTTATTTGTGAGTAATCTATTTCAGTAACATAGAAATTCAAAGCTCATAGGGCCCTCAAGTGACTTCATGTGATGCAGTCTTACAGAAAATACGTTTTGATATATAATGGGGGAGGGGGGGCTTGAGCACCCTGAGCCCCTCCTACGCCAAGTGATCTATTCATATATCTTTACGATAAAAGTAACATACGTTTATTCGTTCTTTTGTAAAAAAATTTGAATTCTCCCCGAAATTAAATCCCGGCTACGTCCTTGTGTGGCTGACCACATTTCCAGGTGGAGGGGATTTGCCTGAATGAAAGGAATTTCAAGGTGAAAACAAAAGTAGTGTCATGATAGGGCAACTACTAAATAACACATACTCTTTCCAGAAAAGATTTATATTATGCAAATGGGTAAACGTTAGTTTTTTTTTAACTAAGTGGATTTGAATACGAAGTTAAATTTTATTATAGAACATTATGATAAGACAAACTGTATTTGGTAAAACTATGTTTACTCTGTAACTCAGTAAAAAATAAATAAGCCTTAAATTTCACGATAATAAGAGTATTTTTTAATTCTTAAAATTAAAAGAAATCTTTTTTATAATTTGTTTTACATTTTCGTTATATATGATATTTCGTTCAGCATCTACTTTTTTATTTCTCGATAGTTTTGGTGTAAATCAATAATACACTACAAATATTTAAAAATAATTTTATGAATATACTTTTGTTCACCAGAATAATATATGCTTCTGACATAAGCTTACGCAGAAAGTTCGTAAGTGGGGATTATAAGCTCAATGGGGGGTGGGGTTACAGAGCTACAACTCATATATTCCTATGTTAAATATACAAAATTTCGTTTCAATGAGGTGGGTTACAAGCCCCATCAACACCCTCCCCCCTGCGTACGCCAGTGGCTTCTGATAAACCTCTAATCATTTATTTTCACTACAAAACTTGAGAATTTCGAATTTAACTTTAGGTTTGCCTACCCCATACAATTAGCCCGAACCCCGCTTTATGGTTTATGGCGGTTCCAGGGAGGGGTCGGGGAGATGGGGTGATCACCCGCCCCTTGAACCCGGCCTATATGCCATTATATCATGGAAAACAAAATGAAGGAGTACCGGACACTTAGCGAAAAATAGGAATCAGAAACAAATCGCCCCACGTGAAAAGTTTCTGAATCCGACTTGAGTTGGTGGACGTTTGGACTAAAGGCGTCATGTGGAGTCCAAACCGCAGGCAGCGGCCACATAGAGATTCCATTGTGCAGCAGGAGGGGGAAAGCAAAGCGTATATATACGTCTCGGCCAGTATCAAGAGCCTACCCCTTGGGCGTATATATATACGCTTCGGCCAGTTTTCGAGCATTCCGCTAGACGCGTATATATACGCTTCGGCCGTTCTTCGAGCACTTTGGAAAAGCGTATATATACGCTTCGGCCAGTCAAAGGGTTAATCCCTACAGAATTGTGCGATTACGGAAAGGCGAATTATACTAACGAGATGTTCGTGTTAGACGGAATGCTGTTACTGTGAAGAGAATATGGCGTCAACAGGCAGAAGAGGGATGAACATAATTAGGTGTGTGATTTCAATAACCTTGTCATACAAATGAATACGAGATAAAATATCTAGTGCACATAGTTTGGAATGAGCGTACAACTACATCAAATACCATAGTTCAATATTTAGAGTGTTCTACACGTCAACCAGTGTTGCCAAGAATTTTTCGACATCGTCTATAGCACCGGGAATTTTTGCAAGGTACCTGACTCAGTAAACCATACCTTAGTACCATCACTGTACAAGTCCAATACATGGTGTTACGATATGGAGTTCCCCATATTATACCAGGTTTTAATATCCGTGTGTGGCAACATGATAGGAAAATCTACATTTGGCAATTCCGTGAATGCTAAGTCAGTGTGCCATGCATGATGCATAGCTATATAGGTTCCATTCACCCCGTCTTCTAATAGGAGGTGCCATTTGATTGAACTCTTTAACATACCTCGTACATGCTATCGGTACTTGGAACAGCCAGAGCTCTATCACTGAGGTGCTGGAGCTTATGATCAGGGGCGGCTTAAGGGGAAGGGCGAACAGGGCGGCCGCATGGGCACCGTTTGGATGAGGGCGTCAAACTGAAGTCAAATTCAAATTTTTTTTAATTGATCCAACGGTAGAAAATCTCTCTAAAAAAAGACAAGTTTAAAGAAATTTTTAGAGACATCTTTAGAGAAATTCTTTCAGAGACTTTTGGCCACTTTTATAGGCTATATGGCTCACTGTGCATCTGTGAAAATCTCCTGTTTTCGCCGGAGAAGGGGGTGCCAAAAAGCAATCCGCGCCAGGCTGCTTGGGTTCAAAATCAACCTCCAGCCACCCCTGCTTGTGATCATCTCGCCTTTGGCACCTTATTGGTGACTTTTACACACAGGATAATACGCGACCTCATGTGACACGCGACATTCAACTATTTCTGGATAGCCACAATCTTCCATTTATTTTCGTTCTGAGCGTTCACAGTATTTGTTCCCCATTGATATGTTGCATGCATGATTTTGCAATAACTAGTTACCAGGTAATTTCAGTTACTGTAACAAATAAAATTTGATGAAATATTTGAACCTCTATACGTAGACTCTCTCAAACATTTATGCAACGTTTCATCCTCTCTATGCCGAAACATGCAGCTGTTGGTGTTGCCGCCTTGGTGGTTACGCAAATTATTGAATAAACCATATCCAAAATGTCCAACAATGTTTTTTTATAATGATATATCTTCCTTTATATATATATTGATATGTAATACCAATGAAAAAATATTTTATTTTTGTGATATAAGCTATATCTTTATATTCACCACATGTGGTTTTCATATCTCTTGACTTACTTGGTGCTATATTTTCAGTGGAGAACAGTGTAATAGCTATTGTAGTAAAGACTGTGTTGAAAATGCGGAGACAACTATTTACCTTGGCTGTCTTATTCCTTTGATTTAGTTGTAACCGCGCTGTTTCATTAGAAAAAAGTGCTACCAGATTAAAAGGCAGAACAGTCTCTTCACTGATGCATGCTTGTTAAAGATTCAAAGAGAAGCGCCACTATTCAATACAAAATGCAATTTTGTCTTTGTCTTGAATAAAGTGGCATTACGTTAAAAGTGCAAGAAGATTTAAATTTAGAAAAAGCAAAATAAACTACTACTAAAGTTTAAATAAGTTTAATATTTACTACAGTTTCTGGCATAATACTTCAAAAATTACTTAAAATGCAAGCAATTTAATTTTCTTGGACCAAGAAATATTCATACTTGCCCCTCTTATATGTTGTCTATCACAATGCCATACCACGTCATTAAACTTTATAGTAATTTATAATTATTTATTATTATTAATTATAATATCACAGATACAAATTTACAGTAACATACGAATAAAAAAGGTTTGAAGGTACAATAATAAGTTACGCAAATAGTAAAGAATGTCATAACTCACCCACAATTAACTTGTCCATGTGAGTTTTCTTTAATTGCCTGTATCATGTCATCTATACATACTCTTCCTCCCTCCTCACACCTATCCGCAGCTACAAACAATAGCTATATTATATCAAATGCCACGCATTTGTTTGCAACAATTTAATTCAATTAATTTACCATAATATTCCATAACTGCAATGATGCCAAAATGATGATGATGGGAATAAAAATTCGAAAGAGCCTAACAAGGTGTATTTTAGATTTCGTGCCGGCGTACGGGAACATTGTATAAAAAAACAGAAATACGCGGAGAAAACGAAGAACATACGCAATGAAAATATCAATAAGTTAAGAATTTTATGAATAATATTAAGAAATAAAATAGGAAAGAATAAAATTTTAAGCATAGAAAACGATAAGGTGGGTCAGATTTAAGTTGGACACATAGAAATATATAATATAATGTGCGAAAAGCATCATTAAAAATAAATTTCATTCAACCTAATTAGAGTTTAGATGATATTCTTGATGTGAAGTTGATATTCTTGATGTAAAGTTGATATTCTTGATGTAAAGTTGATATTCTTGACTTTGAAGTTAAAGATATTGGCTAGTGATGAGGCTAGAAATGGAGGATAGAAGAAAACTGTAGCTTGTTACATGGTTCTATGGATATAAAGTCTCATGGTATGTGTATCTATGGATATGATGTGTCATGGATAAAATGAAGCATAGATATATTAGTTACAATACAATACAATTTTTATTTCCATGCTAAAATTACATTTCGGTACACGGAAAAAACATAGTAAAACAAAACAAGAGTTATTAATCTAGCTCCCATTATGGTCAGTATGACCATTTTATTTTTGATGTTCTATTAAATAAATTCTTAATTTCTTTTTAAATTCTTTCTCTTCCACAATTTTTATGTGAATTAATTTATATGAATTAACCGCTGAATTAAGTGGAAGTCAACAGTTATTAACAGTGGCGAATTAGTGAAATTTCTCCTCCCAAATCCACAAAAATGCAATGGAAATCCGTTATAACGAGGTCCGACTATGACGACCAGTTTCATATAACGAAGGAATTTTTACAAAAAGTTTGATTGCTTATTTTATTTTTTAAATTGCTCTTTAAATCTGAGGTCCAAAAAAGACTTGTTCGCTAAAAGTTAAACTAGATTACGCTTAATCATTATACCAAACAAAATCCATATTTTCCTCGTTATTTCCAGAAACTTGATAAATGTGGTTACGTTATAAGTTGGTCCTACTGTATTTTACATACCCCAAAATTCCTCTCTAGAACCACTTCCATTTATAAATTAAATAACGATACTTATGAATAACGAAGATTTAAGTCAGAAACACTAAATTTTTAACGTCGAAAACGTTTTTATTGAACTTGAATCTGTAATATTCGTTACGACACGTTTCTTCGTCATAGTTTTTCCGCCATGTTTAGTCCAATTTTCTCGCCCAACCTCGCCATACGTTTAAAAAAATACAGTAACAATTCCACCCTTAATAAACTTTTGATTTATTTGAACATCCATTTACCTTCCTTTATTAGAATTATTACCTTCCTTACTTAGGTTTACATCCATGGTGTAGAGTGATTTCAAAAGTGGGCAATCTCCAAATGTTTACACTCCCCCTTCGAATAAAAAAGTA
Source organism: Dysdera silvatica (assembly GCA_006491805.2). Lineage (NCBI taxonomy): Eukaryota > Metazoa > Arthropoda > Arachnida > Araneae > Dysderidae > Dysdera > Dysdera silvatica. The sequence continues at coordinate 32,476,969 of QLNU02014176.1, read as the reverse complement.
AAAATTCATACATGTGTCATATCACCATTACGTCATGACGATATACCGGTTGTCTCCTCACCAGGGTTGCAAACATCTAGGAGGGGTAGGGTACACCTAGACGAACAATATTTGTCATAGAACCTAGGGTCGCAAACCACTCACAGCGCTAGTTCTAAAACCGTCCAGCATGCACAAATATTTTCAACCACTGCGTGAAAAGCGCCAGATAAAACTCAGGTCAGCTGCTCAAGTGCATAGATGATTAGGACATCGCATTTTGCGCTTCTCATGCACTGGTTGTCACTATTTGTGCATGCTGGACGGTTTTAGAACTGGCGCTGTGAGTGGTTTGCGACCCTAGATTCTATGACACATGTTGTTCATCCTAGATGTTTGTAACCTTGGTGTTGAGACACGCTGCATATATGTATACACACACACATGCATTTATACAGTTTGCGCCAAAATTTCGTAAAAAGTTTAAAAATCGTGAAAAATAGGAACAAGTGATGGTAAAAAAGTACTGTTTGCACGAACGTTTTTCCAAGAAAATGGGATGTTTTAGTAGCAAAAACACTATAGTTCAAAGAATCACCTGCAAACGGTGGTGACAACTTCAAACGATAATGGACAAGCATTCCATCGATTTATTATTGCAACAGTTGTTCAATATGACCTCCAAAACTTTGTATAACAGAAAGAAGGCGAATAGCACAGACATGTGGCCATTTCTCTACTTTGGTTCTTTCGCAGTGCGAGACTTCTGAATTGTAGGGGCTTCTATTTCAACGTTCAAGTAGAAGTACTTCACCAGCAACGCTTGATCTCGTAGCGATAACATTCTCTGATTATGCAGTACTGTTGGATTCTATTGATCACTCTACCTGCATCCAGGTTTTTCATTGCAAGCCTGAGCTGTATACTTCTGCTGAATATCTTGCGTATCAGCGTCTTCTTCATATAACTTTTTGAACCAATTTTTTTTTGCTATATGTAATAATTCTGACACCCACGTTTTTAGTTCAAGTTAGAGCCTTTTGATATAGGAGAAAACGAGGCATCTTCCTCGACCTAGATTCACAATAGGGTCTCTCAGTTGAACCCGGAGTGCTGTAGACCGCTAGACCATCGGGGACAGGAAAGAAACCCCCTTTCTCCATATTTAAAGGTTGTAAGTTATTATTATGCCTCTTTCTCTCCTGTACCAAGAAGCCCGAGTTTAAGCTTAAAACGTAGGTGTCGGAATTATTACATATAATAAGTTCTCGAAAAACACAAAAATCTAGCCCCGGAGGTTTTGTTATTTAATCATAAATTTAACAATTGTGTTATCCCTGAGGAGGATAATAATACCTTACAATTTTATTTGCTACTGAAAAAATCTAATTTTCCTAGAAAGCCTTTCGTGCAAACCGCATTTCTTTATCATTATTTATTCCTTTTGTGATTTTTTAAAGATTTTGCGGGACTTCGAGAGCACCCTGTATGTATATGACATGAACACTCAGAAGTTGCCCACTTTTGAAGTAATGCTACGCTTAGTTGGTTAGTATTTTATGAAGCAAGGACGTCAAGGCCACGCCACTAGCTCATGTTGTTGGCCGTGAAGTTCCATATAATTCTAGGAAAAATATTTTCCACTGAGAAAACGTTTAGTTAAACCAAAAAGCTAATAGCATTTCATTTTTCGTTGAACATTTGTGAACGAAGGAGGATTTTGAGAGGTGGGGCCTCCCAGTAGCGAGCACACCTAGCATACCACTAGACCGGGTTAGATTCCTAACTGTGAAAAAAACGGGCTTATTAACTAGCTGCTCAATGTAGTCCGGGGTATAATTCTTTTGAGAGTAATGGTTCGAATTTCTCAGAAGGTTCTAGACCCCATCGCAGCATGATTTTTACTGTCCTTGCGCCATAAAAAATTGCTTTTGAGGAGCATTTCCTAATGAATTCCACTAAAGGATGTTAAGCTCTCGAAGCTGAAAATTCCTAAGTGAAATTAATTGTAGCAATTCAAATATTATGGGGGGAGCAAGCAGCTTAAAAAAACATCAAGTAATCTGGCGTTTAGGTGAACGATGCACTTTGTTATTTAAGTTGGTGGCTAAACCACTGTCTTTAACCAATAAAGCTGGTGGTAAATTTTATTTAGCTATATTCGATTATTCCTATGCCCATGTTCAACACTTGTTTTGAATGAGACATTTCGTTGTTTTTTCTTTATGAAATTAACTACAATCCGATCGATTTAAATGGTTATTATTTGCATTTTACAAGCTTTAAAAATAATTATAGTTTTCACAAAATTAATTATACTTCCTTATAATTTCTTAACATGAATTCGTTATTGCAGACGAACTATAATTAAAATAAGTTTAATGATAAAATTAACGCCTTATAATCAAAATACGTTTAACGATAAAATTAACGCCTTATAATCAAAATTATTCTCAAAAATCAACTTACAATTAGCAACAATAAGAATTCCGAGAACAGAAAGAAAAAATTCCATTTTCGGGTGATAAAAAAGGCGATCAGTAGTTATAAGTTAACGGACTTGTTTAAATAAGTTATCAGTATGGAATGAGTATAGTTCAAATATTGCAGCACATCTGTGCAAATTATAAAGAATTATGCTCTATTCCACGAATGAACATACATGCAGGAAATTTCAATAATAGCTTGGAACAATATCAGAAATGCCATAGGTTGATAACAGAAGTTTTGAAAATCCGTTTCCCCATTTCCGTACATCACGGGGGGAAAGAAAATCGTTATTTCCGCTTCCAAAAACAGAGTAAACAAGCGGAAATAAAGATCACAGGCGGTGATATATATATATATCCTAAATCAATAATTTTTCTTAGTGTTTGACATTATCCTTATGTCCTTGTGATATCCGGTACAATGAAATATTAATAAATTTTTAAATACAGAAAAACCTTCTTTATCCGAAATAAAGCAGGCGGAACCGATTTCGGATAAACTAAATTTTGAATAATCAGGAAATTTAATTTAAGTCAAACGACATTCGAAGTGCAGGGTGTCCATAAAATCTTTCGCAGATTTAGAAAATTAACGACGTAGAAACTAAGCACATTAGACACATAAATAATAAAAATTACATTAACTAAAAAGTTTTTTAAACACATTTGTACGTTTCAATATGGGCTCCTTTTGTTGTACAGATAACGCAGGCCCGTTGCGACCATTCAGGCGAAGAAGGCGGACGCCTAAGGCGGCACCACGTCAGATTTTCTATTAAGATATTCAATATTGTAGGATGATTGAGATAAATTTGACAAAAAATAAATTGAACTAAATTGATTATTTTTGATTGAATGTCTTCACCATATATTAACTCATCTTTATATATGTTCCTTTTATATATTTTTTTACATACCACAACTTCTTCCGTTTTACATTAATACATTTTTCTCTAACCAATTCACTTAAGTCTGAGAAACGTTTTTCCATTACCACTACACCTCTCAATGGTGTAAGCAGTATCGCTGCCGCGCTAGAGACTTGGAAGGCGGTCTTTTCTTTTCGATATTTTTGTGCATTATTACGAGATATCGGTAATTAGAACTTTCTCCTTCAACAGCAAAATACACGACAATTATTTTGGTTTTCTATCATTTATTCGTGCGTGTTATGAGATAAACAGTGATCACCATACTTCGTTTTAACCATAATTATAGTGAGAAGGCATAATTATAATGAGCACGGATCTTTCGGCGAGGCATTGTTACAGTCGACGTAAGATATCCGCAGTCAAAATGCAACAGAAATTTTGACCACATATTGAGAATCGCTCCTTATATACACCTGCTGAATGCGCAGTTCCGATGCGCTGGAGTTCCCGCTATTCATTCATTGGACACCAAATTTTAATCATTTGCATGTTCGGTCAAAATGTCTTTGCATACGAAATTTCATTACAATCGGACAACTCCTTCTTGGTGAGTGGATTTTTTTGTTATAGTGGTATCTAACTGGAAGGAGACCCACACGCTGAACGTATGTGACGATGTGTGGAACCGGCCAGGCCAGTAACCTAGTGTCCTACCCCGCCTTCAAGTGGTGCAGGCTGAGCTTTCTATTTATGTGGCAAATTAATATTTGCTACACGGATAGAAAGGCGGAAGGGGAGGGCTAATTCACCAACCCGTTTAGCCAGCGTGGTGAAATTATGGCTAATTCCTCCATTATGTTGACACACCAGAAACCATGGCCCCTAGTCTCCAGGTGCTGGAGTGCTCCTGATCAAGGCAGCGGTCAGTGTGGCATGAAAGCAGGGGGTGCTAAGAATCACTGGAATGGCCCAGGCTGCCGTTTGTTATTGACCTTGGCTACGTATAATGGACGATCCCTTGCTTCTGAAGCAAAACTTCAGGAATTGGAAGAAGAACTTGACAAGATCAAATGGGACATTGTAGGACTCAGTGAAGTTAGAAGAAAAGGTGAAGAGTTGGTGGAACTTAAAAGTGGACATTTGTTTTATTATAGAGGAACGGAAACTGGAAGAACAAGTGGTGTTGGCTTCTTAATCAACAAAAGAATTAAAGACTGTCTTCTGGAAGTTGAAAGTACATCAGATCGAGCAGCGAGGCTTGTTGTTCAACTAACCCAGCGATACCAACTTCAAATAGTACAGGTATATGCACCAACATCAAGCCATACCGACGAAGAGGTTGAAGAATTTTATGAAGAAATCAAAGAGTTACACACCAAAGGGAAACAACATATCAAGCTCATCATGGGGGATTTCAATGCAAGAATTGGACAACAGGAACAAGGAGAGACATCGGTTGGTAAATACGGATATGGGGAAAGGAATGAACGTGGCGATCAACTCATCGAATTTGCAGAAGCTGAAAACCTTAGCATCATGAATTCATTTTTTAAGAAGAAACCGCAAAGAAAATGGACATGGAAACACCCAAATGGGGGAACTAGTGAAATTGACTATATCCTGGCAAACAAGAAATCAATTATTGAAGATTGCAGTGTACTGAACAGATTTAATACTGGAAGTGATCATCGAATGGTGAGATGTAAAGTGCACTTAAATACTAAATTAGAACGACAGAAGCTCATTAGGAAACAAGTAAGTAAGAGGGTGGATTTAAAGAAATTAAAAGAAAATACCGAGGCATTCAAGTTGGAATTAAAAAATCGCTTTTCTGCACTGGAAGGACTTATTGATGAAAGTGATATCTCAGAAGCAAATGAAAACATTGTTAAGACAATAGTTGAAACTGCTGGGGAAATTGGTGGTGTAACCTGTAAAAAGCACAATAGCAAATTATCTGAGAAGACGAAACAGCTCATGAAAAGGCGAAGAGATATGAAGGTGGACAATCGAAATACCAGTTCCAGGATTGAGTACATAGAACTTTGTAAAACTCTGCGCAAAAGCATGAAAGAAGACATAAGAAAATTCAATTGTGAGTTAGTAAGGAAGGCCATTGAAAATAACAAGAGCCTTAGGGTTGTTAAAGGAAGTTTATCTGTTGGGAAGAAACACATCATTGCATTAAAAGGAGAGGATGGCACCGTAACAAGAAATAGGGAAGAAATACTTAGAAGAGTTGAAGAATTCTACAAAAAACTATATGAAAGTAACAGTGGATTAAACGAAGACACTGAAATAGTCGAAGGAACAGCTCCTAAAATCTTAAAAGAAGAAGTTTCATTTGCAATAAAAAGTATGAAGAAAGGAAGAGCCCCTGGCGATGATGGTATTACATTAGATATCCTAAAAGAAGCTGGAGAATATGTAGAAGACATACTTGCAAAATTCTTTACCAAATGTCTTAACAGCGGTAACATACCAAACCAATGGGATTCTGCAACAGTAATTCTTTTGCATAAAAAAGGTGATAAAGAGGATTTGAAAAATTACCGACCAATTAGCTTGTTACCTGCTATTTATAAAATCTTCACAAAAGTGCTAACACATCGCCTGCAGAAAAAATTAGATGCAGCTCAACCAAGAGAACAAGCTGGATTTCGAAGTGGATTCAGTACAGTGGACCATATTCAAGTATTAAGAGAATTAATTGAAAGAACACATGAATATGAACTTCCATTGTGTGTTGCATTTATTGACTATGAGAAGGCCTTTGACTCTATTAAAACATCAGCAGTCATCAACTCTTTAAGATCAACAGACATTGAGGATGTGTACATTGACATGGTGAAACGTGTGTATAAAAATGCAAGTGCAAAATTTCGGTTACATAAAGATACCAAAACTATCAAACTTGGCAAAGGGGTGAGGCAGGGAGATACCATTTCTCCAAAACTTTTTACTTCAGCTTTACAGATGATTTTTCAGCAGATAAATTGGAATAACAAGGGAATAAAAATAAATGGTGAATATTTAAATCATTTGCGGTTTGCTGATGACATTGTTATTTTTTCAACGAACCCATCAGAACTCCAAGACATGGTACAGGAGCTCTCAACTAGAAGTAAAGAAGTTGGACTCAAGATGAACCTACAAAAAACTAAGATCATGTTCAATAATTTCGTAGAGGAAACAAAAATACAAGTTGACAACATTGAGCTAGAAATTGCTGATTCATATATTTACCTTGGCCAGCTGATTTCAATGGATGGCAACATTATGAAAGAACTCAACAGACGTATTAAACTTGGCTGGAGTGCATTTGGAAGAAACAGTTTTATCCTGAAGGGGAAATTGCCTTTGTGTCTAAAAAGAAAGGTCTTCAACCAGTGTGTATTGCCAGTCCTCTCTTATGGATCAGAGACATGGAGTCTAACAGTTGGAGCAATACGAAAGTTACAGACAACGCAAAGGAGCATGGAGAGGTGCATGCTTGGAATAACTAGGAGAGATCGAAAAAGAAACACTTGGGTGAGAGAGCAAACTAGAGTAGAGGACATCATTGTTAAAGTAAAAGGGCTGAAATGGCGATGGGCTGGGCATATTGCAAGAAGAACTGATCAACGATGGACAACAGAAATTCTGAACTGGATTCCAAGAGACCACCGAAGACCTAGAAAACGTCCTCAAACTAGATGGGTGGATGAAATAAGAAAACAGGTTGGGGTGACGTGGAAGCGAATTGCTCAGGATAGACTTGTGTGGAAAGCATTTGGAGAGACCTTCATCCAGCAGTGGATAGATAATGGTTGAATATGATGATGATGATGATATATATATATAATTAATATAATATACATAATTAATGTAATATATATATAATTATTATAATTGTATATTTAATATGTGTTTTCAGTACTCTCTTAAAAATGCTTTTATTTTGCAAATGTGGCGGCGACGGACAAAAGAGTGGTCGCAGACCTTTCGATTATTATAAATGTGCGTCGCGGCTTGAAGAAGGTTGGAAGCCACTGCGTTAGGAGATGATATAAGAATTGAGGAAACGTTGTATTTCGACAAATTAGAAACTCGAAATGCACCGACCAAGTCGTCAAGGGCCTATCGGTAAAGGTGCTCTGAGCCCCCATTCTTTTTCTAGGCTACTATTCGAACAACGACTGCGATATTCCGTGGCGCAGAATTACCCTTGCTGTCCTTGCGCCATAAAAATACAACCAAACGGTATTCCGTATTGTATGAGTACACCTGAGGGCATTTAAATGTTGTATGCCAGAACCGTATCGAGTGGGGATCGGAGATTTCATTTTTTTTCTAGGCTGCTATTGGAACTATTCCGTACACAGAAAGTATACGTGACGGCACTTGAAATGTGGCACGTCAGGGCCGTATTGGGAGTGCCCGAAGCCCCTGTCCTTTTTCTAGACAGCTACGAAGCCGCCATCATTATTCAGTCCCTACAACGTCATATTTATAAACTCACCCGGTGGCTCAATAACTGGAAAATTAAAATTAATACTTCTAAAACACAGGCCATCATTTTCTCAAAAAATCGCTTCACCCCCCCACCCCAACACCACACTACAAATCCACAATGAAACAATTAATTGGTCTAACAATATTAAATACCTTGGCATAACCATGGATAAACGCCTTTCATTTAAAGATCACCTCTCCACAGTTAAGAATAAAGTTCGCGCGGCTTGCGCCCAACCAAGCAATCTCATTGGCCCCCGTACAATCCTCTCCACACAAAATAGGCTCCTCCTCTATTATACCGCGATTAGACCAATTTTAACTTACGCCGCCCCCTCATGGTCAATTTTCCCAACCAACATCCTTAACTCGCTTCAACAGTTCGAAAACATCACCCTACGTAAAATACTTCACATCCCTTGGTTCATCCGGAATCGTCGAATGTTTCACGACATAAACATCCCCACAATTACAAAAGTCATAGAAAATCTCTCCCAAAACTACTTCAGTAACATCCACTTACACCCAAATCCTCTCATCACAAACTCACACAAATTACACAACACAACAACTAGCCGTGGCGTAGGCCCCCTACCAGCATTCGCAAATAATTTCCATCCCCCTCCGGGCACCATTCCCCCACCTCCGTCCACGCCATCGCCCCCACCAGTACCTCGAAACTTCCGTTGGCCCCTCTGGCCCCCCCAAGGCATTATCCGCCGGGACCATCCTCCCATCATTCACCATCCTCATCGGGTCCGAAAATATCGGAGCCGCTATGTTAAGAAACTACCACGAACCATTTATAGACGAACGATCCCACAAACAATTTTACCAAGGCTCCCCTCAGCCTCCCACATGGTACAACCCAATCACAGTACCCCCGTCAACAATATTATATTAACAATAATGGAAAAATAACAACGTTTTTTATCGTAGTTGTAAGTTTAAAAGATGGTTCGACGCACGTTTCGAGAGAACAAGGTCTCTCCTCGTCTGGAACTAGCGTGCAATAAACAACATTGGAGTGTTGCCAACTCGATGTGGTTAATACGTTGCCGGTAGCGGTTAGTGCTTTTTTCAGGAGTACAGAGTTGTTTTAGGCGGCCAACTTACAAAGTGGTAAATTTTGGTCACAAAGTTAAGTAGCAGGTGTAGTTGAAGGAGAAGCAGTGGGGAAGAGTTTCAAACAGATTCAGCCCCAGTTTGTTTGGACAATGGATGTGATACGAGGGCCCATGGTCACTTTCTAAACGGCACTTAGTTTGGTCTATAAGTTTGCATCGACGGTCAATCTTCCGGATGAGCCCAGGGAAGGGGCTCACATCTGGAATTCGGTGCAGACCCTCTCATTTTTGGAGGGAAACTATACCCTTAGGCCGTGATTCCTATTTCGAGGGGAGGTCCCAGGTGTCATGCACGGTAATGTGCATGAAAAAGCCCAAGTTTCCGAAAAAAAGCAAACACAAGTGGAATAAGGTATAGAAAAAACTGATAAAGAAAATTTTGAAGAACTGTAGAAAAATAATAAAAATTA
>QLNU02014176.1:32431663-32450390 GCA_006491805.2 Dysdera silvatica | reverse complement strand
TAGGAATGATTGTTCAGCAAATAAAGCAAGGAGAATATAGAAACACACATTCATGTAAAATATGTTTACTTCGGTCAGGACGAAAAATGGATGAAAATCAAATATTTGAAACCAGTAAGAAAAGAAAATACGAAATAGAAGGCAATCAGAAACTGGCTACTCAAGGCAAATTTATTATAATTTCTAAGAGACGGTACAGAACATTCTCCCAGTACGTACAAGCGTAACTAAACCAATTAGATTAGAATATATAAGATATTGCAGTATGGCTAATGCAAATAGACGACTGGGAAGAAAGAGTTGTAACACATTAACAAAATGAGGAAATTTGGAGAAAATCTGGGGAAATTTTTAAACTCAAAGCTGACGTCCACTCCCTCTCAGAAGCGCTTTCAAGATGAAGTAGAGAAATAAGCGGAAGGCAATTTAGAAATCCTTTTATCCTAGAGAAAATATTTTAAGAAATCATTCCAGAAAAGAATGGAAAGAACGGAAAATTCTTAAGAGAATTACTTTCTACGGCAATTAAAATTTATTTTCAAATTTAATGTCTGCAGTAAAAAACTTAATTAAAAGATTTTACAAAGAAGCTGTTCCTTTCCTAATACTTGGAAATTTTTCTAATAATTAATTTTAGATTAAAATGTAACTAAAATTTTGGAAATATTCATATGTAATTAATCGCATTTGTTAAAATATTTCCTTACCACGACAGACACTTATTGCGAACGATAAGAAATGCAATGTACTAGGTTTGAGCAACTATAGTAAATCATCGATGTTTAACATTGTTGAGTAACATCGATGTATGAAAAATATTGGTCTCAAAACATTGATGTTTATGCAATGCTACATCGATGTTTAAAAAATTTTGTTTATAAGCTAAAATCGTCGTCGTTTTAATTTTAAAAACGTTTAATTACTTTTCCTGATAAAAGATAATTGTAAAATATCGGTTTCTAAACATCGGTGTTCCAATTTAAAAAAAATAACTACAACAATAGAAATATTTAATCGTCAATGAAGTAAGGTAAAGCCAATATTACGAAATGTATTATAAAATATAAATTTATTTCAGGAAAATCAATAATTTGTCATTATTATTAAATTATAATAAATATATTACGATGAAGTAGCGAGTATGTGGCATATCGAGATATAAATGTATTGTTATTTGAAGGAATATCTTGCGGTATACCATTGTGGAAAACAAATTGAATTATTTATTACAAAACTATATAAAATTTAAAATGACCAAATGGAATTATCTATGGAATGTAATAAAGTTAATTATTATGACTACTTATAAGCTAATCCAAGCGGTAGTCATGGTTGCCAACTGGAAACAGGTATGTGTAGATATTTTTTTTTGACTGAGATTTCTCCAGTTTCATAGGTAGGGAGATTCTCTCGTCTTTCATCTAATTTTTGCATATTCTCCAGATTCTCGCATTCATATTTTATTTTTCACGTATATATTTCATTAACCATCAAAATTTTAAGTATATATAATGAAATTTATGCATGATATATTTAAATTTATGTATGATATATTTGAAATTATGTATGGTATTTTTAAATTAGATGTTACCAGAGTAACTCATAAAATTCTGCAACATCAATAAACAAATGCGTATAGCTTAGAACTGTGATACATGTAAATTTAAAACTGATATTACGACGTAGCACTACGCATAATAAGTGGAGAAAGTAAGTCGAAAATTTTAGGCGTAGTATAATTTATTTAACAAAAATCAGTGTATGTTTCGAGCAGAAGAACTTACCCGTCTCCCATCATGAATACTTATGATGCATGTATATCCGTCCGAAACACACGTTGACTTTTGTTAAATTATACTAGGCCTAAAACGTTGAACTTAATTTCTTAATATACATATAAAGTATACCGTTACTTGTATATTGTCACACTTTTTTCATCAATATTATGTGACATGTGACTATACTCCATAAAATGTAAACTAATTGTTTTGTTTAATATTATCCATTTAAGGAATATTTGCTAAAGTGAGGCCTTGTTAAAAAAAAAATTCTTAAAATTTGCCGCCTCCCTTAATATCACTTAATTTGGTGCTTGTCTCGAATAAATCTCCCTTAAATTCATATTAGACAATTGATGATGTATATTGATATGTACTAATATGTACTATGAATAATACTACAGATTACGGCGTGGATAGTCAAACCCTCCTCCCCAATTCGATTTGTTATACAATTTATCGCCAAAACCGGCCATCATTGTTTAATTCAAATGAGGCCTACACAATTGAAGGGATATGACCGTTTTGAAAACGCAACAGCTCCTTGTTTATTTCAAACGGCGTAAATGCACTTCACTCCCGCCATTTTGGTTCCTTCAGATAAGGACTCCCTATATGAAATAAATCGTCGCAAACCTAATTACATATGTTTGCTAATTAATGCACCGTTTACTCATTCCCCATACCGTAGTTACTCAAACTTTAGACTAAATATAAACAATTGTAATCTGTGGTTCTCGATAATCTTATTCCAATTAGGCTTCTAAATTTTCCTAATCTAAATTGAGTTTCAAATCTATTGCATTTAAAAAAAATTGGTATTGCGATGAAAACATCAATGGGCTCAAAATATCCGCCATTCACCGTCGATGCTAGAAACGTCGAACGTCGAAGAATAAAACATTGATGTTTCGAAAATATCGAACATAGATGCTCATCCTTACGATGTATATACGGCCAAATATGTATCTATCGGAATATGTTATATATATTTGAATTCGATCGATACAAAAATTTTCTGTGCAATTTCGTGTTTTTGTGTGAATTTTGTGAATTATTTCTAGTTGTGGAAATGATCGTTGTTTTATTTCAAGTTGTGGAAATTATCGTTGTTTTATTTCAATTTTGTGCTTTCTATTGTATTGCAATGATATCATGCTTTGCTAATAGGACCCATATAGAAGACCTGTGTTTGAATACAAGTAGTATCAAACGCTTATTTTTTATACTGAGCTATGTTCTAGAGTTATCTAGTGTTATGTTCTAGAGTTATCTTGTCCATGTCCTAGATTATCTCTATATCATAACATATATATATATATGGCCTGCAAAAGGGTTGCTGGTATCTAACTGGAAGGAGACCCACACGCTGAACGTATGTGACGATGTGTGGAACCGGCCAGGCCAGTAACCTAGTGTCCTACCCCGCCTTCAAGTGGTGCAGGCTGAGCTTTCTATTTATGAGGCAAATTAATATTTGCTGCACGGATAGAAAGGCGGAAGGGGAGGGCTAATTCACCAACCCGTCTAGCCAGCGTGGTGAAATGATGGCTAATTCCTCCAATATGCTAATACACCAAAAACCATGGCCCCTAGTCTCCAGGTGCTGGAGTGCTCCTGATCAAGGCAGCGGTCAGCGTGGCATGAAAGCAGGGGGTGCTAAGAATCACTGGAATGGCCCAGGCTGCCGTTTGTTATTGACCTTGGCAACGTATAATGGACGATCCCTTGCTTCTGAAGCAAAACTTCAAGAATTGGAAGAAGAACTTGACAAGATCAAATGGGACATTGTAGGACTCAGTGAAGTTAGAAGAAAAGGTGAAGAATTGGTGGAACTTAAAAGCGGACATTTGTTTTATTATAGAGGAACAGAAACTGGTGTTGGCTTCTTAATCAACAAAAGAATTAAAGACTACCTTCTTGAAGTCGAAAGCACGTCAGATCGAGCAGCGAGGCTCGTTGTTCAACTAACCCAGCGATACCAACTTCAGATAGTACAGGCATATGCACCAACATCAAGCCATACCGACGAGGAGGTTGAAGAATTCTATGAAGAAATCAAACAGCTACATACCAAGGGGAAACAACACATCAAGCTCATCATGGGAGATTTTAATGCAAGAATTGGACAACGGGAACAAGGAGAGACATCGGTTGGTAAATATGGATACGGGGAAAGGAATGAACGTGCAAACCGCAAAGAAAATAGACATGAAACACCCAAATGAGGAACAAGTGAAATTGACTATATCCTGGCAAACAAGAATCAATTATTGAAGATTGCAAAATTGAACAGATTTAATACTCGGAAGTAATCATAGAATGGTGAGATGTAAAGGCACTTAAATACTGCACTAGAACGACAGCTCATTAGAAGCCTACGAAACCAAATGTCTAACAGCGGTAACATACCAAACCAATGGGATTCTGCAACAGTAATTCTTTTGCATAAAAAAGGTGATAAAGAGGATTTGAAAAATTACCGACCAATTAGCTTGTTACCTGCTATTTATAAAATCTTCACAAAAGTGCTAACACATCGCCTGCAGAAAAAATTAGATGCAGCTCAACCAAGAGAACAAGCTGGATTTCGAAGTGGATTCAGTACAGTGGACCATATTCAAGTATTAAGAGAATTAATTGAAAGAACACATGAATATGAACTTCCATTGTGTGTTGCATTTATTGACTATGAGAAGGCCTTTGACTCTATTAAAACATCAGCAGTCATCAACTCTTTAAGATCAACAGACATTGAGGATGTGTACATTGACATGGTGAAACGTGTGTATAAAAATGCAAGTGCAAAATTTCGGTTACATAAAGATACCAAAACTATTAAAATTGGTAAAGGTGTGAGGCAGGGAGATACCATTTCTCCAAAACTTTTTACTTCAGCTTTACAGATGATTTTTCATCAAATAAATTGGAATAACAGGGGAATAAAAATAAATGGTGAATATTTAAATCATTTGCGGTTTGCTGATGACATTGTTATTTTTTCAACGAACCCATCAGAACTCCAAGACATGGTACAGGAGCTCTCAACTAGAAGTCAAGAAGTTAGATTCAAGATGAAACTACAAAAAACTAAGGTCATGTTCAATAATTTTGTAGAGGAAACAAAAATACAAGTTGACAACACTGAGCTAGAAATTGCTGATTCATATATTTACCTTGGCCAGCTGATTTCAATGGATGGCAACATTATGAAAGAAACAACAAACGTGTTAAACTTGGCTCAAGCGCATTTGAAGAGCCGCATCCTGAAGGGGAAATTGCCTTTGTGTCTAAAAAGAAAGTTGTTTCAACCAGTGTATTGGTTACATCCTCTCTTATGGATCAGATGGAGTCCAATGAAGTTGAGCAATAATGTTACAGACAACGCAGCGACATGGAGAGGCATGCTTGAATAACTAGGAAAGATCGAAAAAGAAAGACTTAAGTGAGAGCGAACTAGAGTAGAGGACATCAATACAGCTAAAGGACGAATGGCGATGGGCTGGGCATATTGCAAGAAGAACTGATCAACGATGGACAACAGAAATTCTGAACTGGATTCCAAGAGACCACCGAAGACCTAGAAAACGTCCTCAAACTAGATGGGTGGATGAAATAAGAAAAGAGGTTGGGGTGACGTGGAAACGAATGGCCCAGGATAGACTTGTGTGGAAAGCATTTGGAGAGACCTTCATCCAGCAGTGGATAGATAATGGTTGAATATGATGATGATGATATAATACTATACTATACATACATAAAACTATACTTACATACTAACAGGCTAGTTGAAATTGAGTAGGACCATACCTTTGAATTACGAATTTAAATTGCATCCAAAATACTAGTGTACATCTGAAGAGAAATTCAGTCTCAATCACAATGCTATGATAAGCACTCGTGCATAATTGTGTCGACACACCATCATGTTTAACGCTTGTATAGTATTGAAGCAGTATATAGCGATGTGTTGAAGTTTTATTTTGTACATCCAAATCTGTTAATCGTTATAGATGTCGGTTAACTGTATGTTGAAGTGTATTTGCCCAGTGGTATCTTCATTTAAGATAGAATGGCTTTTAGTTAGTGA
Source organism: Dysdera silvatica (assembly GCA_006491805.2). NCBI lineage: Eukaryota > Metazoa > Arthropoda > Arachnida > Araneae > Dysderidae > Dysdera > Dysdera silvatica. The sequence continues at coordinate 32,444,522 of QLNU02014176.1, read as the reverse complement.
CAAAATGTAATTAATGATTATTAGTTAGTGTGAAAGGTATTGTAATGTTTATAAAGGGAATAAAATCAGAAATACAAGCGAAAATTGAAAAATAATATAACATTAATTAAGGATGATAATAAAAATGGAGGTTGGTTGGTTATATTATTGGGGCGCAAGGATAGTAAGTGTTATTCTGCGTCATGAGACGAAATCATTTGAATGGCACAAAATATACATAAAAAGAGATTAAATCATGATAATATCCATGTCCCCGTAGTGAACCCGTACCAATTTTCAATATGTTTTATACAAGAGCATAGATTTGATTCCTACGTCGTATCAAGGCAATAATTGAGATTGTCATGCTTTCATTTATATATCTGCAACTCGGTAAACACAGAATGTGATTAAATAGACAAGATGTGATAAATGGTAATTAAAGATACATTTTTCTTGAAAAACGATAAAGGCACTATTCTAGGAAAACACTATTATAATTTAATATAAACCAATACAGGCCAAAGCAGGAAAATAAAACATCTGCATCAGTCCCACAACCCATTGTCCCAATTAATTAGGGACAAACAAATGAAGAAAATACAATTATGAATAAGTCAGTTTGCAATGACAATCGGTAATAATACATCCACATTGATTTTGTAAAGACGCGATATAATGAGCACTAACAAATAATATATGAACACACATTATGAGTAAATTAGACATCAGTCAACATTTTTATTACGCAAGGATAAGCTCGCCACTCAAAGTGCAAGACTCAACATTTTTATTACGCAAGGATAAGCTCGCCACTCAAAGTGCAAGACGAAGGTTCGAAGAGTAGGAAACGAAATAACATTGAAATAATAAGCTTAAGGGAAATAAATTAAACACATGATAATGAGATAAGCATTATTTTTATGGAAATTACCCATTATTATTATTATTATTATTACCCATATTTAGCTAATGAAATGATAAAGGTATGTGACTAGTCAGAAAGGGATAGGACATAGTGAGCCAAATTTAGTACTATATCACTACATGAATACACAATTGTGATCAAGACCATCAGCAATTTAGAATTAGAGAATAAGAGTACACAATTTGATAAACGATAGTATTGTACATGATATGCGAGAAAATAGTAACCATTAAAAATAAATATTCTACATACCGATGTGAAAATCTTTGAAATCAGTAGGGAATTTAAGAGTTTTTGTCAGTCCATTATCACTTACGTAATGTATTGTACCATACTGAGTCCAACATGATGTACCGTTCCTTCTCAAATTGTCGAAGATTTGTCTTCTCATAGGAGTTGGATTTCCAGTGATCACGACAATGGTTCCCTTTAGAAGTCTCTTATTTTTGAATACAAGATCCCTTTTGTGGCATTCCGAGAAACTTCACGATGATTGGCTTCGGATGCTGTTCGTCAGATCCAAGTTTCGAATACGTCCCAATCTGTGGGAAACGGAAATTCCAGATGACTGCAAAAATTCAGTTTTTTGTTTAATACATCAATGGCAGAAATCAGAGGATCAATTCGGTCCGGCTCAGGAATACCATGAATTAGTAAGCATAGCATGCGAATGTGTTGGGTGTGGTCATTGACGTCCCATTTCAAGAGCATTTATTGACATTCAGTATTCTTTATTCTCTTTTCAAAAATAGAGGGATTTGACTTTAGCACAGATTCTTCTTTTTCAATGACTGTGAGCACTTCCAGTTAAATTTCCTCACGTAGACGATTTAGAGCATCATCGTCAAGGTCGCCCATCGTTGGAGTCACATTTAGTATCAATCTTTTCAAGTAACATTTTTTAAGTTATTCTAGGTTATTGGACCATTGTAACTTGAAGTCCGATAATTCGTTAGATAATGAGTGATTTTCACTACTTAGTGGAATCAGTGAAGGGGTGGATGCCTTCGGCTTATAAACTCTTGGAGGTATGTCCGATAGAGTATCCACTTTTGATGTTTCGAATACAATAAATTTGCAATTTAGTTTAAGTTAAAGAAGCATTATGCCAGCATGAAGATAATATACAAAGAAATTCAGTTCGAAATCACAACAGCAGTTGTAGAGGCATAGCCTCAAAGCCCAGTGCATCGCGCACCATACTTCAGGAGCTAGCCAAGACCGCTGTCGACGGAAGCAGGCATTGTCCAATCGGATGTTTTTCAATTTGGTCTTTTGACAACTTAGAATTAGACAGCCCAACTGGTAGAAAATGGCCATTAGTTAGTTATCAGTAGTTCATGTGAAACAGACATTGAAACTGTGGGCTACTGCACCAGTGGATGATCGTCCCTTTTGTGGGCGACCACACTCCATGCTGCTAAAAGCTATATCACCTGTCGAAAGCTAATATCCTCAGTATGGTGCTGTACTAGCCCAAAGAACGAAAAAAACTTGAGGTTGCCTACACATGGGATGAAATTTAATTTACGATAGGAATGCATTTTACGATTAAAGACTGCTATAATTATCATTTCAACGGATATTGTTATTATTAAACACCAATATAGAAGGGAAATTTCGTCATTAAAAATAAAAAAGCAGCAGGAAAATAGACTCTGGACACGTTAAAAATAAATATCAAAAATGGTACCTAAAGTTATGAAAGATGTATGCAAAACAATGAAAAAACGGCAATTGTTAAAAGTTGAGCATCACACTTCAGGAAGGAATTTAAAGTTTGAAGACCGGCCATGAAACTCCAACGTACGCATTTCCTCTGTTCATACCCGTATCCAGTGGAGGAGATATTAGGGACCCGTCCCCCCAAAACCAAATTTTTAATATGACTTGGTTTGGCACGGAATGGTCTTGCAAGTTGTAATTGTATCGATACATGCTGTAAAAATTTATGAACCCCCGAAATTAAATCTTGGCTACGGTCTTGCCTCTGCTGTCTCAAGACTTGAATAAAGGAAGTTGACGGTATTGCCAGACAAATTATTTAGCAATTTAATATCCCAAAAAATACTAAAATTTGAAATGAAGGAATCTTACTTTCATAAATATATTAGGCAGATTTATTCGAAAAATCTATTCTATTGTTGCACATCACAGCTACTTGTGTTTTTAAATTCCCAAATGTGAAACTTTAACGCCTGTCAGCTAAGAATATCGTTTATATGTTTGTTTTTTGGTTTTACGGCTCAAAGACTACAGTGGTCATGCTGCGCCGGGACCTACTGTTTTCCGAGGAATCCGAACCTCTTAAGGCCTGGGGAACCAAACCCCGGACTACAGTGAGCAGTGCGATCTTTATGAGATCTCTGAGTAAGCGTTCTTTTTGCACTGCTGGGAGTCGAACCCGGATTAGCCGCGCAATAGGAGAACGCGTTACCACACTGCGCCACCGCAGGGCCGAAGAATATCGCAAACCGTGAAAAGATCATTTTGACTTCAAATATTCATAAAAAATTGTCATATCATTTTAGCAGACAAATGATTACATATTCGTGATTAGGAAGTCAAGCACTACTGTATAAGATAATAGGTCTTATCTCTAAGTGTAGTGAACAGCGAAAGGCGTTCCCTTGTAAGAACTTTACTTTCATTTTTGATCTGTAGCTTCCTTTTTTTGTGGCGTCTTCAGCTTGTGATGTACGGAAATGCGAAGCAACTTTTCTACAATTTCTATTATCTGCCTTTCGCATGTTGAAAGATGTTAGTCAACTTTCCTGGATATCCGTCTATACCTGGAAAATAATTAATTGGAAATAAATAATTCGTGGTATTTTACACCTGTATATTGCAGTATTTAAACTTATGCATACGGCATTCCGCACGTGACTGATTTAATCCAGCAATTTAGACAACAAGAGGTCATCATTTGAATTGTGTGAAATGAAGGCTATTATTTTCTCTGCCTGGTTGGAGTTGCAACTCGTAAGTATATTTAGAATAATACATCCAGATAAATTGCAAATAATTTCTGTAATCCATATTTTATCTTTAACAAGTTTCCTAATTTGGTAAATACAGAGATTTTATTATTGCGCATATTTTATATATATTATATTTTATATATAGCATATTTTATATATATTATATTTTTATAGCATATTTTATATATAGCATATTTTATATAAATATTATATTTTTATATATAGAGAATATTTTATATAGAGAATATTTATATATATTATATTTATATAGAATATTTTATATATTATATTTTTATATATAGAGAATATTTTATATATATTATATTTTTGTATTGCTTAAAGTTTTAATACCGTCAGTAGGAAATAATGAATATAAAAGATGATGATGTAACGGTTTAGGATTTCGTGAAAAAATGCTGCCACATCACTCGTTCAGAAATAAGCCTTGAAAATTGAAAGGAATTGAGGAATAAGCAAATAGAATAAACGCAGCCCATAACTACCTTCATTACTCGAATGTTAATTTTTTCAGTGCAAATAATCATGAAAATTCATTAAAAGTATTATTCAAGCATGAGTGGCTAAAAAGCGAAATTCTATTAACTATAAATCTACTAAATTACTCTTAATTTAGGGTAATTTTATTTCAAACATAAAGAAAAAACTTTGTGAGTTATGGTATGTATATAGTAAGTAGGGGTAAAAGTACGTACGAGGCAAGAGTACTGTGCGTTATATATTTCTCTAACCATATATATTTGAAAGCAGTGTACTATTACCGAGTAAGAACTGCCATGCACTGACAACAGTGACTGTTTTAAATCATCATAAATTCTTATAATATTTAGGTAAGTGTTTTTAACTGCAAGCTGATATTATGTTGCTAAAATCTGCATGTTTTTGCGCGCTATCTAAATATAGCAGTAAGTATTCACTAGAGCAGGGATGAAATCTTTTAAGATTCAGTAATATATAGCCCGTGGTATCAACCAAGGTAAATGCATATTGCAGTAAGATGATAGTTTGTGTTGAAACTCACTGCATGGGGTAAGAGTACGCAGAATATGTGGGGTAAGAGTATGCTGCCTTTACACATCATATGCAGATAACGTGATGACAACACGCCCAGGAATTTTGAAAACTGGCTTTACCTATTGCAATTATACCACTGACTAAAAAATAATTCAAGCACGGAGAGGGGGATTCTTTAAAATTTAATAGTTTGACTTCATCATCATTTAAAAAACAGAAGATAAACAAAATGAGAAGTGTGAAAAGGAAGCTAAAGAACACGAATTTTGGTTATTACTATAATCGTTCAAATAGGGTGTAATCTTGTCCCAGTCCGAGGAAGGACTACGCATTTCTCATATCTTTATATTATTTGTATAGAGAAAAAATATTTTATCATAATTGTGTGCGTATTTTTATTTAAGAATCCAAGGAAGCAAAGTTTCTAAACATACAATCGGGGGCGAAAGTATGTTTACACTGAAATGTTGACATTTCTCACCCGTATAACAAAAAAAACTATTAATAGTAGAATTTTTCAAATTGAATGAAAGAAGTACAAATCATATATCTTTATTTCTTGAAAGTTACAGACTTGTAACATAAATTGGTTTTATGTATTTTAACAAAATTTGAACCCCTTCAGAATATGAAGGGCAAAATTAAGTTTACAAATAAATAAAACCTCAAAAAAATTAAAGTTAAAAGCAAATTTCCATATCTATGTAATTTGCATATAATCTAATTTGCATAATCAACGATTCATGAGAATGTGTAAGTTATGGACTGATAATGAGTAGAGTGAAAATGGGAAAACACGGGAACTATCAGTGATTGAAAGAAAAGCCTTAATTAAAAACAGATTGGATAGCAAATTATCCTACAGACAGTTAGGAGAAAAGTATGAAATATGTGCAATGGGAGCTCAGAAAATAGTGAAAAGATATGAAATCAATGGACACGTTGTAAGCACCCAAAGGACAGGTCGAAAACCAAAGTTCACAGAAAGGGAGCGCAAGACGATTATGAGAACCATAAACAAAAACCCATTTACATCGAGAAGGGAAATCCAAGAAGAATTTCAAGATCAATTCAAAAAGACAATATCACGGAGACAAATTTCAAGGGTGTTAAACAAGGTGGGATATAAAGAAAGAATTACACGTAAGAAACCTTATATCTCTTCCAAAAATAAACAAAGGAGTTCAAAATTTGCAATTCAACATGCTGATAAGCCACTCAAATTTGGGGAAATGTGATGTGCAGCGATGGAAGCAAGTTTGAACTATTGAAAAAACAGAAGAAAACAATGTTTAGAAAACAAAGAACAGCGTTTAATGTCAGGAATTTGCAGCCAACAATCAAACACCCATCTTCAGTTACGGTTTGTGGTTGTTTTACCAATAATGCAACGAGAAATTTGGTATTCATTGATGGCCTCATGAACTCCCACAAGTATAAGGAGATTTTGGAATCAAATTTGATTCTATCCAAGGTGAAGTTGGGATTGAAAAGGGGTTGGTCTTTCCAACAAGACAATGACCCCAAACATAAATCTCGTATTTTAGTTGCTTATTTTGCCTTCAAGAAGATAAACTCGAATGGCCATCTCAGTCACCTGATTTGAACTCCATTGAGCATCTTTCTGGGGATTTTAGACAACCGTGTGCCACTATTATGTCGCAGAAACATCCCTGAATTCAAGACTACATTGCAGAAAGCTTGTAGCAGCATCCCACCAAATGTTATGACTAACTTGGTCCATAGCATGCCTCAACGGCTCCGTAAAGTCATTCGGGAAAAGAGGAAGCCCTATCAAGTACTAGATTTTTACTTTTTTTGATGTTTTACTTATTTGTAAACTTAATTTTGTCCTTCATATTCTAAAGGGGGTTCAAATTTTGTTTAAATATATGAAACCAATTTGTGTTACAAGTTTGTAATTTTCAAGAAATAAAGACATATGTTTGTACTTATTCCATTAAATTTGAAAAATTCTACTGTTAATATTTTTTTTGCTATACGGGTGGGAAGTGTTAACATTCCAGTGTAAACATACTTTTGCCCCACACTATACATAAAACAAATTGTTTCGATATGTTTTTTAGCGTAGGAAAAAAATGATCAAAACTTGCTTACTATTGCCCCTAATTCCCTTATATAGGCAATATTGAAGAATAAGGTAATATTGAGCTTCCTTTCACCTGTATTTTACGTAAATGAATATTTTAGTAAGTTGGTTGTTTGTTTGTTTGGCTTTTTTATGGCGCAAGAGCATCTGGGCTATGCTGCGCCAAATTTTAGTAAGTTGTACTATCGAAAGATGGTCCCGCCAGTTTGATTAATATTATGAAACGTGTGCATAAAATTTTAATATTATGGAGATTCTAAATTCTGAAAACTTGTTATGACCTTCGCAAAATCTGGAAAATAAATTGGAAGATTCAATATATACAGCAGTTTTATCACATGTTTCGGTACAAAAGATTTAATTTTATTACATTCCACATTTATATAATTATGTATTTTTTGTCATATAATATATTAATATAAGGATAAACAAAACGATGGAGTGCATTAAGACGAGCGTTATTCTCCAAAACTAAATAGAGAATTTTAGAGCTCCTAAATAGGATCTTAATTGTTGCCCCCGTCACATACCATTCCCGAACTACTGCTGAATTTTATTTAATACTGCTGCTATAGTTGTTATGCGGACGATTAAATGATTAATTGCTACCAAAGAAGAGAACAATTAGCGGGTTTCAATAGATATTGAACCCGCTATTGCTTTTGGTTTTTCTGTCTGTTTGTACGCAATATAAAGGGTTAGGAAAAGGTCTGCCGTAAATGCAGTACTGATGGCTATTGTCAACGTTGAAAACCTACGAAGGGATTTACCTGGGAATTTAAGAGTTTCGGCTTAGAAAGTTGCCAATTAGTGAATTGCGGATTCTAGAGTTGCGAATTGATGTTAATTAATCTATTTTCTTTAAGTTGCCTTCCTTCCTTCCTTCCCTCCCCCCCTCTGCAATCTTTTTATACACGCTCACAGGAGGAGAATAATCGTTGTCTTTGGCTTAATGGATAAAGTTCTTAACTGGAAATTGAGAAGGCGTGGGTTCGGCTCTCAACAGGTGCAGAAAAATCGTTATTTTCTTTGCTGTTATACAATGTCGATAATAAAATGGTTCCCAACCTTCTTCAAATCGCGACTCCCTACCTCTGTTTGCCGTCGCCACATTTGCATAATAAAAGCATTTTTAACAGAGTAAAGAAAACACATTAAATATAAAATTATATTATGCATTCGAACCTCGTTAAGACGAACACAAAGGGGAAAGGAAAATCTGTTCGTGCTAATAGCCATTCGTTTTATCCGGAATGGATATTTTGCTATACAATCTGACGGAACTTCAGAAAACGGTTCGTATTAAAAGTAATTCACCTTCTACGTGCCCACCTTAACGAAATTCAACTGTATTAATTATATATATAAATATTAATTATATATATCGTGTTAATTATATATATATATATATCGTATTAATTATATATATTACTTGTATTAGAACAAAAGATGATGGATTGTGTTCATGAAGAAAAGCTCTCGTCCTACCTTGGAGATTGCAGAGAACAACTTATGCTGAGATTACAAAGCGGATTTTGGCTGAATACCGATAACTCAGGAGACAGTACTTGCAGGTAATTATTATCATTCTGGAATTAATTATCGTCATCGTGAGAATTTATGTTTCAAACCCATATAAGTTGTGAAATACCACCGTTTTCATCGCCCTAATATGCATCTTACATCGCTTTTATCATCAAATTTTTCTTCTACCTAAATAGTGACGTGTAATAGTTATCTTCTTACAAATACAATTTGCTTGCGTTTTCAAAGGCTTTGAGCTTAGATTGAGGACTGTTTGTGGCAGTCCTGTTTATGAATATTACACTGCGGAATGCTTATATGTCATACTACGTTGGTGCAGTTGCCACAGAATAAGACGGACGATTTACGAACGTTGCAGCTACTATCACTGCTGCCGCCACGACTGGCATTGCTAGCATTAATTTTGTTATGTTCTTTAGTTTATTGGTCGTACGTCAATATGTTATGTCAAGGCTCTTCAACCTTTTTTAGTCCAAGGGCCAATTTTGCTTATTCCTGTAGGCCCGCGGCCTGCACTACGGTATCAAAAATAAAGACGTCTCAAGGGGTGCCCTCCCCCTTTGTTGATATTTTTTCCTTAGGTCTCTATATTAATTTTGCGTGCCCCCACCTAAAAGTATTTTCTGGGACGAAATATATATATATACATATATATACAGCAATCTCCAATGTCCCCCTCTGGATAAAAGCATGTCGTGAACTATATACTAATGTTACCATTTAAATTTACCAATTAATAGAAATGGAGAAAGAACATCTTTTCTAAAAGGATGAAATACACTAACATGACGTTTCTATGGCGCTAGGCAATTGCAGATGTCCTTTCCCGTTCGTTTCACCCCACCCTGTTACCTGCCGAACCATATATAAAGAGTCTCAAGAGTTCAACATTTACATTGGCTCTGCGGTACCTGGCGGTCCGATGCCGTGGGGAGGGGGGAAACGGATACAGCCTTTACCACCAAATACTTCCCATGGATAGCACAGAAGTAGTAGTGTCCTGATTCTGTAAAATAGTTAGAGCGTTATCTGGCTGACCAAATCTCGGATGTCCAAATTGCATTCTTTAAATACAGATCTCATTAGCTAAATTTTGGTCATACATGTTTGGGGGGGGTCAAAACTTGGGAAAGAAATAAAAAAAATCGAATTTTTCTGTAAATGTTACGGATGTCTGAAAATTTTCAGGGAACTGAACCCGACCCCCTTAACTAATGCCTCGGCAAACTTGTAGGAACTGGAATTATAATTCAGTTTCTGCTAAAATTACTTTATACGAAAATGCATGCAAAACTAATTTTTTGTCTCATTTTCAGAAGCTTTTTATTTATGGCTCAATGCATGTCCTTAAAAGTTCGTCAGGATTGCGGTGCAGAAGCTGCAAAGCCCGTTGTGCATGGAATGATGTTAGGGTTGAAGAAACGAGGATCGAATGCCGCTCGGAGCCCAAAATGCGTGGAAGCTATTGAAGAGGCTGAAGAGTATTTCAGCAATTCACAAGAGCGGAAACGACGATTTGTTCGAGATGTTTCTTTTGCAAAATTGACACCTTAAAAGGATCGAACAATCTTCTCTGATAAGAATCGTTATTTTTAACTTCGGATTCTTTGTTTTGAATTCTGTGTCGCATAGTCGATTAAAAGGCTTAGCAACTTGATATAATAAATGACAAGTTCATGTTCGTTTGGGCAGTGTTGTTGTTATATTGTTAAATAATGTATGTTTAGTATATCAAGATATAATTAACTGCTGTTACTTTATAATTACATACAACAGCAGGCGTAAACTATGTGGCATTTTGTTGGTATTCATTTATTGCAAGCTGTTTCAATAAAAATTCAATCTTGCTCGAGTTGGTATCAATCAATGGATCTTCAGAACGGCTTAAAAAATGTATTCCGGCTTGATGGAATTCATAATGCTATGAGAAGAAGAAAAAGCTGTTGTTATTATATAAGACATGAATCAATATGCATTATTATGTATAAGTAATGACAATTAAATTTAATAAGAACTTACGTATCTCAATATTATTCACTTTTGCTTTGAAATTAAAATCCTCCGAAGGATCTGATGAGGTGGACGAGAAGATGACAAAGAAGAAATGAATTTTTGTTTAATGAGATGCAAATTGAATTCTTTTGAAGTAAACTAATGTCACAGTAAATAAGAGGAGGTTTTAATTAATTTAAATCTAATGTTTATATTAATTAGCCGACTTTGAGTTTTAACCTTCTCTTTATTTCGAATACTTTTCACTATTTCTCAATTACACTGGAGTTAATTTTATATTAAAATGAAAATAATTTCTACAGAAGTACGTTAGAAAAATGCAGGTGGGAAAATTAACCAAATAGAAACGTATCGAGAATTACAATCTTTAGATACGTGATAAAATTTCATATTCAAATTGAAGTTATATAAAAACAAAAATTTATTTAGAGATATTCCGTTTAGGGACAAGATATAACTGAAGTTACGCATATGTAAAATTATTTATTAAGAATACTATCAGAGTAATTAACGAAACTCATTTCAAAAGTTCTCTGTTATAAAATTAGAAGAAAGGCACTGATGTATTTCCACGTGAAAGGAAAACTTAAGAAACACAGATTATATAATTTTTATCTGTGAAATTAATTTGAGCAATTGGTAATTTACAACCGTTAACGAATGCGTCACAACTCAATCGAATTTTTAGTGAAGAAAAGTACAGATTTATGGGTTTAAGTAGATCTAGGATAAATTTATCAAAACATCATCATTAGGAAAACTTTCTATCGCACAAAGACAGCAAAGAACATGATGAGCCACAGTCTCATTTGAAATTCTAAGAATGCAAAAATTATTGCCGTAATCTGAAGTTAACAAATTTTTCTTTTGATAAATGCACAACATTTTGGTTTACTTAATATTTAGTATCTGACGGATTCTACTTTTTTTGATTGCCAAATAAAGGCCGATGGTTGTCGGTCACTTTGACATAAGGTGATCATGATAATCGATGGAAGCATCCCAAGTACCTTTACAACCACTCAAGCTTACTTCGTAGCCGATCCGAAGGCAGAGGCTAAAACGACTGGATCACTGTGGCGCTATATTTGCTGGTTCGATTATTTATACCTTTTTACTAAATCACCCAACACCATTAAGTCCAAAATATTTTCAAGTTTCAAATCAAAAATCGTGTTTTTACTTAATACAGAGGTTGACAAACTCTAGGGCACGACCTCCAGATGGGTTGGACAGTCGGTCAAGTATGGGGGTGGGGTGAGAGACACATTTTTCGTGCTTGAAATTATTTTTAATTGAATTAATGAAGAGCGTTTTGTCTAAGTACAGTATTATTTCTGTCCGAATTGGATATTTAATGTATTTCAAAAGCTTATTCTCATTGAAACGATACGTATACAGGTATCCCTCGATATATGCGGCTTCGATTAACACGATTCCAAACGTTCATACCATCCCTTTATATTTGCGCCCTAAACTTTCGATTGGCGCAGTTGTGGGGGAAAAAACTAAACCTAGCGGTTTTCTGCTAGATTTAGGGTCTTTCCTATGTTGCCAGTCTGAAGAGCTTTTAATGCTCTGAGTTGGTAACACTTTTTCACGGTAACGCACAGTTCCGCTCATTGAAGACCACGTGTAAAAGCTGTGTCTTTAGATCGGGTTTCACGCTCGCTATGTTAAATTTCGCCATGTTCAAAAGGAAAAGTGATGTGCCAGTGAAATCCAATGAAAAGCGACGTAAAGTTATTACTTTGGATACGAAACTTGACCTTATAAAACGCTCTGATAATGGTGGCGAAATCATAGTAAGCATAGGCACGACTCTAGGCCTAAATGAGTCTACGGTACGACAAATTTTATTAAAATCTAAAGAATATGTAGAAAAAGGTAAGTTCTGTTCATTATCTTTTAGCATGGAGTGCACTAGGAACAGAAATCTTATTTTGGTTGAAATGGAGAATCTTTTAATAACTTGGTTGGACGATCGTAATCAAAAACGGATTCCAATTGGAACCCATAATATAATGGCAAAAGCACTTAGCTTGTTTTCATCGCTCAAAGAAGACAAATTCAAAAGGGATACTACGACGTTTTCTTCCAGTAAAGGATGTCTTGAAAAGTTTAAAGCTCCAACTGGAATGTCGTCGAATTAACAGGGGAAGCGGCGAGTGCCGATAAAGATGCAGCCGCCAATTATCCTGCATGTTTGAAAAAAAATAATTGAGGAAAATAACTACGATAACCGCTAAAATTTTAATGTTGAAGAAACAG
>QLNU02014176.1:32397797-32408243 GCA_006491805.2 Dysdera silvatica | reverse complement strand
ATTCCATTATTTAGAGGCAACTGAAGCTTTCTTTCAAAAATGTTCATGTTGCCTCTTTTGTTATATTTGCGTAACGCTCGTAGTGGATTTATTGTCATCCTCGCCATGTCAACAGCCTGTTAGAATTTTATGGCGCAAGGACAGAAAGAGTCATGCTACGTCAGAACCTGCAGTTTTCCAAGGAATCCGAATCTCTTAATGTTACCACTTGGTCATGCCTATGCCTGCCATCTGCGTTAATATTTTACAGCTTGGCGTTAGGTTCTGAATTGGTTGATTGCACCTTTATGGCGCAAGGACAATAAGAGACATCCTGCGCCAAACAAGCAGAGACCACCTATATGGTTTTAAAATGAAGACGGGTTTAAAACTTAATGGGAAACGAAACGACGAAATAAAATCGGATAAGATTGGAAAAGGTTCACAATTATTTTAGCGGGTAAGTGTCATTGGCGGCATTTGTCGTTGCGCAAATTTTTCCTCTGGATGTATTCCATGTAATTCTTGGTTCGAGTAACTTAGTCCTGAATTGCAACTATAAACTGGTCAGTTTCAAGTTGCAAAGTTCTGTGTGTCAACTAGGCATTTGAGGCTTTTATATCGATATGAATTTATTGCAGTTGTTATAGCGCCTTACATACATTACTTTACCGGCCCATGCGTTAAACTGGTTTTTGATGTGAGGAACAGGAAAGGAAATCTTTGTCCTGTGATGAGATTGAGTGGGAGTGTTAGAGATATCTACTTGAATGATATGTGGGTGATAAGGGGATGCGAACTTTATATATAGTCTCTACATTTCTGAATTTATATGTCATGTATCTCCTTAAATTCCACTTAACCAGATACCCCTTCTCGTCGGGGGAGCGTGCATCTTTCGATAGATATAGTTGCCTGGATTTGGTCTGTGTTGTGTTCGCTGAAGATTTTCTAACTCAGTGTCTGTCCACTTGATAACGTCAAAGGAATTTTCAAATGTTGTTACATGCAACTAAATGCACCATAAGTAATAGAAGCGGACTTTGAGCGCTTTTTGGAAAAAGAGCTTCAATCTTTTAGCATAGAAGAAACAACTAAACTTGCTAGACACATTCCTTCTGGTTATTATTATGTAGTGATAGAACATGAGGGATGGTGGGTCCAGAAATTTGTAGTGCATAGAGGTGATGACGTATTCAATGAGTTTTAACAATTGTTATTTTCCGAAAAGGAATCTATTATCGGCCTCTTAAAACAAAATAAACCGGTTATAATGATCTACAATGATCATACCTATTTGGCCAATGCGAAAGTCTGTCACATATATAAAAATTCCTTAAATGGAGATGAGGTTCTTGATCATTGTCATGTGATTCTACTTGATGTCACCCGTATGTTGGTGGGAAGACTCCTTCAACCAGTATCGAAACTGACCTAGTCCAATTGAGGGCATAAACCAGATATTAAGGTCAGTACTTCGCGTTCAAATAGTTATTTTCACTAAAATATTCAGAAAATGTCAACCAAAACGAGAAACTTAAATAAAAAGCCTTTTACATTTCTACCGTCATCTATTCGAATAAGGTTATCAAGCCTACGGCCCACAAGCAATAATACGGCCCGCTATCTGTGTTAATCTAGCCCGGCGACAAGTGTTTAAAATAAAACAAAATCCAAAATAAATATTTTAAATTTTTTATTCAAAAATTAGTAAATACCGTTTGGACAGATTGGGTGACTGCTTTCTATAGCGTAAGTGAACAAACAAATTATCGGAAAAAACTCTGAAGGGAGGCTTTTAGTAAAGTTGTTTGGTTTTTTGTAAGTTGCTTGGTTCTAGTAGGTTGTTTGATTTTGGTAGGCGATTAGCAAACCGATTTCTTTCTTTCTTTCTTTCTTTCTTCCTTTCTTTTTTCTTTTTTTTTTTACAAAACCGCTATCCCTAATCAGCGGAAAAGGTCACATCAAGGCGGTTGCACATCACAGCTACTTGTATTTTTAAATTCCCAAATGTGAAACTTTGACGCCTGCCAGCTAAGAATATCTTAAACTGTGAAAAAGATAGAAGCAAATAAAATACAATTTTTATGGTGCAGTTATTTAAAATCGTTAACACGATAACATTGCTGATAGCTATTTCGATAGCGCAAATGGCGGCTTCTGTTTATGTCCGTGCTGAAGGTCGGTGTTACCATCACGTCGGTTGGAAACTTGATTGGGTCAAAAGGTTTCACGGCTGTCACGGCTGAAGACGTCTCCACAAATACGCTTTACTCCTCCGCCCAATCAAGTTTCCAACCGACGTGATGGCAACACCGACCAACAGCACGGACATAAACAGAAGCCGCCATTCGCTCTGACGACGGTAGCTGGTTAACGCTATCGAAATAGCTATCAGCAGTATTATCGTGTTAATGATTTTAAATAACTGCACCATAAAAATTGAATTTTATTTGTTTCTATTGATTAGTGCAGTGTGTCGCTATTAAACTGTAAAAAAGATTTCTTTTCACTTCAACTGAGGTTACGGGCGAGTATCTGAAGCAACGTGACATGGACAACTGTAACTCTACCACTAAGAATTTTTCCCGTATCCTTAATCGATTCAAAGTCTTGATTTGTGTAAAAATTACATTTTTGCAATTTTTCCTGATGATTTCAACAGTTTTACTAGTGATAAATGTAAGGCTTTGTCGAATATCGCTCACAACTTCTAATGATTTTAACAAAAAGATAATTTTTCCACAGTTTCAACAGAATCTGGAAGTTTAAAAAAATGTCGAGATAAATGTCAGTTCATTTTTTGTCATAGAGCTTCCAAATAGAGGTTTTCTTCCTTACATTTCTACTGCTTCTTCATCTAAAAAAAGTTGAGAGTGTCAGCAATTTTGGCAAATTGAAGAAATAATACGTGATTGATACTATTCAAGTTCCCCATCGTTTAACATGATGGATTGTGTTCATGAAGAAAAGCTCTCGTCCTACCTTGGAGATTGCAGAGAACAACTTATGCTGAGATTACAAAGCGGATTTTGGCTGAATACCGATAACTCAGGAGACAGTACTTGCAGGTAATTATTATCATTCTGGAATTAATTATCGTCATCGTG
Organism: Dysdera silvatica; assembly: GCA_006491805.2. Classification (NCBI taxonomy): domain Eukaryota; kingdom Metazoa; phylum Arthropoda; class Arachnida; order Araneae; family Dysderidae; genus Dysdera; species Dysdera silvatica. The sequence goes on along the minus strand of QLNU02014176.1, from coordinate 32,405,154 downwards.
AGAATTTATGTTTCAAACCCATATAAGTTGTGAAATACCACCGTTTTCATCGCCCTAATATGCATCTTACATCGCTTTTATCATCAAATTTTTCTTCTACCTAAATAGTGACGTGTAATAGTTATCTTCTTACAAATACAATTTGCTTGCGTTTTCAAAGGCTTTGAGCTTAGATTGAGGACTGTTTGTGGCAGTCCTGTTTATGAATATTACACTGCGGAATGCTTATATGTCATACTACGTTGGTGCAGTTGCCACAGAATAAGACGGACGATTTACGAACGTTGCAGCTACTATCACTGCTGCCGCCACGACTGGCATTGCTAGCATTAATTTTGTTATGTTCTTTAGTTTATTGGTCGTACGTCAATATGTTATGTCAAGGCTCTTCAACCTTTTTCAGTCCAAGGGCCAATTTTGCTTATTCCTGTAGGCCCGCGGCCTGCACTACGGTATCAAAAATAAAGACGTCTCAAGGGGTGCCCTCCCCCTTTGTTGATAGTTTTTCCTTAAGTCCCTATATTAGTTTTGCGTGCCCCCACCTAAAAGTATTTTCTGGGACGAAATATATATATATATACATATATATATAAAGCAATTCCGTCGTCCCTCTGGATAAAAGCATGTCGTGAACTATATACTAATGTTACCATTTAAATTTACCAATTAATAGAAATGGAGAAAGAACATCTTTTCTAAAAGGATGAAATACACTAACATGACGTTTCTATGGCGCTAGGCAATTGCAGATGTCCTTTCTCCCCAACTGCCCCTTCGTTTCCTGCCGAACCATATAAAGAGTTCCCAAGAGTTCAACCAACATTTACATGGCTCTGCGGCGCCTGGCGGTGCGATGCCGTGGGGTGGGGGGGACGGATACAGACTTTACCATTAAATACTTCCCATGGGATATCCCAGGAGTAGTAGTGTGTTCCGATTCTGTAAAATAGTTGGGGAGCGTTATTCGGCTGGACCAAATTCCCGGATGGCCAAATTGCATTCTTTTAAATACAGATCTTCATTAGCTAAATTTTTTGGTCATATATTTTTTTGGGGGGGTGGGGGGGTCAAAACTTGGGAAAGAAATAAAAAAAATCGAATTTTTCTGTAAATGTTACGGATGTCTGAAAATTTTCAGGGAACTGAACCCGACCCCCTTAACTAATGCCTCGGCAAACTTGTAGGAACTGGAATTATAATTCAGTTTCTGCTAAAATTACTTTATACGAAAATGCATGCAAAACTAATTTTTTGTCTCATTTTCAGAAGCTTTTTATTTATGGCTCAATGCATGTCCTTAAAAGTTCGTCAGTATTGCGGTGCAGAAGCTGCAAAACCCGTTGTGCATGCAATGATGTTAGGGTTGAAGAAACGAGGATCGTACGCCGCTCGGAGCCCAAAATGCGTGGAAGCTATTGAAGAGGCTGAAGAGTATTTCAGCAATTCACAAGAGCTGAAACGACGATTTGTTCGAGATGTTTCTTTTGCAAAATTGACACCTTAAAAGGATCGAACAATCTTCTCTGATAAGAATCGTTATTTTTAACTTCGGATTCTTTGTTTTGAATTCTGTGTCGCATAGTCGATTACGCCTATAAATTATCTTCAGCTAATTTGCTTGATTGATTGATTGATTGTTTGGCTTTTTTATGGCGCAAGAGCATCTGGGCTATACTGCGCCAATTTGCATTTCATTATTATTTAGTAGTACGTTATATATACATATTGCTATTTGTACACACGGTTAAAACGTAACTTAGAGGTAAAAATTAAGTCTTCTAACGAATGCTCCAAAACATCGTGAAAGAATTTCCATTTTTCCATTAGTTCTTAACTTCGATATGTGCGTTACACTCGTGCCACCAATTAATGGCATATATATCTAGGGATACCTGGATTCTTCACTTTTTTGTTAATGAAATTTTAAAATATGCATATACATCTATGTGGAAAACTACGCAACAAAACAACTAAGCAAACAAAATATTTATATTCATATTCATATTTTTATTCATTATTCAATCCAACTACCATCTGCGAGTTATAATATACAGTTTCACTACAGACAAGCTCACAATTAATGGGAAGTATATAATAAAAAACACAAAATATTTTCCATGCCAGCCGTTATTTTTTACTTTGGCTTCCCTCTTTGTTTCAAACTCCGTTTCTGTAGCAAAATCGATTAGAAGGTTTAGAGAATTGGCAGTAAATAATAATGATAATGAAGTAATTGGCTTAGTAAATTGGCCAACTTGAGCTCGTTTTCTTTCACGCAATGCAGTTGCCATTTTTAAATAATTTATATTTAAAATAGCGGCACATAAGTAACTACTATTGATTTATTATCTATACAATAGTAGGAATAAACTGTGCCGTATGATGTTAATATTTATTTTTAAAAATTTCAAATTATTTTGTTAAATGTTTTTTGCAAGGTGTTTCAATAAAAATTCAATCACGCCTGAGTTGATTAATTATCCAGAAATGGATTTTTATAAAAGTTTAAAACATTTTGTTTTGACTTTAAGTAACTAAGTGATAAATCACAACTTTTTAATAAATTTTTAAACGATGTTTTTAAATCAGAGAATCGCGTCAGGGAAGCGAACAGAAGAGAAAATATTGAAAGAAACGAGTGTTCATAGCCCTCTCATTCATGTGAATTACCTAAAACTTTAGCATATGTACACCACATTGGGCAGCCACATCATAATTTATCCAAGTCGATGAATATTACGAATTTTATGATAATATATTCGTATCTAACTTTTGAAAAAACATTGAAAATTTCCATTTTGTACCATTGCGTTCCTCTGATAGAATTGGCCAATATAAATGTATGCTGTATAATTTTCTTACATAAATGTATGCGTAAGCAATCTCTAAATGAACGTTATCAACCTAAATTTTGCTTTGCCTATGAAAGTCATGAAGTTGATTTTAATCTTTTAAGATTCATTTTGCGTCTGACTTGCTGATTTCTAATTGAGAGCACATACGCCGTGTCTTTTGTTTCTGAAGGATTCACTAAGAAATAACGCCATCAGCAATTGTAAGAAGAACGAGAAAACCAGTGTCAAATTGCTTGGAGAAATCGGTAATTTTTTCTCTCTAGCGTTTTCATTTAAAAAGCTTCGACAAGGGGTGATTTTTTTAAGCCGATTTTTTCAATTTGGTGTTTCGACAACTTAAAATTCGCCAGCCCAACTGGTAGAAAATGGCTATTAGTTAGTTATCAGTAGTTCATCTGAAACAGACATTACAACTGTGGGCTACAGCGGAATAGCAGCCTAACCATCAGTAGATTGTCGTCCCTTTTGTGGGCAACCACACTCCACCCGGCTAAAACCTCTATCACATGCCGTAAACCAATATTCTCGGTATGGCGCGCTAGTTGTCCGAAGCACGAAAATCCGAAATTAGAAGTTGCCTACACATGGATGGAAAAAAAATTAATTTGAATGCATTTTACGATTAAAGACTTATATTTATCATTTCGACAATTAATGTTGTAATTAAAGATCACTAAAAAGGATAAGTTTAGCCACAAAAAAAAATAAAGCAAGAAGACCAACCCTTGAATTGTTAAAAATACATATAAAAAGGCACTGAGAGTTATGAAAGATGCATGAAAAATAATGAAATAATGCAGTTGTTAAAAATTGAGCTTAGCACTTCAAAAAGGCGTTTAAAGTTTAAAGACAGGCTACAAACTTCTGATATATACGTTTCCTCTGCTGTCTTAAGACTTGAATAAAGGAAGTTGGCGTTATTGCCAAACAAATTATTTAGCAATTTAATATCCCAAAATATATTAATATTTTAAATGAGAGAATCTTACTTTTGTAAATATTTGATGTGAATTTATTCGAAAGATCTATTTTCTTATTGTACATCCCAGCTACTTGTCCTTTTTTAAGTTCTCAAATATGAAATTTTAACACTTGTCCGCTAAGAATATCTTTATTTGTGAAAAAGTGATGATAAAATTTACCGAAGATTTTCGGTTTTTCTTTGGCAAAAGTGTTAAAATATTACTATAGTTTTCGTATCTCAATCTCGTTGACTTCCATTTTGAAACAAAAATGTTCTGCAGGATTTAACAAGAAGAAAAATTTATTGTTAAATAAGGCATGTACCAATATACATTATTATTTATAAATTATTTAAATTAAATTTAATAGCATTTTACCTATACCAACCTTGTAAACTTCCATTTTGAAAAAATCTTCTAAAGAAGGATGTGCGGATGACGACAAGAAGGAAACGCCATGAAAATTTATTTTCTTTTGCATCGGATATTCAAAGGATATGCAGGCAATGTCAAAGTGTGTGTAAAAATCGCTTATCTGAGAACTTTATCTTCATTTTTGATCTGTCACTTCCTTTTTCGTGTCGTCTTTAGATGTTGGTGAGCGGAAATAAGAAGCAACTTTTCTGAGATTTCTATTATCTGACTTTCGCGTTTTCAAAGACGTTATTCAAATTTCCTGGATGTTCGTCTGTACCTGGAAAATATCATTCGTGGTATTTTACATCTATATGTGGCAATATTTAAATCTGCGCATAAGCCATTCCGCTCACAATTGATTAAATCCAGTAATTTAGGCAAAAAGAGATTATTATTTTAATTGCACGAGAATGAAGGTTGTTATTTTTCTCGGACTGCTTGCAGTTGCTACTTGTAAGTAGATTTTGCAGAATAAATTCATATAAATTTCAATTAATCTCTGTAATCTATATTTTATCTTTAACAAATTTCTCAATTTAGATATATAGATATTAAATTATACTTTTGTATTGTATAATCTTTTTAAAAGGATCAGAAGGAAATGAAAAACATAAAAGATGATTGTGTAACTTTAGGATTAAGTGAAAAAATGCTGCCATATCACTCGTTCGGAAATAAGTTTTGAAAATTGAAAGCGACAATAGGAATAACCAAATAGAATAAACGAAGTTCACAACTACCATTATTACTTAACGGTTAAAGTTTTTCAGTGATAATAATTATGAAAATTCTTCAAAAGTTTTATTCAAGCGTGAGTGGTTAAAGAAAACGAAATTCTATTAACTATATATCTATCTGTTAAATTACCCTTAATTTAGGATAATTTTATTTCAAGCTTAAAGAATATATATATATATTTTTTTTTCTATATTTTTCTATATTTTATTTCAAGCTTAAAGAACATATATATATATATATATATATATATATATATATATATATATATATATCCTAAAAGAAGCTGGAGAATATGTAGAAGACATACTTGCAAAATTCTTTACCAAATGTCTTAACAGCGGTAACATACCAAACCAATGGGATTCTGCAACAGTAATTCTTTTGCATAAAAAAGGTGATAAAGAGGATTTGAAAAATTACCGACCAATTAGCTTGTTACCTGCTATTTATAAAATCTTCACAAAAGTGCTAACACATCGCCTGCAGAAAAAATTAGATGCAGCTCAACCAAGAGAACAAGCTGGATTTCGAAGTGGATTCAGTACAGTGGACCATATTCAAGTATTAAGAGAATTAATTGAAAGAACACATGAATATGAACTTCCATTGTGTGTTGCATTTATTGACTATGAGAAGGCCTTTGACTCTATTAAAACATCAGCAGTCATCAACTCTTTAAGATCAACAGACATTGAGGATGTGTACATTGACATGGTGAAACGTGTGTATAAAAATGCAAGTGCAAAATTTCGGTTACATAAAGATACCAAAACTATCAAAATTGGTAAAGGTGTGAGGCAGGGAGATACCATTTCTCCAAAACTTTTTACTTCAGCTTTACAGATGATTTTTCAGCAGATAAATTGGAATAACAAGGGAATAAAAATAAATGGTGAATATTTAAATCATCTGCGGTTTGCTGATGACATTGTTATTTTTTCAACGGACCCATTAGAACTCCAAGACATGGTACAAGAGCTCTCAACTAGAAGTGAAGAAGTTGGACTCAAGATGAACCTACAAAAAACTAAGATCATGTTCAATAATTTTGTAGAGGAAACAAAAATACAAGTTGACAACACTGAGCTAGAAATTGCTGATTCATATATTTACCTTGGCCAGCTGATTTCAATGGATGGCAACATTATGAAAGAACTCAACAGACGTATTAAACTTGGCTGGAGTGCATTTGGAAGAAACAGTTTTATCCTGAAGGGGAAATTGCCTTTATGTCTAAAAAGAAAAGTCTTCAACCAGTGTGTATTGCCAGTCCTCTCTTATGGATCAGAGACATGGAGTCTAACAGTTGGAGCAATACGAAAGTTACAGACAACGCAAAGGAGCATGGAGAGGTGCATGCTTGGAATAACTAGGAGAGATCGAAAAAGAAACACTTGGGTGAGAGAGCAAACTAGAGTAGAGGACATCATTGTTAAAGTAAAAGGACTGAAATGGCGATGGGCTGGGCATATTGCAAGAAGAACTGATCAACGATGGACAACAGAAATTCTGAACTGGATTCCAAGAGACCACCGAAGACCTAGAAAACGTCCTCAAACTAGATGGGTGGATGAAATAAGAAAACAGGTTGGGGTGACGTGGAAACGAATGGCCCAGGATAGACTTGTGTGGAAAGCATTTGGAGAGACCTTCATCCAGCAGTGGATAGATAATGGTTGAATATGATGATGATGATGATATATATATAGTAAGTATAAGTAAGAGTACCCACGGGGCAAGAAATGGTGTGTTAATTTTTTCCTTAAAACATATACGAGTATATTTGAAAACCGTGTGCTATTACGGAGGAAGAACTGCCATGGGCGCTCGCAACAATGAGTTTTTGAAATTATCTTAAATTTGTATATGCATAATAATTAGCTAAGTATTTTTAACTACAAGGTGATATTATTTTGGTAAAATTTATATCACACTCCCTAAATATACCGGTAAGTATTTAGTAGGGTAAGGACGAAATCTTTGAAGATTAAGTAAAATATAAACCGTAGTATACGAAGGGTTTGTCCCAAAAGTTCCCGAAATGATTTTTTTTAAAATCATTTATTCAATATCAGTTTACAATCTTTTCAGAACTTTTCAAAGTATTCTCCCCCTGCTTCGATGCACCGTTGCCAACGCTTCACCCAATCATTGAAGGCGCCCTGGAAGTCGTCAACGGGAATCTCCTTCAGTGAGGTCGTCGCGGCTGCTTTTACCGCCTCCAGCGTCCCATGCCGAGTTCCTTTCAGGGTTCTTTTGATCCTTGGGAACAAAAAGAAATCCGCTGGTGCCAGATCGGGGCTGTACGGCGGCTGGGGCAGCGTTGCCACACCCATTTTGGCCAGCAACTCGGAGACAATGAGCGCGGTGTGGGTTGACGCGTTG
>QLNU02014176.1:32358198-32397697 GCA_006491805.2 Dysdera silvatica | reverse complement strand
TTTATATATTACTCCTATTCTTAGGTCATTTCTTCTTATCCCCACCATTTCCCAATCATCGCATTTATAATCAATGTCTTCCCATCTCTCAAATTCTTCTACTGTGTTTCTTATATAAATGGACACTCCACCATCTCTCTTTCCCTCTCTCATTAAATGGAATCCATAGCATCCTTGGATATACATATGATAGTTGATCCCAGCCGATGTCTCCCCAATTCCCAAAATATCTATTCCAAGTTCCCTGTTCGCAAATAACGTTTCAATTTCTCTAAATTTAGTTTTGATGCTTCTTGTATTTATGTGCATTACTTTAATTTACTCTTTCACCTTCGCAGATTAAACATATCATTAGTCACACCATTCATAAAATCAGTATTAATGTTTCTATGTATCTCATGAACTTCATCTGTTCTACGGTTATTTCCAATATTATGTGATAATCCATTCGTAGTATTCAAAGACAAATTAAAATTATTAACAAAATTATTGTTAAGATTACTAGTGAGTTCAGTATCGAAATTATTATCAAATTTATTGTCAAACTTAATAACAAGTTCATTATCGATACCATTAACAAGTTCATTATCAAAAATATTATCAAGTCCGTTATCAAAATTATTATCAAGTTCATTATCAAAATTATTATCAAGTTCATTATCTAAATTAATAAGTTCGTTATCAAAATTAACAAGTTAATTACCAATATTGTTAACAAGTTAATTATCAATATTGTTAACAAGTTAATTATCAATATTGTTAACAAGTTCATTACCAAAATTAGTAACGAGTTCATGATCAAAAATATTAACATGGTCATTGCCACGATTACCAAATAGTCCCTTATCAGAGTTACTAATAAGTTCAGTAACAAAATTACTAACGAATTCATTATCAGAATTTCTAACAAGTTCATGGACAAAATTACTGCGAAGTGTATTATCTAAATTACTGGCAAATTCATTATCAATATTAATAGAAGGTTCATTATCAACATTAATAGAAGGTTCATTATCAAAATTATTAACACCATTTAACACTACATGATTACATTATTACGTGAGTCTAAGACAATATGATTAACGACGTTTTTATTATCTATATTATTAAATTCTAAATTAGTTGTATCATTAATATCGTTAATATTGATTGAATTAAAATCGCCACCTACCTTACCTGTAATTTAATACCTAAATGCACATCATTTACATTATGTACATTATTAAATTTATTACTCATATCTTTATAAATGTTAATTACATTTTCATATTTGTTATCTATAACATCCATAACTTTCACTCCGTTAATGTCGTCATCACTATCGACATAATTTTGATTAAAACCAATGTTTCTCGTGCACATTTTATCCATGTCACCATAATTATTTACATCAATCAATTCAAGCGCATTATCCCCGATATCACGATCAATTACATACAGAATATTATCAACACAAGTTTCTGCTCTCCCAGTATCGGTTCCAAAAACACCATTTACATAAAAATTTGAAAGCCTGTTTAAAGTATCATCGTCATTTCCAGTTACTCCACATACATTAGTCACTCTTTTACGTTAGACATATTACTTAAACTACATCGGTTATTAGCTGCAATACATTAATTCTTTTCTTTATATTATTAACATTTTTACATACATATTTTCTGTTTAAACAATTACCCTTTACACTGCACAATTTATCTAAATGAATTTCATTATTTGCATTAAGCAAGGTTTTTCTATAATCACAATTTCAATTTACATACGCACCATTTCTGAAAATGTTTACCATTTGAAGGATAAGGTAGTATGGAGCTTTCTTCAACTTGCATTTTACGTAAATGACTATTTTAATAAATTATGTAACCAAAAGACGGCCCCGCCAGTTAGATTAATATCATGAAACGTGTGCATTAAATTTTAATTTTATGGACATTCTAAATTCTGAAAAAACTTTTTACGATGTTCGCAAAATCTGAAAAATAAATTGAAAGATTTAATATACACGGCAGCTTTATCACATGTTTAGGTACAGAAGATTTAATTTTATTACATTCCACATTTATACAATTACGTAGTTTTTTCACATATTATAGTAATATAAAAATAAGCAAGCAGACGCAGTGCATTACGATAAGAGTTAATCTATAAAATTAATAGAAAATTTTAGTGCTCCTAAATAGAATTTTAATTACTTCCATCGACACACAACATTCCTGAACTACTGCTGAATTTCATTTAATAGAACTGTTGTAGTTGTTATGCACAACCTTAATTATATCCTTAATTAAAATAGCTTATATTTTATGTTATAGTTTGCAATTAGTCATGTGTAAGACTCTTCGTTCTTCTTACTATTTATACGCACTTTTACTCCCGCTGTTCCATTTTCTTTCTATCATTCATAAATAAGCTTCTTCTGACCTCCATAATATTTTCATTACTCATATTTTTCTTTTTCTCCATGTACAACACCCACAACTTTTTGTACAATATATCCATATATTATCGTGATAAAAAAAATAACGGGATGTTCATTGTGATATAACTATTATTTTCGGAAGGTGTGACTGCAGATGGGTGTGAAGAGGAAAGACAAAACTGCTTAAATGACATGATAGAAGCATTGAAAGGAATCAAGGATGAAGAAAAAGAGGTTTATTGTGGGTAAGCCACAATATTTTTTGCTATTTGTGCATGAATTAATTTGCAATTTCTAAACATTTTCAGCCTCTTATTGGGCATTTGTGTTAGTGAAAAATAAAAACTTACATAAATTTAGACCGTACGGTGCTAATTATGTGACATAGCATTATCATGGACAGCATATAAGCGAAGTGTTTTCTTAACCCTAGAAAAATTCGCTTTTATTTTAAATAATAGTTGAAATGTCCATTAGGTAAATTGTAAATTTTTCCCAAATTTCTCCCTGCCACAATTACACTTGCTTGCAATAGTAACGTTATTATACTTTAGAATATCAAATAATCAATATAATCGTACTTTGTTTGAATCAAGACCTATTACTTTAAGTCAGAGAACCTAAGAGTTGCAAGTATAATTTCTTCAATTCCCACGCAAATTTCCCTCTTAAAAAAGAACGAAATTTACAAATAGAGATGAGAAATGTGCACGTTATGACTTTGAAGTATTCCTAGCTTAAGCATTATCGTTCATAAAATATGAATAATGTATAATAGGAAAGATCGTAATTTAGCTCTCACGAGCAAACATGATATATTGCAAAACGAGTCATTTGATGAAGAGAAAGCAAACTTAAATACGTACTTATATGATACCCTTACAAATATTGGGGATGTGTTGATGTGAGTTGAAAAAGTAGAAAAGGTGATAAAAACCACAATAAGATGAATGGCAGTTAAATTTTGCCAAAACTTCAAGAAATATTCGAGAAGTTGCCGACTAATACGAAAAAGATCAATAATTAAAAATACAACCGGTGGTATGCGTATGCCATTTATGTAATATTGAAATATTACCAGTGGCGGATATCTAAGTAGGCTCATAAATCACAGGCCTGGGGGCGGTATTTACTGGGGGCTGCATCAAATTATTAGACATGTAATTGTCCAAACTCGACAATGTTCAAAAACAAGGTTTCCTTTGATTATTGCCCTTTTTCCTCAATAGCTATGACATACAAGCGACTACTTTAACTTGCCTGCAAATACAAACTACAGAATCGAAAGACAAAGGGCCCTAAAAATTTTGGGCCCTGGTCATTTGCCCAGCGTACCCATTTATAAATCCAGGCTTAACACGTTTGTTATATATACTAATAGTAAATGAATGAATAAAGAAAAACTTGACTGATAATGAAAAAATTCATGCAAGGATGCATACGTGTATTTTTCTCAAATACGCAAAATATACGTAAAAATATCAGTGGTTCCATACTACAATGATTGTGGATTCAAAAAGTGTCTCGAATCCACGAAGTCGGAGACTGTGGTAGCAATAATTTCGAGTTGTATCTTATTAGTTTGAATAATTATATGAAATATCTGCTTTACATATCAAATGTTAAGAGTATGATATGCGTTTTTTTTAAACAAATATTCCTTTCTTTGTAAAGGAGGGAGGGGGCGGCAGTACAGGCTGTGCCTAAGGGCGGCAATTTTATAAATCCGCCACTGAATAATATTTGATCTCCATTCGGATTTAGGGATCATAACAGCAGAATCTTTTACCTCTATGGTGTTAGAAAAATGCTTTTTTTCTGTTAACAGGAAACTGAAAAAATCTGTTGATTGCATAGTTGCGTTTGCTGATAGATGTATGAGTAAAAGTACAAGGAAAGGTGCGCAGAAACAAATTGATAGGATGATAGAAAATACCAACAAACTTTGCTCTGAACAAAATGATGATGAAAATGCTTTGGATGACAGCGAATTGTCGGAAGAAGGTAGGTACATAACTTTTATATAAAAAAATAGAAAATAAGTTTAATGCATCCGATGATTGCTTATTAAATTACAAAACCAGGCCCGTTTCATACTGAGCAAACTAGTAAAAACCTATGGCTTAACATTGTATAGAGTACATATACATAAGATTTCGGTGATTCAATTGGTAACGGAGTTGAGAGGTTTTAGATTGATACTTATAAGAATTTAGGAATAGCTAAATTAGAACTCACGAATATTTGGTATATTAATTTATGAAAAACAAGAAGTCTTAAGACTTGCCTCAGGAATATCATTGATAATGCTAAAAAAGTATATATCTGGAATATGTCTTGCGAGTAGCACTAGGCATGTTATTGTTAGAAATAACTGGGAGCAGCTTGTGAGTTGATCCAATAACACCCTAGTAAAATACCATTAAGCATTACTCCAAGTGTGTTTTTCTTCCTTTCACGAGGGGGCCCGCCGTCGACTGTGGTGCTCTCGGACACGCCTTGCTTAGCATCTAGTTTTGGCGTGAACGTGAAATATTTCGCCTTGTTGTCCTTGTGCCATAAAAATACGACCACCCAACCATTCTATATTCTCTTCACCATTTTTCCATATTCATATAAAGTCAACGTTACGTTCTTTTAGTTTTTTTTCCTATAATTTTCTATCAAAGGATTCTTCTCTACTCCATCCCCATTATACCACTTTTTTTACCACTTAATTCTTCCATTTCAACCGCGGTCTCTTCCTATCTTACCCTGTTCTAATACCACTAGCTTATCTGTCATCTTTCAGGTATAGTCCTTATTTCTCCGTTCCATATGTCCAAGCTATCATAAACTATATTCTTGTATTTGCTTTCCCTTGTGTCCCATCGTGACCTTCGTTCTGACTTGATTATTTTTTATTCCGTCCCTCCTTATTACACAGTTCATCCACCTTAGACGCCTCATCACAGCCACTACCATCTGCTTTTGGTGTGCTATTGTATTTGGCCAGGTATCACCATAGTCTTATACAATTTTTCTTTCATTCTACAGCTTACTCTCCTCTTTTTTACCACATGGATCTCCACACAATTTTCTCCAGTTTAGCCACCCATACTTAATTCTATGTTGTATCGTCGTGGCCAAGTCTCCGCCTCTATCTATGAATAATGCTAAATTCTTAAATTTGAGGGCTGATGGTACTCTTTATATTTCTTGAATTGCTTCAATACTGACAGTTCTAAAAATAGTGAAGTATGGAGCAGAAATGATAAAATTACGTTTCTGAAGAAAAATTAAACACTGTAATAAATACGCCGTCTTATGGAAAGATCCAGTTTTTTCTTTAAAAGTAGGTTTTTCTTGAAAAGAGGGATATATTTTTCTCACTGTTACTTCCAGGTTTTCTATTGCAGGAGGCGGGACTAAGTAACTTGCTTCTTTAGTAGTTTTGGTCAAGAAAAGGGTGGGCAAATATTTCTCTAATTGGCTAGATTTAAATTCATTATAACTTCATAAATATTAATTTCTCAGCCATTTCGTATTAACATTTTTTACTTAGAATTTTGCAAGGAATCACGCTATATACTTTTCTTACCGTCGTTAACAGACACCCTGTATATTTATATATTATTAATTCTATATATCATATTAATTATATGTATTTGTTTTTATTCAAATTAAATGTACGAAACAATACGGAGTTTCACCAGGATATTCCATAACAAACAGTTATTTTGACACTGGCGTAAGGTTTAAAAACACGACGTTTCGGGAGCCAACTGCTCCCTTTGTCAAGTGAAGGCAGAATGAAGAGTTCGTGAAAGTCCTAAGCTTATATACCCGCATGTTGGGAATCCCCATCTGACGCCATTTGGTGCGGAGCAGTTCCAGCTGGGGAAACCCCAATCGGGGAAACCCTCGCCGGGAAAGCCCCCGCACCCGACGATGTCAGATGAACACCCCCAACTCGAGGTTTTGCAAAAATCCTGTAAGGTTCTGGTAGAGGTTTTGCGATGTTTATTGCACGACTCCTCAAACCGTAGGTTTCCCATGATTCCAGAAAAAGTCTACTCCCCAGATTCGTCACATTCTGATGTAATATTTTCATCGAATGCCAATCTGGTTCGTGACCCTCCCTGAAGACATGTTCAGCCAACTGGTTTGAATCGTCTCCCCTAGCTACCGCACGCATATGCTCCTTCCCTCGTAGACGTATCGATCTTCCCGTCTGTCCAACATACACCTTGTCACAGTCTCCACACGGTATTTGGTAAATAGCACCAGATTTTTCCTCCTCAGGGACGCGATCCTTAACTTTAAGTAATAGATCACGCAGGGTGTAGACAGGTTTGTAGTAGGTCTTAACATTCACACAACTGAGAATTCGAGACAGCTTTTCTGAGACACCCGCCACATATGGCAAAACCACCTATGTTTTCCTAGTCTCACCCTCTACATTCCTGTTTCCACCACTAACAAACACCACATTGGTTACGAGCGATAAATTTAGTCGGGTAACCTTTCTTTTTCAACACGCTTTTGTTGCGTCGTAATTCAACATTGCGAAGGTCATCATTACAACAATGTGTAAAGGCTCGTCGGTGCAAGGCTCTAATGACAGATGCTTTGTGTGATGCCGGGTAATGAGAACGAAAGTCAAGATACCTATCAGTATGTGTTGGTTTCCTAAACACCGTAGTCAACAGTCGCCCATCCACATCTCTATTTATCCGAACATCTAAAAAGGGTAATGAACCTCTATCTTCTTCCTCGAGCATAAATTGAATAACAGACTTATCATCGTCGTATCGCTTCTACACCTTGACACAGTACATACACTCATCTAAAGCACTGTTTTCAAATGCCTCCATACACAAATTTGCCACCACACTCGAAGCAGGTGACCCCATCTCCAGTACGTCCAGCACATACACAGGTAAGGAAGTGAAAAAAAATTCAAGGCTGTAGGACCCATCAATGGCTAGTAACAACACACAATATATTCAAACCAATAATTTGGCTGCGGTGCATTCTTCTATACATCTAGTGATAAAGGTTCCTAATGTCATCATGCGACACATTCTGCCAGGCATTCCTCACTTATTGCTCAAGACCTGCGACATTTTGCGGTGCCACGACGATCTACGATGTTTCATACATACATGTTCGATTGGTGAAAGGTCTGGTGATCTTGCTGGTCAAGGAAGGGTATCAACAGCACGAGACAGCTCAGAGATATGCGAGCCGTATGGAGTCTGGCATTATCTTGTTGAAAAATGACTCCAGACTATCATGTCAAGAAGGTTAATGCACACCATCGCAGCGTGTCATCAACATATCGTTGAGCTGTTAAAGTTCTACAAAAGATGACTAGGGGCGTCCTACTGTTGTATGAGATAGCACCTTACACCATCACACTAGGGGTAATGGCTGTGTGCCTTTGTAAAACAAAGGGTGGTTGGGACCGCTGGCCCTGGCGCCTACACACATGGATCTGATGATCATCTGCTCAAGACATAGCGGGAGTCATCGCTGAAAACTATGCAATGCCAATCTACTGGCAGCCATGATGATCAGCTACGACACCACTCCAGACGACTTTGCCCATGGTATGGGGCATGGATGCCCATATGGGTTGGTCAGTGGGGGGTTTGAGCCCCCCTAGCCGTTTAAAAATTTTATTTGCCGTAACCTGCTATGCATTTACTTTCAAAAGTTTTACAGTCACATTTTAAAATAAGGTACTTTTTAGCTCATTACTAATTGTCAAGCAATATCAATTATTTTTGTAGCGTTTTGGTATCTTGTACATTCACTAAAATTCTCAACCGCTTTGAGAAAGAGGTAATTTTTCTCAGCCCTTCTCCCATAGAAGTATTCGTATGGGAGCCAATGGTGTGGGGTTAAAAGCAGACGTCTTAAAGGCCGCTGTAAGCCTAACCCCACTTTAGCTAAGCTTCCTGAGATGGTGAAAGTTGCCACGGATGGTGTGGAAGAGATTGTAGCACGTTGGATGGCGGACAATGATGCCATTAAGTCAGGCCGGCTTGTCGCACAACGAACCTATATTGATTCACATTCATGACCTTGGCCTTCCAGAGCTTTCATTCTGCCGATAAGTTCCTCGCAGCGACTATTTCACCCCAACCCCTTTCCCCAGCAGTATTCTTACGGTGCAGGTGGCAGCCTATTGCTCAGTAGGACCAGCCAGATTCACGCATCCCGACTATGCGACCACGTTCAAAGTCGTCCAATTGGCTATAAGGTCTTCGACAACGTCCCAACGTCATTACTGGTTGCGTCTCCAGGGAACTGCAACGCTGATAACGAAAAAAAATAAACCGTTCGCAATTTTTACCTCTTTTATACGATGCTCGTTGCGCAGTAGAAATGCGCGCTATGATCGAAGTTAACACTCATTGGCTTTGAAAATTTAATCATTTGCATACTTGGTCTAAAGGAATTTGCATGCGAACTTTCGAGATGATCGGAGTAATTTTAAGGGTGCTTCTTCTTTTTTTCTTTTCTTTTTGTTTACAAAAAATGTATATTACAGATATGAAGTTAACAACCATTAGTAGAATATTGCAATGTGTGTAGCCATGTTGAAATGTAAAAGCGTTGGAAACATTTGGTATGAAATTCCTTATAAAAATAATTGCAACTAAAAATAGTTGTGGCGACCCCCCTCTCCTCCAGAAACCATTTCGCAACCCGCTTGATGGTCGCAACCTTCAGGTTGGGAGTCGCTGATCAAATAAAGCCATATCATCGGCTATGGTGTGAGAATTACACTAATTAAATACAACATTGCGACGTTTCTGAAAAGAATTGTCGCACAACAACGTGCGTTGTATTTTATTTATTTTTTCGACACATACAGCTCAGGAATCTGTTCTAAGTATGAACTCACCAGTGGCAAAATCTTTTATGTCGCGTATTTGTGTATGTGTGTGAACAATATTCATATTTACCCACACTAAAAATATAGCAACGGGGATGATATTTTATATAACACATTCCTCTTTTCATGACAGCATTTCTTTTATACAATTTATATTATTACACTTATGCATATTAATTTCATGTGTGGTTAAAATCACCGAATGTTGACTCATTGTCGATGATTTTATATTTGTTTCTTGTTTTAGAACAACAGATTGTCGATTGTGTTAATGATGAAGGAAAGATTTTGTCCTACGTTGGAGAGTGCAGTGATCAACTCATGGAGAAGATAAAAAGCAGACCTCGGGAAATTACTGGAAGCTTAAGAGACAATACTTGCGGGTAATAATTATCATTGTGGAATTAATTATCATCATAGTGAGAATTTATGTTTCAAATGCACATATGTTATGGCCAATGCCCTAATATACTGCTTACATCTCCTTTATCATCAAGTTCGTCCTCTATTTGAATAATATATCGAACGCGGGTATCGAACATATAATAAGATATCGAACGCGGGCAAAGGCGAACTTTTTACAGATAACTTTTTCTACGTTTTACATAGGTTTTGAGCGTAGGTTGAAAATTGTTTTCACTTTTATATCATTAATAATAATTTTGAGGAACTTTTTCTTGCAGTCCTCTGCCCGTGTTCTCATTGAATGGGCTTTTCTCAAACTTCAGTATGTTCCATAATGTTTTACACCTTTACGTTTTCCCTCCTTACGTTTACCCAACCGCTTTCGGCCTAATATATACACTACATATTTTTATAACCATACACTTCTTCAGGCTGCTTTCAAATTCCGATCTGCGTTCTTTGCTTTACCTGGATTATGCATCTGCCATAAATAAAAAAAATATATGTTATGGAATAGCATACGGCATGGGCATGAATACGCACCCGACCGTAATTCCTCATATATGCAAGCAATATGAAACCATACAAAGAGTTAAGAACGCATTAAATTGTATGATGTTTCCGTAATGCGTTGTCCATTTACATTAAGATTTCAACCACTTATTACTAACGTAATTGCTATTACACACGTAAATTTTCATTCAATTCAAACATGTCTTAGTGGGGACTTTTGTCCCAAGAAGTGTGTATATTGTTTCCATGTTTTCTCCAAGTTTAATATAGTAATTTTTTGCGTTTCATGGCTCAGGCATAATGTAGAATGCGTTTCATGGCTCAAGATATTGCAGCAGAGCTAAAGCTTGCGGAGAAATTCAAAATCTTTTGGCGTTGGAAATTAAATATCGGCCTTGAGGTCGGCAGAAAACATTGGTAAAAAAATGTTTGCCAACTAAGTTGGCAAGCGTTTTTTTTACCAATTTGTATTCAATCTAGGTTACAGCAAAATAGACAAACTAATTAAAACAACGCATCGAAGAGCTATTTATCATGTTATGTTTGTTTTCTTTGTATGTGTAACGTATTAGGCCAGTGGTTCCAAAACTGTGCGCCGCGGTGGCCTGAGAAACTGCGACTTCCTCACAGGGATGCCGAGAAATAATGTTACAAGGTTTTCATAATTTTATTTTCATTTTAAATTTAATGTGATAAGACGCGACATCTAGCGGATCTGGTGCAAACCAATAACTCACTTAGTAATATCTGTTTGCAGAAGGCTACCTGAATTTTGGATATCAATAAGGCAAGAATACCTCATTTTGAGTGCTGCAGCTCAGACCAGGGCCAAATTATGCATAGACAAACAAGAAAAATATCCAGGGCCCAGCGCGGTGAGGAATTAACGCTGTTTCAAAATCGTTACCAACCAGATCTTATCACCAGAGGAGTATTTTTATCAAGACACGAATTTCCGCGGATTTTAGTATGTTTTTGTATGTACGTTGTATGCAAATATGAAACCTGTACCGACAATATTTTCAAAGTTTAAAATTTAAATCCCAGAATAGATTTAGCAATCGATCGAATATAGTAACCATTTACATTGGTCCTAAGACCCTCGTTATGTACGGGTCACACTATAATTACGCAAGTTTAATTTATGCTACAAGGAGACAGAAAAAAATTGTTTACGGTCACATAAAGCCTTCATCCAGCCCTGGCTCGTGGAATTTTCTTTCTATTTGTGGCTTCTTATTTATGCGAAGCTGGGTTTCGGTGGTTGTTGTGATAAAAACTGAGTATCGCCCGAAAATCAACATGGAGAAAGAAATGAATCTGACCGTTTCCAGCTTCATCCCACGATTTGTGAAAAGTACAGAAATTAAATGGCTCGTCCATTCCAAGAACTAAATATAATTAGGCAAATTTTCGAGTACATTTTTTGTGACTTACAATACTTGTTTTACTTATGTGTACCTAACTGTACTTGTTAGAATCTGATATAGGCAAATTATACGTGTTAGAATCTGATATAGGCGAATTATACTTGTTAGAATCTGATATAGGAAAAGTATACTTGTCAGAATCTGATATCGGCAAAGTATACTTGTTAGAATCTAATATACGTAGAGTATACTTGTTAGAATCTTATACAGGTAGAAATTGACTTAGGACGTCTTGGGAGCAACGGTTTGCGAACCACTATATTAGATGATAAAATACTCCAAAGGAAAGTATTATTTCGCCGCGGCTGGTTGGACTCAAACTCACAATCTCTAGATTGCCAGTCAGATAGATGCTCTTTTCCTTTGGGCTGCAGGCGTCGATTAAACTCCCCTATGCGAAGAATATAAAGTTTTATCATGGACAAATTCGCGATTAATGGGGCAGTGCTTGGACTAACTTTTTAAATCAAAGCGATATGTTTGAACAAGAAAGCTTCCGTAGCGGAGCTTTATATTCTATAGCAAAAGGGAATTTAACCGACAGCTGAAGTTCAGTGGGTAAAAGCACCTGGCCGGTTATCTAGTGCTTGTGTGTTCGGGTTTCATTAGGCACCGAGAAATGATTGTTTCTTTTGCGAGTAATTTATTATCTGGTACGACGACATCATCGGCAATGATCGGAGTTGCTGACTTCAATAAATATGCTGTGTATATTTAGATTTTCTATATATAGCTAAATATACGTGGGTGGCAAAAATTATTGTATAATAAATTCCCCCACGAAAACTCACAAAAATCTCGCCCCGGAGGCTTTTCTGTGTTGACCATTATTTGGCAATTGTGTTATCCCTGTGAAGGGTAATAATATCTTAC
The DNA here is from genome assembly GCA_006491805.2 of Dysdera silvatica. NCBI lineage: Eukaryota > Metazoa > Arthropoda > Arachnida > Araneae > Dysderidae > Dysdera > Dysdera silvatica. The sequence goes on along the minus strand of QLNU02014176.1, from coordinate 32,385,168 downwards.
ATCCTCATATACGGAGAAAAATGCGTTTGTTCTTGTCCTCATTCGTCTAGTAGGTCAAGACACTCCGGGCTCAACGCGGGGACCCTGGTTCGAATCCAGGATGAGGACGGCGCCTCTTTTTCTCCAAAATCAAAAAAAGCTCTAGTTTGAGCTAAATATACATGGGTGGCAAACATTATTGTATTATAAATACAAAATACAAAAAATAAATTAGAAAATACCCATTTTGCCTTCAGGCATCATTGTAAATTTTTCTTGCAGTTTTGATATCAAAATTAAATTTTTTGTAATGTTCCCCTTTTAAAGAAAATGGCTTCTGTATATTTTTTTAAATATTCTCAAATTAGTGGTCTACCAAACGAGGTCTTGAGGTCATAATTTTTATAATTATGAAAGGGTTGTGTCTTTTTTTTCTCCCTTCTTTTCAGGTTTGGCAAGTAAGTACATTTAAGTATATTTGAATTCTTATTAAAAAATTTAGTTTCGGGGGCTAGACGATCCCCAAGATCCCACCTCCGGATACGGGCATGTTATAAACTCTAAGCTAACGTTACCATTTCATTTACTAATTAAGAGAAAACGAAAAAAAAACTTTTCTAAAAGGACGAAACACACTAACGTGACGTTCCTATGGCGCTAGCTAGTTGCAAATGTACTTTCACCCCCACTCATCCCATTGCCCGTCGCACCAAGCAAAGAGTTTCTAAGAGTCCAATATTTCCATGGCCCTGCGGCGCCTGACGGTGCGATGGATTAGGACTTTACAACTAAATACTTTCCATGGGATAGCCCAGATTTGCTCCCTGTTTTCCAATTCTGTAAAACAGATTGGGGACGTTGTTCGGCTGGACCACAAACCGAGATGGCCACATTGAATTCAGTTCAATGCAAATTTTCATTTGCGAAATTTTTTGACTAAGTCAAAACTTGGGGACTGAAATAAAAAACATCGCATTTTATGATAAATAATATATATGTGGGAAATTTTTCGAGGAGGGTTGAACCTCAAAATTCCCCTTAGCTACGGCTTTGGCAAATTTGTAGGAACTGGAACTTTCATTTAATTTCTGTGAAAATTATACGAAAATGTTTGCAAAACAAATTTTTTGTCTCATTTTCAGAAACTTTTTATTTTTGGCTCAATGCGCATCCAAAAAAGTTGGTGAGGACTGCGGTGAAGAAACTGAAGAACCTTACTTTAATGGCATGCTAATAGAGCTGAAGCAAGATCGGGACGCCGCTATGAGCCCAAAATGCGCGGAAGCTATCCGAGAGGCCGAAGAGTATTTCAGCAATTAACGCGAGCGCAAACGACGATTTGTTCGAGATGTTTCTTTTGGAAAATTGATACCTTAAAAGAATCCAGCAATCTTTTCCAATAACAACTGTTATTTTTGACTTTGGATTCTGTCTTTTGTTTAGCCCTGTTTGTGTTGAACTATCTATTAGAAGGTTTAACAGCTTGATTTAATAAAATGGCACGTTCATGTTTGTTTTTGTTTTGGCAGTGTTGTTGTTATATTGTTGAATAATACACATTTAAAATATCGACATGTAACGAACTGCTGTTACTTAATAATTTTATACAATAACAGGTATAAGCTGTGTTGCATTTTGTTGGTATTCATTTATTGCAAGGTATTTCTATAAAAATTCAATCTTGCGTGAGGTGGCATCAATCAATGGATCTTCAGAAAAGCTTAGATATTTTACTCTGTCTTGATGAGATTCATGTGTCGATGAGAAGAACAAAAAACTGTTTTTATTAAATAAGCCGTGAACCAATAATCATTGTTATTATTTATAACTAATGACAATGAAATCTAATAACAGCTTATGTATCACAATATATTAAACTTACGCCTTGAAATTATACTCCTCCGATGGATCTGATGAGGTGAAAAAAGAGGAGACAGAGAAGAAATAAATTTTTGTTTAATGATGTAAATTAAATTTCTTTTGAAGTGAACTAACGGCACAGTAAATAAGAGGAGCTTTTAATTAATTTAAATATTATATATATACATATATTAATTAGCTGACTTAGAGTTTTAACCTTCTCTTTATTTCAAATACTTTTAATTAATACCCAGTAATACTCAAGATAATTTTATATTAGAATGAAAATAATTTCAACAGAACGAGAAAACTAGTGTCAAATTTTTGGTGAGATCGGCAATTGTTTCTCCATCGTTCTCATTTGAAAAGCTTCGACAAAGAGTGACTTTTTCTTTAAACAACCTTATTTCGGGTGGTTTATAAATGAAAATAACATTACAAGAAGTAATGCTTATGGTAGAATAAATACTAAAATCAATCTAACTAAAATCAGTTAACTTTAACTGTATAGAAATACAATTTCCCAGAAACTCACAAGTGGTGACTGAAAGCAAGCTGAAGAAACACAAGAAGAATTTCATCATTAAATGCCGGAGCTTGTGGTATTTGTATTTCTCGACTAACTTGAACTTAATATACAGTATATTACGCAACGTAATTACTTATATATATATATATATATGTGTGTAAGGGAAAGTTGATTGTTGGGAGGGTAGAGTTATCATGTTTTATTGTATTCCGGTGCAGATATATCGACGGGTGACATCAAGTAGAATTCGCTTTTATTCCTTCTGCGAAATCTCACAGAGTTAAAAAACGGAATTTTGATTTGTGTTAGTCGTGAGCTTCATCTACGATCCATTTCTTGTTTGAATAAATTATTCGAAGGTGTTGAGATCAGGAATCCGAGAATGCCAGGACAATCGTTTCATATCCGTTTTTTTCTTCCTCTCCCGCTCTCTTCACACCAGTCCATAACAGCTGAAGTTTTGTAGCAGGGTGAATCATTATTCAGATAATAACATGCGTCTTCTCCATAAAATTGTTTCAGTGAAGAAAACATCTGTTTATCAAGAATGGCAATTAGTGGTGTAGCAAACCATTTAGTGACCAAATCATTGAATTCGTGAGAGCTGGGCGAAATCGCTAAGGTTTGGTTCCGTAAACGATTTAGCAAACCTGAATTGTCAATGGAGTTCTCCTCACTCGTGGTAGCATGGACAACGAAATATGGTGCAAGTCCGTACCATCTGAACACATCCAATTCAAGAATTCAAATTACACGGATTCATATTTCAGTCTCGAAATTTTATTGGCAGATGTAGTGCATTCGAAACTCCGCATGAGTGGTTGTTAACGCGGAAATGAGATTTTGCACGAAAGCAAACTTTCTTGATAGTAAATGCAAAGTATTTTTCTGCTAAATGTTTGCAGCATGCTAGCTATACTATTAAATTACACATTCCTATTTCTAAGTTTATCAATTACATACAGTATTTGTTTTAGTAACATTGGACAACAAAATTTAACAAAATTTATGCATTCAGAAAAAATAGTCATTTCTTATAAATTTAAAGGTGCTGAACACGAATAGGACAATGAAACAGCAAAATTGGTTACGGTTTTGGAGAAATCCGCAATTGTTTATGTAATAGAATAATATACACCTGTAAAAATTCTCATCAATTTCATACTGCGCTTCGCTTGTTGGCTGTAAATCGCTTCACGAGAATCTTTGGTGGTCATCCATTTCGGGTCATCCCATCTTCCATCACCAAATCTTTGGTGATCATCATTTGGTGATCATCCAACATGGAAGTGGATCAGTTTCCTTGGTATCGTTTCTCCATCGTCGTAATTTCCTCTACCAACTCCTTGTAATTTGCTGTCCTGACATTCCCGAGGAAGTTAGTTGACACCAGACGAAACGCGTCCCAGACTTCCCAGTAATTCCCAGTACTTCCCAGTAATTTTCCCAGTAAATCTGAGGACCCACAAATATTCTTTCTTTAATTTTTACCTCACTGAGTCGAAGGAGTTTTTGAACCAGGTGCTTGAAAGCTGGCCCAGTCTGGTTCATGGCTTTTACTAAATTTTTCATGACACGGAGTTTGGTGTGAAAGGATGGTAGGTAAAAATATCTCCTGGGCTTCTGCCAGTGCTGGATATTGCGCATTCTTCTCTCCAAGAGTCATACTTCTCTTAGGATAATCTGTTTTCACGTAGTGAAAAGTCTTGGCTTGGCTGCCCTACTCACAGCAGTACTTGGTATATCCCAGCTTCATACCTATCAACAAAATCACGACCGAAACCTAAAAAAAAGTGACCAAAATCGACAAAATTTCAAAAAAATTATGAAGAAAAAAATGACAATAAGTGTCAAAAATGACGTGTTGCAAGCCTTAAAATTATTTTATTAAATATATGCGCGTAAGGGAGAGATGAAAGGAGAAAGATAACTTAAAGATGATGTTTAAAATGTATTTGATAAATTATTTATAAAATTAATGCATTCTATAGATAAAATAATTATCCGGAATGAACTAGCAATCAGCATTTTCAAGTGGTCCGAGTAAAACAATGATGAATTTCATTTCTATGTAATAACAAAAGACGGATTTTAAATCTAAATTGCGGAACCAGATTATATAAATTATCAGCGTAATAGCGCAAATATTTTCGAATATACTATGGCACACAAATGTCAAACACAACGAACAACATTTTTTCCAGGTATATATGTAACTTAAGGAAATTGCAGCAAAACACCTTTAGAATATTCAAGACTGATAACGGAAGTGCCAAAAAAGCTGTTGTTTTTTTTTAATTTTTTCCTCATGTATTGCAGAATTCCAAAAAGATAAGGCCAGAGGAAACAATGATCAAAAGAAAAAAATAGATAAAGTTCTTAAACTCGGGCGCAAAATTTCGATATTGGACTATTGAAAGGGAGTGCTAACGGGTTTTAGCAGGCACAATACTTAACTTGCCGCGGATGCTGGCAACCTACCCTACGCCGCTGCTCGAGTACGCTAGTTACTAACCCTTTGCACTCCAGGCTATTTAGCCAAAGGAATTCAAAGCCATATACTGAATGTCGCTCCAGCGGCTCAAGTGGAGTGCAAAAGGTTAAGTTTTCATTTCCACGTTCATTGACACAATGGATCAGTAGAAAAGATCTGATATAATATTGTTGATCTTTTACTTCCAAGATCAGTTAGTAATTTTCGGAGTTGTGGATTCCATTCTCCAACTCCCCGATTCTTGAAATCCAGTTGCTCTGTAATTTTTTAATCTCTTTATTTACTTCGATAAGCAACTCCCTTTTCTGAGAACCAACATCCGAAACATGACCAACGGCTAATTCTTATGCGGGTACAAATTTGGAGTCAATTTTTTCGTTAAGTCATTTTGTTCAGCTAATCTCTCTCTCCCTGCCCCAATGATTTCTAAAAAGCGGAAAGTTCATAGGAAACAGGACATACCTGTATGTCAGAGCTTGGTGACGATGCGGAGGATGTCTACTTTTTTGGAAGCATATTTTACCCTTAGCACTCGCATTATTTGTTTATAATTTGAACTCTCATAGAACACAATTTCGAATAGATCCCAAAACAAAGTAGATCACGGAAAACTAAATTCATAATTTTAAATCCCGCAGACCACATTCCGTGAATTTAGTGCAATATAAAGGTGGAAATTGTCATTCAGAATATGAGAATTTCTTAGAATATTATTTTTGTTTTATTATTAATAAAATATTAAAAATGCAAATAATGTCCAGATTTTTCTGCGGACCACCGGTTGAGGACTGCTGAAGTAGATGACGCAGTTTTTAATAAAAAATAGTAATATAACGCAACACACCCATGGTAAGTCGATGTCAAAAACGAAACAACAGAAAATCGTGCATCCGACCATTTCAGCTCTCTACCGGTGGCAGCGTTTTAGTAGACAAAATTCAAGAAATTTGGACTTAACGCCACGAGAAATTGATTACTCAAAAAATAAATGTGGTTTGCATTGCATTTTTTTCCCTAAAGAGTGATCACAAAGTGATTCATTTCAGAGGATCGAGCGCTGATACTGATAAAGTGTACAATAGATCGCTCTTTAGTATCATGACTTATATTTACGTGTAATAAAAATGTACCAAGCCAGAGAATAAACAATATTAAAAGGAAGAGGAGAATGAAAATGATCAATTTGTATTACTTATTTAATATATTTTTTAATCAGTTATCAATTGATTAAAATATAGTGTTTATTTGTACAATTAAAACTGAACCTCTTCAATTAAATTGCAATTCACATCTATTGATACAAATTATCTATTAAGATAAAATACGTATTAATTATCATCAAGCATTTTGTCTTGCCAATCAGTCAATTTTTCCTACACATTTACACAAAATTCTGGTACTGGTTTCCACTAGCTTTAACACCCACCCTCTTCTAAACTAAATATAATGAAAATAGATGAATGAACAGAAGAGTCAAATAAAAGCAGCGCGAGAATGCGAACAAAGACCAATATGAGGTTTCCCATTTGGCCTAAACGCGACATACAACCTCAATGCTGGCATGAAGCGTTATGTGAATAGGAACTTAAGATACTACCGATATGGATAGGTATCGATACTTTTCATTCGATACCTATCCATTACAGTAAAATGCTCTAAAAACAGGAAAAGGCCAAAAAATGCAAATGTCATCAACATCTGGGCCAGCAATAAGCATCGATGTGTTACCCTAAGACGTGTACGACAAAATCTTAATGGAAATATCCGTGGTCACGGGGAATAAATGGTTAAGTATTAAATTGCAATTTTTCAGGGCGGCATTTTAAACCTTAGAACTTTTTCTATGTATGTAGTTTTTAAAAAAAAAAATTTGGTTGATATCATTGTGACTCAAATAACGTTCTAAATTTAATAGTTTGATGAATAATTGATTTGTTGCAACCGTCTGACCTGAAATCACAGTGCCCTTATTTTTGCCATTTTTTGACTTGACCACTTATTTCCTGTGACCCCAGATATAATGCGCTATAAAACATTTGTTTCGCAAGTGCCTGACGTGAAATCGAAATGTTGATGATGAGATGTGGTTGTTGTTGAGATGTGGTTAAAATGTTGAGATGTGGTTCAAGGTGACTGACCTCAAGGAAACTTGCCTCCTGAACGACATGGATAACACCATTGCCCATTCGGAGCTCTAGATTTAAATACAAACCACGTTTATGGAAGAAGTGTATACAAACGGGTTTTGCTATAATAAATTGAATCCGTTTTCACGTGTCCATTCCATTATTTAGAGGCAACTGAAGCTTTCTTTCAAAAATGTTCATGTTGCCTCTTTTGTTATATTTGCGTAACGCTCGTAGTGGATTTATTGTCATCCTCGCCATGTCAACAGCCTGTTAGAATTTTATGGCGCAAGGACAGAAAGAGTCATGCTACGTCAGAACCTGCAGTTTTCCAAGGAATCCGAATCTCTTAATGTTACCACTTGGTCATGCCTATGCCTGCCATCTGCGTTAATATTTTACAGCTTGGCGTTAGGTTCTGAATTGGTTGAGTGTACCTTTATGGCGCAAGGACAATAAGAGACATCCTGCGCCAAACAAGCAGAGACCACCTATATGGTTTTAAAATGAAGACGGGTTTAAAACTTAATGGGAAACGAAACGACGAAATAAAATCGGATAAGATTGGAAAAGGTTCACAATTATTTTAGCGGGTAAGTGTCATTGGCGGCATTTGTCGTTGCGCAAATTTTTCCTCTGGATGTATTCCATGTAATTCTTGGTTCGAGTAACTTAGTCCTGAATTGCAACTATAAACTGGTCAGTTTCAAGTTGCAAAGTTCTGTGTGTCAACTAGGCATTTGAGGCTTTTATATCGATATGAATTTATTGCAGTTGTTATAGCGCCTTACATACATTACTTTACCGGCCCATGCGTTAAACTGGTTTTTGATGTGAGGAACAGGAAAGGAAATCTTTGTCCTGTGATGAGATTGAGTGGGAGTGTTAGAGATATCTACTTGAATGATATGTGGGTGATAAGGGGATGCGAACTTTATATATAGTCTCTACATTTCTGAATTTATATGTATCTCCTTAAATTCCACTTAACCAGATACCCCTTCTCGTCGGGGGAGCGTGCATCTTTCGATAGATATAGTTGCCTGGATTTGGTCTGTGTTGTGTTCGCTGAAGATTTTCTAACTCAGTGTCTGTCCACTTGATAACGTCAAAGGAATTTTCAAATGTTGTTACATGCAACTAAATGCACCATAAGTAATAGAAGCGGACTTTGAGCGCTTTTTGGAAAAAGAGCTTCAATCTTTTAGCATAGAAGAAACAACTAAACTTGCTAGACACATTCCTTCTGGTTATTATTATGTAGTGATAGAACATGAGGGATGGTGGGTCCAGAAATTTGTAGTGCATAGAGGTGATGACGTATTCAATGAGTTTTAACAATTGTTATTTTCCGAAAAGGAATCTATTATCGGCCTCTTAAAACAAAATAAACCGGTTATAATGATCTATAATGATCATACCTATTTGGCCAATGCGAAGGTCTGTCACATATATAAAAATTCCTTAAATGGAGATGAGGTTCTTGATCATTGTCATATGATTCTACTTGATGTCACCCGTATGTTGGTAGGAAGACTCCTTCAACCAGTATCGAAACTGACCTAGTCCAATTGAGGGCATAAACCAGATATTAAGGTCAGTACTTCGCGTTCAAATAGTTATTTTCACTAAAATATTCAGAAAATGTCAACCAAAACGAGAAACTTAAATAAAAAGCCTTTTACATTTCTACCGTCATCTATTCGAATAAGGTTATCAAGCCTACGGCCCACAAGCAATAATACGGCCCGCTATCTGTGTTAATCTAGCCCGGCGACAAGTGTTTAAAATAAAACAAAATCCAAAATAAATATTTTAAATTTTTTATTCAAAAATTAGTAAATACCGTTTGGACAGATTGGGTGACTGCTTTCTATAGCGTAAGTGAACAAACAAATTATCGGAAAAAACTCTGAAGGGAGGCTTTTAGTAAAGTTGTTTGGTTTTTTGTAAGTTGCTTGGTTCTAGTAGGTTGTTTGATTTTGGTAGGCGATTAGCAAACCGATTTCTTTTTTTCTTTTTTTTTTTTACAAAACCGCTATCCCTAATCAGCGGAAAACCATAATCAGCGAGCGGATATGCAAACACAACTATTTTTGTAATTATTATCTTATCACCCTCAAAGGAATATTGTTGCTTCCGTCGATATATCTGCACCGGAATACAATAAAACATGATAACTCTACCCTCCCAACAATTAACTTTCCCTTACATATATATATAAGTAATTACGTTGCGCAATATACTGTATATTAAGTTCAAGTTAGTCGAGAAATACAAATACCACAAGCTCCGGCATTTAATGATGAAATTCTTCTTGTGTTTCTTCAGCTTGCTTTCAGTCACCACTTGTGAGTTTCTGGGAAATTGTATTTCTATACAGTTAAAGATAACTGATTTTAGTTTTAACATTTAAAAGAAATTAATCTTACTTTCATAAATATGTTGATATTTTTCTTTAATTGTTTAACCTTGATATATTTTAAATTTCATAAATAAATATAATATTATTGAAATAGATAATTATATTTATATACATATTAAAGAAAATCCAATTTTGTACTAAATAGCCATAAAATTTATTTGCTACCAAGTGTTTTAAACTTACTTTAAATAGAAAATATTACTTATAAAGTACGTCATATAAAGCAAAATGAATTGAAGTTTTTTCAGGTTTTTAAATTTTTCATCAGTATTTAAATTTTGTCACAGTTGCCTTTTCGTATGTCTTGCTTTGCCAGAATTTTAACTGTTGAATATTTCACTATATAAGTATAAAATTCTCTGAAACTTTTATACACGAAACAACATTGGAAATCAGCAACATGGATGCTTAACCATTTAAAAAAATCACTTTTGCGTCTTGTAAAAAAATTTAATATTTCTTATAAAATTCGAATGGTGGAAAAATATATACAGCCCTGTTTTAATCTGGAGCTGCAATATTCTTATTAATAAGGAATATGTGATTTACAATTTATTATTTTACTGCGCCAAATTCAATAGAAATATTTTTCTTTCAGATGTACTCTCAGAAGCATGCAGTATGAATGAACTTAGAAAGTGCTTTGAGGGCTTGAGGGAAGTAATGAACGGGGCACAAGAAACAGAAATACATTGCGAGTAAGTTGTATGCAATATTTCTTCCATTGACCTAAGTTAACATAATCGATTTATTGGCGATATATTGCACTAATTAAATGGAAGCGAAAGTTACACAAATTTATTAGTGCAATTAATTTATCAAATTTTGTGATAAAAGTATTGGCAACAGCTATTTTGATAATACGTGGCTATTATGATCAGAGCTAGGTGACTTCTATTTACATCTGCGATGTTTCTCAGAGTTGACATTGCACCGCATAGAAACTTATTCGTTTAGGTAAGGGACCCACTGTGTTGACGCTGTCGTCTCTATCCGTGAGACACAAGAAGTTTTTCCAAGTGGGCAAGGCAGAATTGCTTACGAGTTAATATATTAACTGTAACATTGATATTGGACAGGTTATAAAATGTCTTAAACAAGTTGAGATTAAGAGATGGACTTTTTTAATGATATGCGTGGCTTGGTGACAGAATGCGCATGAGGGTTTTTCCAAAGCCGGCTTTTGAAATGCTTGTTTTCTGACACATGCTTCCTAGTTTTTGAATTTGAGAAGAGGTGGCTTTTATGTTCGGCAAATATGCATTTGGCCACACAGTTATGTAATGGAGTACATGCCCCCCGCCAACAATTGAATTGACTTAGCAAAACGATATATTCGTTTTTTATAGAATTATTAATTAAAACGTGAACTACAAACCAAACAAGAAATTAAACTAAAAACAGAATTAAAACGATTACAGTACGAAGTGCGATTTTATAAGCTGTTCTGTATATGATTTCTCTTAAAATATGAACACTCCATACAAAATACACATTTAGTTAAATGGCAAAATAAGGCATTCTGATCTAGAGAAAATGGCAGATTCCATTTGCATGCGCTACACTGGTCCTCTAATTAAGGTTTCCGCTTTCAAATCTAAAGAGTTTGAATTTGCCTCCCGAATAAATTTCATGGGGTGTAAATATATCAAGGGGTGAGACCTCTCGCCTAACATGTGACAATGACCAACGACTGAGAAATGTCGCTGATTATCTGACAGTTTGTCACACATCAAATTGTTCATAGCCTAAGCTGTGTATGTTGGAAAAAAATTCCATCCGCTCTTTGACTTAACTCCCATCTATCTTGCAATACTGATATAATAGTCAGCGATTGCAACTCACAAGGGAACCCCTTTCGCTGTTCACTGCATTTTGATATCAGACCTATGGAAGATGATAGTGCTTGACTTCCTGATCACAAGTATGTAATCATTTGTCTGCTAAAATGATATGACAATTTTTTATGAATATTTGAAGTCCAAAAATGACACTTTTTTCGCCAGGTTTGATATTTTTTAATCGCACTGTATGTGAGCAAAAACAGGTTTGAAGTCGGTAAGATTATGAAGGATCATCGTATTTAACGGATAAAAATAAAAAAAATCGGCTCAGCTAATTTAAACAGTATAAAAAAATTAATATGAAAAATGAACTTTTAGCATAGATATTTGGCGAAATTGGCGACAATTTTGAAGGCTACTCCAGGTTTTCGTTCGAGGTAGTTATTTCGTATTATCGCAGCCCATGTCAAGTTTCTTCTACATTTCTTTTTCCAAAATATTATCTCATAAGGAAAAGAAACACATAACTATATAGAACCATGCATACATGTGTATGAATAAATGAAATGTATGCATGAATGAATGAATATATGAGATGCGTGAATATGTGAGTATGAATAAATGAAATGTATGAATATATGAGTATCCATATATATGAGATATATGAGTATGAATAAATGACGTGTATGAATAATGAAAAGCTGCTATATTTACACAACCTGGATGTGGTCATTGCATATCACATGCTGTTGCAACCATGGAATTTAAAAAAATTGTGAACAAAACTTAATAGTAGGCTATTTGAAAATGCATTTATTGTAATTAGAAAAAATGTGAACAAAATTTCATGAAATGTATTTTATTTCATGAAGTTATGTAACCATAAATTGTGGATTAATTGTTGAATTATGCTCTTTATTTAAAAATGAGAAAAATTAAACTGTGTACATCTCAGGAAAGTCCTGAAAGTGATACAGTACAAAAAAAGAAAAGAGTGAAGCAAAGCAATTGATCACAGTGGGCACATTTTAAGAATGACAGATTTTTGCAATTATCTCGGCTACAATTGTTGTATTCAATTTCAAAAGAAATTTCCTCAACATTTTTGCATTTTCCGGGATCATGATCGCTATAACAACACCTAAACTAACAATTGATCGCCCTTTACAGTACAGTTATAATATTCGTCACTGACTATACTAATATCACTTTCTTCGTCGATACGGAAATCACAATTGTCTTCAAAATCTAAACTGATATTTTCACTGACATTGTTATTAAAAATTATGTTTTCGATTTTCGACAATACTTCCCGACTTTCCTTAAGTTCTTGGTCAGTTATTAACGACGGAAGCGTGTCGTATTTATTAACGACATTTTCCTTGGGTGTTCAATAAATTTACCCGGAGGGGGGGATGATCACTCCTTCTTGAAAATGAATTTGGCGAAATAGTCCTCCAAGAAGTAGCGTACTGATAACCCCTGCGAGGAGGGGAAACCTTATTTTCCATAAAATTTATAAGTAAAAAAAATAATAATATTATATTTTTTAGTTAATAAGGATTTTTTTTAATCTTTAGGTAAAATATAAAGTAAAATAAACGGTTTCCAACTGTGGCAAACTCATTACAAGGATTTACTTTAGCTGTTTTTATTGCCTTTAAAACTGAAATCAATATCCGAAAATTATAAAATCTGGACGAGTTTTGAAGCAATACAAACCAGAACCCTGCCTCATATAACGGTGAATAATGGACATGTGATCTGTTTAAATATTGGAATGTGTCACTGGTTACTTTCTTATAGAAGACACAACAATATTTTATATATATATATGTGTGTAAGCCTATATTTTTTTCCATATATGCATATATAAATTAATTTTCGTAAAAGGAGGGCCCCAAAAAAATTTGCGGTGTGGGCTTCGAGATTTTCCTTTACTCCACTACGTCCAAAATAATTTTCTTAGAGTTGGCGCCCAGACACAGAATATGAGGGGCGCCAACTATGTGTTGACAGTTAAGGTTATAAAATGGCTTTATTCAATTGTTAAGTAACTGCGGTAATGGGACGATCAATTGTTATTACCTATATCCCATATCATTCAGCCGATTGCCTTTTGCAGTAGCAAAGTAACAACAACGCATTTATAATGTCCTACATTTTCTTTTTTCTTTGGATAGGGAACTGAGAGAAACGAAAGACTGCTTATATCAATTTCACAATCGATGCATCTCTGATAAAGAACATGAAAGATCTAGATTAATGGGTCTGGACGAAATTGAAAGAACCGTTGAGGACCTCTGTCCCATCGAAGAGGAAGGTACTGAGAAGAGAAATGCAATTGATGAGGATAGACGCATTACTAATGAAGGTGAATATCTAGTTGTCATCAATCAAAATACTGTTTGAAAAATACAAAAGCTATATTCTTACTTTGAACTGCCAATATAATTTTCAACCTTAAATGAAACAATACATTAATTGAATATAAGCATTATTACATAAAGTATGCGTTAGATATTAAATTTTAATTATAACTTTATTAAATCGTTATAAATATATGTATGGCATTACTAAACATTTAGCAATGCGACGACAGTCTTCTAAATTCTGTAGTTTTAACTATTTTAAATAAACCTTACAGTCTATAGTTCGCATACTAAAGACAAGCTTGTGCAATATAATCATAGAATAAGAAACAACAGGGTGGTTAAACGAGAACTTTGTAATAAAATTAAAAGGCGATTTTAAACTGGGCAACGTGATGTGAAATGTACTTATATCCCTGTAAAAATACATTTTTCCTGGCCCTTTGTTGACATAGCCATTAGTTTAAGCAGAAAGTTCATTTGGGGAAGTTACAAAAATTAAACTTCCCTAACTCAGAGGACTGTGTAGGGCGTTGTATGGGTTACAGAGACATGAAATTTGGACAGCAGACACTTCAGATCATGCGTTCGATTGTATGAAAAAAAAAAATTGATTTATTGAAAAAAAATATTTAGTACAAAAAATCATCGATAGACGACGCTGTAACACCAGTGAAACGTGATTTGCAGAAACCTAGCCTCTGTGCAACCTATGCAAATGGCGAATCTGATAAAAGAGGAAGACAGGCGCTGCACAAAAAAGAGTTTCCAGTTCGCTAATGCACAATGCCGACTTTAAAAGACAAAGCTCTGTTAGTGAAGCTTTTCTACCAGAATGACGAGAACTCATCTGCTGCAATAAAAGCATTACGCTGGCAGAAGAAAATACGCCAAGGACCAATGACCACGCGTGCTCTAATTCACACGATGAAAAAATTCGAAACAACCGGACAGCTTGGAATTTCACCAGGTAGAGGACGAAAACCTGTAGCATCTGTAAGCGTGGAAGATGTGGCTACGGCAGTCGTGGAAGCAACTAGCCAAGACTCACATGGTCTTGTAAGTGTACCAGCTATTTCTCGTGCTGTTGATATGCCCTATTCCACCGTTTGGCGATGAATTGTGGGTTATTATCCTTACAAAATCCATAGTCTTCACCAGCTGTATGACCGGGACGCTGAAGTTCGGCAAACATTTGCACTGCAGTTCCTTACACGAATGGCAGTCGATGCCGCTTGGCCATGAAACATTCTGTGGACGGATGAGGCGCACTATTAACTGAATGGAAAAGTGAATACGCACAACTGCTGAATTTGGGCAACAGAAAACCCACGCGTAATCCATCAAGTGCCCTTGCATCCTGCAAAAATTACGATATGGTGCAGTTTCACTTCAACGTTCATCATTGGGCCTTATTTTTTTAGGAGATGACTCCAACAGGGTTTAAAACCTGTTCCGTCAATGGACAACGCTATCGGGACATGTTGACAACTTTTATGATCCCAGAACTTCAGTAACGTCACCGCGTCCAGGACACTATTTTTATGCAGGACGGTGCACCTCCCCATATTCATCGTGGCATTCAATAGGTGTTACGGCAAACTTTCACCGCTGCACGGATGATCAGCCGTTGTTTTCCAACAAGTTGGCCACCTAACTCACCCGATCTCACCCCCGTGTGACTTTTGGTTATGGGGATTCTTAAAGGATCATGTCTACCGAGAACAACCCGCAACCCTGTCACATCTGAAAGACTGTATTCGTCTCCATGTTCGTGGACTTCATGCGGACTCACTGCGTTCAGCTATAGAACACACTGTTTTGAGATTGGACAGGGTTGTGCAGAACCATGGCGAACATACAGAACAACTATAGAATGCTTTGCGTGCTACAGAGCCGTCTATCGGTGATTTTTTATACTAAATATTTTTTAATAAATCTTGAGCGAATGATCTGAAGTGTCTGCTGTCCAAATTTCATGTCTCTATGAGCCATACAGCGCCCTACATAGCCCTCTGAGTTGGGGAAGTTTAATTTCGACAACCCTGTATATATATACAAAACCGCATCGCAATGGGGTGGTTATGATTCCATCAACCACCCGCCCTGCGTACCCCAGTGAACGCAGTGGTAACGTGTCCTCCAACGTGACGTTAATTTTGGTTTAACTTCCAACTATACCAATAAATAAATTAATTAATTAATTAAAAACTATTATAGATTGACTGCGCAATGAAGCGCGGTGTTTGCTGCTCTATGCTTTATGAGATTCGGATGCCTCCAAAGATATAGGTCCCGGCATAGGAGTAATCTGGCGAGGCAAGGGGCATTTTCCCCCTCCTCTGTTATTTTAGAAAAGAGGTAAAGTCGTACATTTTTCCCCATACAGTTTTGTGCTTTTATTTATTTATTTTTTTTGATTACCCCACCCCCAGTTTGTGCTATATTTAACTCCCAGGTTATGTCTAGGGGCCTCGGTGCCGAACGACCTTCGTACCATAAAAATACAAACATTTTTGTTTCTCCGTAACGTTTGAACTTTGTGCGAGAAGAGCGCAAAGCTTGTTATTGATCGAACCTTTGAACTGTTTCTTACACTCCTTTCTAGTAGCGATAATAAAAGATGTGTTTATCTCATGTAGAATTAATATAATATGCATCAAAGCCATCTTAAAAACAAAAGGATATTATTCTTTTGCAAAACATTGTAGCTTACAATGTTCACTGAACATAGCATCAACACAATACACGACTTGTAAATCTTGATGAAATAATTGCTTCTTACAGAGAGAGAATGTCTTGAAGATGAAGAAAGAATTTTACTCTTCGTAACACCGTGCGTTCAGGAGAGCCGACTTGATTTTTCAGCAGATCTTCCAAGACCGGGTTTCCTCTTTGAAGATATTTCTTGCCAGTAAGTATTATATATAACTGTAATATTAATTACAAGTAATTGTTTAGAATCATGTTTCTGCTAATTCTGCAGTTCAGCAACAAATCATAATCATAATAAATTTATAAATTAAAGTCCTTTTTCGTTATAGCATTGTGGGTGTAACAAACAACTCACTGTGGTTCGAGGGTGGGTACCTTAGTTCCATAGGAGTAATCTGGCGGCCCACTTGCCCCCAGTTTTTTTTAAAAAGAGGCAAAATCGTACTTTTTCCCCATACAATTTTGGGTGGGTTTTTTTTTTGCCCTCCCCCAGTTTACACTATATTGATCCACCCAATTTATATCTATGCTTAGTTCGTAAGATGTTCGAATTCCTCGAAAAACTACAGATTCTACGCAGCATGGCCAGAGGCGCCTATGTAAGTGGGTAGGGCAGGGCTCGAGCCCCCGCCTAGCCGTTCAAAAATTTGATTTGCCTAATTCTGATATGCATTTACTTTAAAAAAATTTAGTCACATTTTAAAATAAGGTACTTTTTAGCTCATTACTAATTGTCAAGCAGTATCAATTATTTTTGTAGCATTTTAGTATCTTGTACATTCACTAAAATGTCTGACAGCGTTGAGACAGAGGTAATAATTTTATTCAGCCACTCCCTAGAAGTACTCATATGGGCGCCAATGAGAATGGCCCTTTCTGTTCCTGCGACATAAAAGTAATAACCAAACACTTAGCATTAAAACGAACACTCGCTTACCTAAATGTTATAAAATTTGGTCAGTAACAACAAAACATAACACTGAATATAACATGCACTCGACGAGGAACAAATTTGGTTGAACAAGAATGAATTTGTGCTCTTAATGTAAAAAATTATAATTATATATTCATGATTACTTATTGATTACGTTCACACTGATTACTTACTCATAGATTATCTACTAATGGATTACTTAGTAACTGATTGCCTACTAATTGATTACTCGCTAAAAATTATGTAGTAAAACCTCGTTAACGGACACCCACCAAATAGCCAACACCTGACAACACAAACCAACATTTTTCCCAATATTCCAGATTTTCAATATTGAAGTCGGAGATTTTTTTCTCATCCTATCCGATGATTTGATAATATTAGATGATAAATTTCTCGCAAAGAAAAGAATGAATACACGGTGCCTGATGGAAACCGAACCCACGACCACTTGGTATCCGGCCAAGTGCCCTTCCAACTGAGCTACAGACGATCGATCATCCTCCCATCTACGAACGCATATATGAGCTTCACTATAGATGAGTTTTGAAATGGAGCAGTGAATAGACTGCTTTTACTGGACTCAATAATATGACGAAACAATACAGAGTTTCACCAGGAGATTCCATAACAAACAGTTATTTCGACACTGGCGTAAGGTTTAAAAACACGACGTTTCGGGAGCCAACTGCTCCCTTTGTCAAGTGAAGGCAGAAATAATATGAATAAAATTACTTACAATTTTGCTGAGGAATGGTACCTTGTATGTTTTGGGGGCGCTTATCATACTCAAATGGTCAAAAATGCTAATTTTTGAAAAGTAGCTAAATCTTTATTTTTTTTTAAACAAAAACTATTGAAAACAGATTATAATTACCCAGTAAATCTTAGAAGTATGGTTCCAATGATTATTTAGAAAAAATGTCAAACTTTTTGCTTAAACAAATACACCACGTGGAATATTTCCAATATGGCACTTAAATTAAGTAAACAACATTTACTGAAAGACCTAATGAATTGTAAAGGCTGGAACTTTTCAAAAGTTTTATTTATAGTTCTTAATATCGTGTGCTAGTTTATGAAAAATTGATGAAGAGTATCAGATATTTCATTTTTCAGATATGGGTCCGCTGAACCATCAAACAAATTGTAATTTTGAAAACATAGTTTAACGAATTTTTAAATATTATAAAATATATTTAATATCTTTAGTTTAATTTGAGCTAAAGAAAAAATTAAATTTTATGTGAGTTACTAAAAACTGCTTCCAAATGAAAACAATTGGTTTTTAATTTCGCGACAAAAGTAATTTATGGTACCTGCAATATTACAATTATAATGCGCTTATTATATACAATATTACAATTACAACCAGGCAGAAAATTCTTGTTAAAGTCTAAGTAATAGTTTTTACTATGGTATTTAATGAAGAATTTTGATTTTCGAAAGATCCAAATCTTGAACCAGATTATTTAATACTGCCTGGTCACGTGCAGCTCTGTTGTAGACATCGACAATGGACTCTTTTCTTTGATGCTGCTAAAGCTAACATTTGAACATTAATATTCTTTTTCTGATTTTAACTGCGAAACTAGATTTTAAGCATAAATGTAGCAAACTTACAACTTTATACAATGTATTATTTTAACAATTTATTCCCAGTGTGATTTTAAGAACATATGAGATTTTAATGAAACTACATGTTTTCTACGAATTTCTCATCATGCTTGTATGAAATTTGTTATATGTGAGAAACTTTTGTAAGAATTTTTTTATTTTATTTTTCAGGAGATTTCTGCTCATCTCCCGATGCGTAGCCAGAAAAACTGGTGAGATCTGTGGCGAAACGGTTGAACAGGTTTTATTCAATGCCCTGGTCCTAGCATTGCGAAACAATGAGAAGGTTTCTGCGAGCCCGGCATGTACTGAAGCTCTCCGAGAGGCTGAAGCAGACGATAGATTAGGCATGCGTAAACGTCGATCTCTTCGAAACATTTCTTTTGCAAAACTCTTGCCTTGAAAGCAGAACTTCCACTTATAACTGCTACTGAAATTGATAATTTTCTGATTTTGGCTTTTGTCCGGCTAGTGGACTTCAATTTGATTCGTGAAGTCGATTTTAAAATTCTAATTAAATGCATGTTTTAGCATAAGCTTCCTCATTTTGTAACTGACTTTGTTGACGTAATGCTTTTGGATAACACTAAATAAATTATTAATATATGGCAAATCGTGTAAAAATTCTTATATTTTTTATTATTACTTTACAACACTGTAATTTTTCAACCATACAATGTTAATACATACCGATATTATTATTACTATTTGTATATATAATATGCAATATATATAATATGTATATATATAATATGTATATATATATATATAATATGTAATATATATATATAATATGTAATATATATATATATGTAATATATATATATAATATGTAATATATATAATAATATAATATATATACTAATATAATATATATATATATATATAATAATATAATATATATATATATATACTAATATAATATATATATATATATAATAATATAATATATATATATATAACATGCAATATATAATATGTAATATGTATAAAGGCAAATTAGTGATGATCATGAAAACAAGGCTGAATGAGAAAACATCAGAAAAGCAATAAATATTTATGCAGTAACGACACTTGAATATTCCTTCGGAATTATCAAGTGGGCGGATATTGTGTTAGAAGATCTTCAACGAACAATGAAAACACAGACTAAGTACAGGCAACTACATTTACTGAAAGACCATCCCTCCATCGATGTCCAGGGGGACATAGATAAGTGGCATTTAGAGAGATCTATGTCACAAAAATTCAGAATTGAAGAGATTTCCATGAAACATTTCGCATCCCCTTATCATCATTTCTATGATCGGTACTTTAATTAGGTTAGCTCTGCCTGCTCTTCCTGCCTTCCCTCTTTCTCCATTTAGTTTTTAGCTCCCTCTCCCCTGCTCTTCTTTTACCATCTTTCTTTTGTCTTAAACGTCCTCCAAAAGTGCACCAGCAAAGTTGAAGCAAAGCAGCTAACAAAACAAACGATAATTATATGTTCTGCACATCAAACACCGATTTTGGCATGGGCCTGTGAAGTACCTCATGTCAGGCACTAAGACAACAACAACAAATGTATATCGATATAAAAGCTTCAAATGCCTGGTTTACACATTGAACTTTGCAACGTAAAACTGAATAGTTTATAATGGCAAGTTGTAACGTTAAGAGATTCGGATCCCTCGGAAAACTGCAGCTCCTGGAGCAACATGACCCTTGCTATCCTTGCGCCATGAAACTCAAACAGACGGTTGACATCTGGCGGATGCACATTGTTAGAAGAATGTAGGTAGAATGCAGTATGTACAGGTAGAAGTGGGGAAGGAAGATGGTAAGCGAGAAGCGCGACCTTGAGCAACTAAGGTAACGCCGGGGAGAGAGAGGTGTGCAAAGAAACTGGAAAGGGGAAATCAATTCTGGACAGCGAAGGAGATCAGTACGGGACCACGGAGGTGAAGGAGGTCTCGTAGAAATGGGGTGCGAAGAGGCCTGGCTCCACAGCGAACCAGGAGGCGTTGCAGAGCCTCAATGTAACCATGGAGATCTAATAAACGTCTGATTGTATTTAGCACGTGTGGATTGATAACGTGTCTACGCAGCCTTATCTTTTGGTCCGTTAATAAAAGGGATAGAGATAGAATTCACGTACGGAGCGGTACGAACCGGACGATAATACGGTTCCGATGGGCAGCCAAGGGCCCTACGGCAACTAGTAACGCAAACATCGCTTCGGGTATCTCGATCTCCGATAGATTCTCATAAGCGATAACAACGTAAGAGGCCCATACTCTTATAAATGGTGGCAGCGGCGCACCTGGATTTCAAGAAAGGATGCAAATCGAATCGAATCGATGAGTGGGGGTGATTCGACCAAGACGACAACGTCCGAAACACCAGCTGATGATGGGGCATTTCGAAAGAATTGAAGAGCTTCGTAGGGAACCCGACTCAGTGCAGTTGGGACGAGTGAACGGGGAATCAACACCAACGAGGACAATTCAACGGTGACCGATCCGTTACTTGGAAATTGAAGTGCGAAGGACCATCGAGGTGTCAAACTATATGCAGAAACGGACTTACCCGCGGAGAAGCGCAGCCATGGGTAAGTATTTCTTTTTTTTTTCAACACCGGACGGACTGATCAGCAGGTGAAAAATCGAAACAGACATTGTTTGTAGGGATAATTGGTCTGGGACTCGATTTCCGATTACTATTCATTGAGCTTATGGCCGATTAATTACTGTTAATATACGAGTATCGTGATGTTAATTGATTGATTAATGTTAACACACGGGAGCCATAGAATTGATTGATTACTGTTAATGCATGCGTATCACGGTGTCAGATGACTGATTTTCCTAACTTTTTGGCACTTTTCCCAACAAGCCATGGAAAGAGGCTGTTGAAGTCGGTGGTACGGTGAAGAGGCTTGTGTGGACAAGGGTGAAAACTGGTAAAATTTTGGTCCATGATGCTCAGTCATTTGCAGCTGCAATAAACTCTAATAAAAACTGTTGCATTCATGTACAAGGTGAGGATATAAGAAGAAATGAGGAAGTCCTGTACAAACATTAGAGTAATGGAATAATTCCATTTCCAAACACACGAAAGGTTCTTGCAGTGTATCCGGTTACCGAATATAAAGTGAAAGTATTTCTCTTCATCAATAGATAGTAAAACTTATTGTTTGCTACCTCATTGTCAAGAGTGCTCAGATGATGATCAGGAGCCTTGAGGTGCCAAAAAATTACCAGAAGGGAAATTTTGTTCTTGCTGAGTTTGTAAAAAAAGAATTCTAGAAAATTATATTGTGCTTTTATTATTAATGTGGAAGATCAGAAGATTGAAGTGGACTATTTAGGACAACAGGATACTCTCAAGAGTCGATGATGATCAGGAGCCTTGAGGTGCCAAAAAATTACCAGAAGGGAAATTTTGTTCTTGCTGAGTTTGTAAAAAAAGAATTCTAGAAAATTATATTGTGCTTTTATTATTAATGTGGAAGATCAGAAGATTGAAGTGGACTATTTAGGACAACAGGATACTGAGAGGAAAACCTTTGGTCATCCTGATGTACATGATATAAGCTGGGTTGATTTCTCACAAATCAAAAGAAAGCTACCTGCTCCAAATTCCCATCGAGACAAATATATTTTTAGTTCCACAGTTAAAATTTCTCTTATGTAGCTATTTATACTAAAAACTACTTTTATGTAAAATTCATTGATAAAAAAAACTGAAAAATTATTAAGTAGAAATATTCAGGTCTAAGAAAGTTTATATATATATTGTTAGCTGGAGCTTTATATGTTGTACTCTATAAATTAAAAAAAAACTTAATATGGCTTTATATCTACAATTTATTTTATAGTTATACCAGTCCAGTATAATTTAAAACTGCAAAGTTAAGAAATTAAATATTTTGGAATGTTATTAGTAAATGCTGAAATAATAAAAAGTAATTCTGCCCTGCGATGGCGTAGTGTGGTAACACGTTCGCCTAGAACGCCGTTAACCCGTGTTCGACTCCCAATGGTGCAAAGAACGCTTACTCAGAGATCTCATAAAGATCATACTGCTCACCGAAGTCCGGGATTTGGTTCCCTAAACCTCAAGGTGTCCGGATTCCTCGGAAAACTGTAGGTCCAAGAGGTTCGGATTCCTCGGAAAACAATAGGTCCCAGCGCATCATGACCACTCTAGTCCTTAAGCCATAAAACAACAAAACAAACAAAAAAAATAATTCTGTAACTTAACTTATAATTTGTAGCTCTTGTCAAATTGTCTCGTCCGTTACTCGCCCAATTTCCTGTCCGTTACTTTTTTAAATATTTAATTTTGATATAAATTAAAACTTCCAAAAAAAACAAACCCGCCTTTAGCAAACGCTATGCCATATAATGCATGTTTAATGAGACTTTAAATACCATCTATGAGAACAGAAATTTCCTAGAGAATGCATGGACCCATAAATGTATGTCCACTTCATGTCCCGTCCGTTACCGAGTGATAGTTTAAGATTTAATCTAAACAAATAGTTATAAAAATTTAACAAAGGTGTTACTGGTGAACAACAGTTATATGTTGTTTTTGATAATAAAATTAATTTCCAAAATTATGTTTTTCAAGAGAAAATTCAGGATTTCACAAAAGTGGTCTTCTTTACATGTCCCGTCCGTTATTATGGAGTGACTCTATAGTATCTGTACGCTATTTTGACGGGTTAGGGGGTGACAAGTTAGGGCTGCAAATTGGAAAAATACCAATACAGGTGTCAAAGTCTTAAAAACGTCAAATATTGTTAAAAACGTTCAACAACGTAAAAATGTTTGATAATATTAAAAATTAGATGAGAAATTTCTAGCAAGGAGAAGAATGATTTCACGGTACCTGGTTGAAACCGAACCCACGACCCCTTGATATCCGAACAAGGGCTCTTCCACCTGAGATACAGACGACCGATCATCCTCACTTTTTCGGGCACATATAAAGCTTCACTATAGGCGAGTTTTTTAATGGGGCAGTGCTTAGGCCTCATTTTAAACCAAACAATAAACAAAAATTTCCCGACGCTAGGCTCGCTTTTCGGACGTTCGCTTATTTGACGTTGAGTTGGTTTAAAAGACAGTCCACTATCTGCCCCATTTCACAACTCGTCTACAGTGAAGCTTTATACGTGCTCGCAGCTAGAAGGATGATAGATCGTCTGTAGCTCAGTTGGAAGAGCCCTTGGCCGGATACAAAGAGGTCGTAGGTTCGGTTTCCATCAGGCACCGTGAACTCATTATTTTCATTGCGAGAAATTAATCATCTAATATTATCAAATCATCGGCTACGATGAGAAAAAAATTCTCCGACTTCAATATTGAAAATCTTGAATATTTGAAAAAATTTTAAATACAGATGTTGGCTATTTGGTGGGTGTCCGTTAACGACGTTTTACTACATAATTATTAGCGAGTAATCAATTAGTAGGCAATCAATTGCAGAAGCGTTTTTCGCGTCTCATATCTCTTAACACCTCTTCTCTGCAATTACTTAGAAAAGATTCTATTTTATTTGTTCCTAATACATACGATTTTATTCTAGCCAATTAATGTTTAGTAGAATAAATTATGATTACTATTCAAATAATATTATTACTCTAATAAAATTTTCCCATAATTATTATACTTGAAATACCAATTTTATTTTGCCCTGTCGCTCTCAAACGCATTTGATGTGTAATAATGACGTTGATTCAACTCTTTCAAAATTATGGAACGCTCTTCTATTGGAAATGACACCATGCTTTATAAAGTTTAACAAAACAATATAAAAATAATAATTTTTAATATTCTGAATTTTATTTAAAATAAAACTGTTGCATCTATATTATTATAATCCTATTTAATCAATGGCGTAGATAATGGTGAGAACCACAGTCTTGACTCAATACCACACAAAATGAGTTAAATTACATTGAAAGTAACTTACATATTTTCTTGTGTATAAGCGAAAATATGAAACTACCACATATACACGTCTTGGTGACTAACACGGGAAACTAAAGAGTAAAGGATGGGATAGAGGGTAGAGGTGGGTGCAACGTTACTATTGGCTTAAAGTTTACGCCAGATTGGCGCTGGAGCGGTCGTTTGGATCAATAAAATTAAGCCAAATTACAATTGCCTAGGTCAGACGATTTCAGACCAGTGTATAGCAGGCCAAACTAGTTTGGTCTAAAATCGGGTTTGGCCGGTAACATATATACATATGAATACAATGTTATATATAAGAATATAATGTTACTGATATATTTCATTCGTGCTTTTTCTTTATATATATATATGTGTGTGTGTGTATAAAAAAATACGAAATTCGCGGGATTTTTACCGCGAATTTTGCATTTTTTTTTTTGCAAAAAAATAACAACTCCACTTATTATACTTGTCCATAAGCCTATGCAGAAAGTTAATAAGGGGAGGTTATATGCTACTTAGAGAGTTATAGATTAAACTACAACTCCAAATAATATGTACAATGAAACCTGTCTAAGGCGAAAACTCACGGGACCGGAAAAAAATTCCATAGTATGCAGGTTTCCGCCTTATGAAGGTTACATGTAAAATAAATACATACGTAGTTAAATTTGGTGGGAAGAGATGACGCATATGCTTTTTTCGAATTTGAGACTATATTTATTTTCCTTTTGATAAAAATATTTATTTTATCACTGCATTTTATTTTTATTAATTTTAATTTTCGCACTACTTTGTGGTTTTAGTAGTTACGATCAATATGGTGCAAAATTTCATTCTAACTGTACATGCTTATTCTATACAAAAAGTCTATTATGTAAGCTTAAATTGTAACGATAAAGTACCTCCCTTGTAAAGGTAATGATTCATGTATACTTCACTCTCCTTGCGCCCTGCGGTGGCGCAGTGTGGTAACGCGTTCTCCTAGTGCGCCGCTAATCCGGGTTCGACTCCCAGCAGTGCAAAGAACGCTTACTCAGAGATCTCATAAAGATCGCACTGCTCACTGTAGTCCGGGGTTTGGTTCCCTAGGCCTTAAGAGGTTCGGATTCCTCGGAAAACAGTAGGTCCCGGCGCAGCATGACCACTGTAGTCTTTGAGCCGTAAAACCACAAAACAAACAAACAAATCCTCTCCCTTGTGGTGGGTTTATCCATGAATTGATAAAGTCGATATGAGTGACTTTTCGTTCTGGTTAATAATGAACGTTTTTATCAAAGAAGTGGGTGGCGCTGGCATACGCAAGGGGGGGGTGGTCGCGATTATGGTTGTAACCCCCATTGCGATGAAATTGTGTATAGTATGAAATTGTTTATAGTATACATGTAAATACAATGGAGTTGTAGCTCTGTAACCCCCCATTGTAAGCCTGTAACCCTCCCCTTATGAACTTTCTGGGTATGCCTATGGTGGGTTGGTGGTGTGCAAAATTGTGGTCAGACAAGCGTAGGCAGAAAGTTCATAAGGGGGGGTTGTAGGCTTAATGGAAGGGGTTACAGAGCTACAACTCATATATTCCTATGTTAAATATACAAAATTTCATTGAGATGGGGGGTTACAACCCCCAAAACCGCCCCCTGGCTACGCCTATGCGGACAAGGGCATTCTATATCTGTAAAATGTCTTTTGTTCGCCAGCCTCCACTTTGCTATTTGCATTGTATTACAACCCTCTTTCCTTTTTCTGCTGAGAAAATTTTCTTCCTGCTCGCGATTTTCCGCTTTATGCAGGTTTTTCTCTTTGCGGGGACTAAATAGTGTTTTCCGCGTTAGACAGTTTCTGTTTTAGCTAACGTAATTTTATTCAGACAAACGTCTAAACATTACAAATTGAATGATTCTCCGCTACTGTGAGAAAATATAATTGAACATTGTACCATTTACGGTAAAAATAATTCAGGGAATAGGTATGAAAATTAACC
Source organism: Dysdera silvatica (assembly GCA_006491805.2). NCBI lineage: Eukaryota > Metazoa > Arthropoda > Arachnida > Araneae > Dysderidae > Dysdera > Dysdera silvatica. Next base: position 32,358,404 of record QLNU02014176.1, on the reverse strand, counting down.
AGAAAATATGTAATAACTATATAATGTAATTATATCATAGGAGTACAATTAGACATTGAAAAAAATATATTGTAATGCCAGACGACCTGCCTGGGCAGCAGTGGGAAAAGACTGGGGTCTGACGAAGCCCAAGATCATGGCCAGGTGGGCGTTGCGTAATTGTGCGAAGAGCAATTAATAGGGTTAGACGGAATATAAATAAGTTA
>QLNU02014176.1:32301614-32346106 GCA_006491805.2 Dysdera silvatica | reverse complement strand
TGAATGTTTAGGCAAGAATTCCAAATTGATGCAACGTTAATGGGGTCTTCTCCATGGAAATTATTAGGACAGTTTTTAATGGCCAAGACTTCCATATATAAGCATGGCCACAATGATCTAGTTTTTGCGATAACCGAAGTGTCGTGAAAAAGAATTTGATGTTTATAATCAATGGCGTGTTGAGCGACCGCTTATTAGGCTATTGCAAGCGAATATGGCGTTCATGTTCCTTAAGTCGAGTACAAATTGAACGACCAGTTTGTCTTATATAACTTTTAGCGCACTGACAGGAAATTTTATAAACATCGGATATTTTAAGGGGATCTCTGGATTGTTTTGGATTTATTGAAATATAACGGAGTTTGTTGGTGGAACGAAAGACAGGTCTGATACCCTGTTTGGCCAAAATAAGTCCAATTTTGTCTGTAGTATTTTTAACATAGGGCAAAAAAGCCACAAATTTAAATTCAGTTTTATTTGATACCACTGGTGCTAAGGTAGTGAAAACCGCTCCCATTTGTTTTTTCATGGCTTGATCGATAGCGCTTTTACAGTAACCATTCCTGAGAAACATTTTGAATAGAAAAGATAACTCGGACTTCAGGTTTTCAACATCAAAAACCTTGTAAGCACGATGTACAAGGCTGTTTAAAACGGATTGTTCTTGTGCAGGGTAATGATGGTAGTTACCATTAAAATATCTATTGGTATGAGTAGGCTTACGATACACAGATGAGGCAAGAGCCCCATCATCCTTTCTAGTAACAAGAACATCAAGGAAGGGAATTTTATTTTGCATTTCAACCTCCATGGTAAACTGAATGTTGTTATGTATGCTGTTAAGATGTTATAAGAATTCTTGTAATGCCGCTTCACCATGAGGCCACACCACCCACGTATCATCGACATATCTAAGCCATATTTTTGGTTTGAGTTTCGCCGATGCTAGGGCCCTATCTTAAAAATATTCCATGTCAAATTTGCAATAACGGCGCTAAGTGGGTCACCCATTGCCACACCGTCAGTTTGTTTATAAAAGGTATTATCATAAACGAAATAGCCGGACCAAATCCGAGGGTAACACTTCTTCCAATAGTGTCCGAGATGGATACTTGTGTAAAAAGAGAAACCACGTCAAAACTGACTAGCAAATCAATTGGCGCAAGGATTAGATCGTCCAAAAGGTCAATGAAATGGTCTGAATCACGTACATAGTGAGCCAAGTTTCCGGCATAAATGCTAAGTTGTTTGCTAAAAAATTTTGCCAGGTTGTATGTTGGTGAATCAATGGCGCTAAAAATAGGTCTCAAAGAAACGCCTTCTTTATGTATCTTAGGTAGCCCATACAATCTTGGCGGGAGGGACTGTCTTGATGATAACTTAGAGACCACTTGTTTATACACAAAGCATTCTTTTAATGAGGCGTTGATTCTACGCTCGCGTTCGGCGGAGGGGTCTTTTATTGTTATTTTATATTTATTATCAGATAGTAGACTCAATTTTTGTATTGTAGTCAGCACGGTTTAGAATTGCTGTCGCGTTTCCCTTATCCGCTGGCAAGATGTAAATGCTATCATCCTATTTTAAACGCTTGAGGGCCATCAATTCGGAGCGTGACACATTGCAAGATGGTGCCTTGGCCATTTTTAAAATAAACGATGTCGAATATCCTCGATAATATCTGTGGGCAGATGCCTGATGGCAGATTCCACATCAGCAATAATATTTTAAACTGTGGCAGTCTTGGGAGTTACGGCAAAGTTATGTCCTTTGGCCAGAATTGAAATGGCCTCAGGTTCAATATCCCGACTTGAGAGATTAACTATAACACAATTGTTTACATTGGGCTCAATTTGCGTTATATTATTTCGCGATAGCCGTTGAAATTTGGGTATTTGATTGGTCTCTGCACGCTCTAAGAGAGACTCTGAGTGTGTGTGAGATTGTCCAATGATGTCCAACAATGAGGTACCAATACTGATGATAACTGCATATACAGTATATATAATTTTTTTGACACAACATCGAATTGACGACGATTGTCGGCGATCCTTTCCCTGAGCAGTGCCTTTTCAGCTCTATTATAAATGCGCTTAGCCCTGCGAGAAACAAAGGCCTCTTTAAGTTGAAGAAATTTGGGAATGATATTATTATCCCGGCATCTGAGCAGAAAGGACAGACTGGCCAAAAGATGGGCTAATTTTCGTCGCAATTTATCAAAGTATTTGCAATGATCGAAGACTTCGTTCCCGTGGTGGCGATAAAAACAGACAAAATTAGATGCATTCTAGCCAAACAAGGTATAAGACCTGTTTTTTGTTCCACCAACAAACTCCGTGATATTTTAAAAAATCCAAAACACCCGGCGTTTATAAAATTCCCTATCAGTGCGGCAAAAGTTATATAGGACAAACTGGTCGTTCAATTTGTACTCGACTTAAAGAACATGAATGCAATATTCGCTAGCAACAACCTAATAAATCAGCGGTCGCTGAACACGCCATTGATTATAAACATCATTATATCGGAAAAGCTAGTGCATTGTGGCCACGCTTATACATGGAAGCCTGGACCATTAAAAAAAAATTGTCCTAATAATTCCAATAGAGAAGACTCTGTTAATGTTCCATCAATTTGGAATTCCTGCCTAAAAATTCACAAAAAAATTTGGGCCTCTTCCAGCCAATCTATACTCGCCGCCCTCGGGCCAATGAACGACGACCTTCATCCAACAACCAATGAATTAACCAATCAGGGTATAGCCAATGAAATAGTACTACAAATACGTCTCATATTTTTTACTCACTCATTTTCTGCCAAGCAACCAAGCGAAAGTCTTGCATTTTGCAGAGGGAAACTTGGCCGGCAATTACTTCTGAGAATGCTTAGCATAGCACGGAGAGAAACGTTAAGTGTTTTTAATAAACAGACGCGGCGGAATATCCAGCAAAGCTCTATAATGTACACTTAAGTACTATTAAAATATTTCTTTTTGTATTGATATTCCTTTCCATTTCAGCTACTACTCATGGTATATTGGGTGCTACCTCGACGCAACTAATGATACTTGTAAAATCAGTGCCTCCAAGTTCATCAGCTCAGCACTACAGATGCTTTTTGGCTCTTCTATACCTGTGTCTTGCAAAGGCGAGCAGCCCTGTCATCATCCTCCTCTTCTTGAATTTGAAGCTCCTGTACTTGACAGTACAGTAGCAACAGAACACGAAAACATAATAACAACAGAACCTTCGACTAAAGCCCCAGGTGGGGCCCTCGGAATACACATCACCAGCAAATTTTTAGTGTTTTCCCACGTCATACTTTATGTTATGTTTTCATTTGTAGAATGTCTTGGTTTTGCTAATTAGTGATGTATTTGTCAACCATAATGACGAAGCGTTGAAAAGGCAGATAGCGTATTTATTGTTGGAAAATGCACTGTGGTTATTGATTAATAAACTTGTAAAGTTGATGACTAGGTTTTACTTTTGCGTCATGTCTCAAAAATACCTTTTATGCAAAGTTTGTTTCTGTATTTCAAATGCGTTTGACTGAACTTTTTTAAAAATCTTCGTTTTAACAAGAAGAAATATTCATATGAAAATATAAAAGAAAGGAAAATCTATGTCAGAGCGGTAACCAGGCTGAGGCTAGAGGGAGCTGAATTTCCCCCCCATAGAAATGTGGTCAACCATCCCTGAAAAATATTTTTTCTCAAAATAAAATATTGCATAATTTTTTTTATTTTTGTATGAAATCGTAAACGCTAAAAATGCATCCAAAGCAGCTTTCTACGGTAAACCATGTGTACATAATATTTTTACAGAGGTTTGAGCCTTCATCTACTCTATAAAAAAATTGAGGAAATAAAAAAAAATAAGGAATAAAAAAATAAGGACTTTATAAAAAAATAAGCTAAGGAAATTTTTAGAGAGGTATACTAAAATTTATAAATTTTCAATGCAAAATTTATGTTAAGAAATTTATTCATTAATGTTAAATATATTAGTCTGCTTATATATTTAGTATTATTAAATATATTAATAAAATACATCAAAATATTTACGAATTTTAAGCCCCCTAAACTTTGAGAGACCCCCGGTAAGATGCGTCTAGCTACGGGTCTGATATATATATTTATTTATTATTACATTATTTTATTCGTTACTAGTGCTGTAGTCATAAATCTTAGTTAATGATCTGTGAATATGAAACCCCCAACTAAATGCTCCACACTTGGCATTTTTCTATAATTTTCGATTTTCTAGGGAAGGCTAAATTTTTTCTAAGGGAAGAATAAGCCTCCATATCCCCCGTTTTAGTCCAATGGTGCAATGTACAAATGTATGTAAACACAAATAACATTTTCTTAATGGACATCTCTAGACAACAATAGCCTCCCAAGGCGGGCCACACACATTAGTGGAACCGAACACGTTTCGTAGGATAAACATTAGAACTAACCTCTGAACAACAAATTTCGAATAATTTTCAAAAAAATTTCAAATTTCCAACAATAGTCAGCCGAAATCATCATAAAAATATTCTTAATAGTCGCTTAGGTGCGCTTTTTAAATTCATTTGCAATTCAAAGTGTCAACAAATGTCAACAATACATGCAAAGTAAAATGCGTGAACGAAGGTTTGGAAATTTCTGCTACCTTAAATACCATCCAAAAATTTATAAAAAAATATGAGGGAAGAGGACAAAGGTGATGAAAACGTGGAAATAGAAAAGAGTGCGAAAAGGCCAGGAAATAATATCAAAATGTCTTTTGATGTTCTTGAAAACTTTAGGAGACCCAGAACTTTGCTTCAAATCAAAATGATAAGGGGTTGCAAAGAAACACAATAACTAGATATTTATTGAAGTCAAACTATTCTCCACATAACCGATGATGTGATAATATTAGATGATGGCATTACTATCAAAGAAAGATTGATTAGCAAACCCTCATTGAAAAGATAAATCATTCTTTTCTTCGCTTTTAATTTAAACATCTAATATCACAACATCATGGCTCTGATGAAGATTGTTTCACTTTAAGTGTCAATGCTAATTTCGCCTATCTGCTGTTTGGCTTCTTTGACTTGCCGCTTTAGTCTAAAGAGCAATCCAATCACTGCCCCACTAATTGCGAACTTGCCATAGTAACGCCTTATATACCCTGGCGGGGAAAAAATGTCTGAAGCCTGTATCATCATGATTAAGCACGTGACCAGTAATCAAGAGAGTGTGGATTCTTGTCCCACCAGGAGTCGACAAATCTTTAATTTCTTTGCGAGTGATTTCATCATCTAATAAATAAATAGTTGTTTGATGAAATTTTTATGGTGCACAGGTAGTAGTGCACAGTAAAAGTCGTTCTGCACTAGAGAAGGCGGAGTCATACATACGGTTTGTGTAAGAGATAATTTTGGCTGTCTATGAAAGTAGAGTATTAAATGCACTTAATAGCAAGATGCAATGCAATAATCACTTCTGTAGGAAAAACGACATTTTCTCTAGAAAGGCAATAACAAAACAATCGCAAATCACTGATTTTTTAAGGTAAAAAGGGAAATAAATGAGAATTGGTACAGTTAAATTGAATTTTAAATTGAACTGCACACTCTCTACAGAAACAAGTATAGAACGGGATTTTAAGTACCTATGTATGGGGAATTTTAGTAAAGAAAGAGATTTCGAACCCAAATTTTCACCTCTCCCCATTCATGACTTTTTCCGTGTATCGACCTGGGACCAACGTTAATAATCATTGTTTATTCACAGCTTTCGAATGACATACGATTTGATATACGTTTCCCTTTGAAATTTTTGTGTTAACTCCTCCCCTACCCCCCACCTCCCAGGTCACACACACACACTAAAATATTTTTGCTCAAAAAGTGTGCGCCCAAAAGTAATAAGATACGTGTTTGCCAATTTTTCCATATACCCAATCATTTCCGAAAACAGACCCGGTGCCAGACTTTGTGAATACCATGTATAGGTTTATTTATTTATTTTTCCAACTGACTACAAAATAACTATAAAAATACAACACAGTAACTCTAAAAATCAAATGAACAATGCAGTACAAACAATTTGACTAACTTGAGTTTAGTTGTTGCCACACACTGCGTAAAGTTATGAAAGAGCGAGTAAACAACAACAAATAATCGCAGTTAAAAATGGTTAGTTACACTGTTCATAGCTATTTCGATGCCTACTCCGCCACCATCATCAGAACAGTTATGACCCTATTTACATACGTGGGCGTGAAGCGTTGCCAACGTCGTGATCACAAAACAACGAATTAAGGTGTATTTACAGATTATACGTTAGGGGTAGCTGTAGAACTGAGAAAAAATTTCCAGATAGGTGAAAGCGTCTTGAAAGGGAGCTGGTTATTCACAGAATTGTCTGCATTTGTAAGAATGTGATAAGCTTCGAAGAAGTTGAAGTCAAAATTTGAAAAGACTTTTTGAATTAATAGTGCGTTGGAAAAAAGAGATTTGTGGCTAACTTCCCAAGAACGTTTCGCCACACGGATTTACGGAATTCTTGTTTTCGAACGTACGCCTCGTGCTCTTTTAATCGAAAACGTAAGACCCGACATGTTTGGCCGATGTATATCATGTCACACTGACGCGGGACAGAGTAAATTTACCAATTATCATTGTCCGGAATGCTATCTTTCAATTTTGAAAAACTCAACTTATTGACTGAGGTGAAAACCACACCGAAATTGAATTTATGTAGAATAGCGGAGAATTTGTATGAGATTTTCGGAACGAGGGGGATGCACACAGTATTGATCATAGGAGAAGAGCTATTGGAGAGAGTGGTGGCCAGTTTAGGTTTATTGAGTTTAGAAAAGATCTCGTTGACAATGGACGGATCGTAACCAGGATCCGACGCAATGTTCCGTATGATATTGAGTTCAATATCCAAGGCTTCACTAGTAGAAGAAAATTCGATTAAAAGAGCATGAGGAGTACGTTCGAAAGCAAGAATTCCATAAATCCGGGCTGACGAAACATTCTTGGGAAGCTGGCCACGTTTCTTTTTTTCGAAGCACAGTTAATTGTAAAAATCTCTTCAAATTTTGACCTCTCTGTAGTCCGGGGGGTTTCTTCCGTAGGCTTTACAGTGGCGCCTCCAAAATTTTCCCCAAAGGAACAGTGGTACAAAGAATTTTTGGTGGGAAAAAGTGGTCAAAGGCCAATTTACTCATAAATAAGCAATTACAGTTGCTTTTTGGGATGTTAAGTTCTAATCATTGTTAAGTTACAAATAATTCTATAGTGCAAGATACTTAAATAATTAGAACCAGTAGATTATGTTTATGCAACTTTACATTGACCATCCCTCGTCTTTCACAAAAAAAAATCATTATTTTGTAAATAGTTTTGAGAATAACCCTATTCTGCAAAACTTCCTTTCGTTTGCCTTTGTCCATTACTTAATACACAGATCTTTTCCCTTCCATAACCCTCAAAAATCTTTGTCTGTGAGAACTGAAACCATATAATAGAAAAAAGTTTCACGTCGCCTGAACTTCAAGGCCTTTCAAGAATTAAATCCTTTTGAAACAAGTTGACCTGTGGCTTGTGTCGATCTTAAACTGACTTCATGGGGTGAAAAGAAAACACAAAAATTTCTATAGGCACTGTCTTCTGCATTTAGGCAAGTTATGTTTACTCAGTTCAGATGGACAGAACTTCTGACTGTGGTGAGATTTTCCTTGACTTTATACAGCACTAGTGACGGTCGTGGGAAAATTGCAATTTGCACGTAGTTTCTAAGCCTTTTTAGCGATATTATCCTATCTTCATCTAGTACAGAAAAAAATGGGTCTGAACAACATAAAAATTGGTACGTCCACAAAACTTTGGTAATAACTTCAATTCATAATGCAATTTAAGAATCCGAAGAGTCCCTGATGAATGGAAGTGGAAATAGGTTTTGGAGGGTGGGGTGAGGGAGGGAGGGGATTTAGGAAACATTTAGTTCCTCAAAAGCTGAAGTGTGGGGTGTCAATTTATATGTTTTTTTGCATGCAGAATCGAATGAAACTAAAATAAAGGCAATATAAATAACCTTTGAAGCGAAAAAATCAGGGGCGGATACAGACTTTCATTTTGAGGGGTTCAAGGGCAGAATTTGCCATGGTCTTGGAATAACACCCTTCATTTTTCATAAAAGTTGGAATTTTTTACAGTGAAAAAATATATTTTCGGGGTGAGTCATGACCCCTGTGACCTCTTCCCTTTGTCTGCCCTTGGAAAAAATGTTTCGTACTTAAAAATGCAAGAAAAATCTCTCCTCCTCCACCGCTGTATCTAGGTCTTTCAGAGTTCTCATCTACAGGTCGTTCACTGAATTGTGAGCTTAGGGTAAGTCAGAGTTTTTCGCTAATACCCTAGATGAAAACATTATACCTGTACGGCCATATTTTTTCAACTCCTACTCTCTGTCTCGATAGTTGTCGGAGTTTTAGCTTCGTTATGTCAGTACTTACTTGGCTCTTAGGATGCGATAATGAAGAACGTAAAGTTAGTGATTTGCCTTTCATTTATAAACAACGAGTCATGAGTGAAAAAGTTGTTCCAAGTCCGTCAGCTATACAGACGATAAAAAAAATGCAACAAAGAAAAAAGGGAAAGGAAACGCTTTTTACTATCCACTGAAAGCAGAATAGTGGTCCATCAAAAATTCAAAAATGAGTAAACGAAGCCCTCCAGTGTCATCAAGGCAAAAGGAATGTCAGATGAAGGGGAGAAGAGTTCCGGTGTTTTTTCACCAAAGAAATTAAGATCTGCAATGCCAGTAGATTTTAATTTTGCTGGGTTTTGTTTTATCTGCTCGAAAAAGGTATCGGTAGTAGAAGAAGACCTTCTGACAAAGTTTGACAAATTGTCAATCAAGGTTTTAAAGGAAAAGTTGAAAAAGCAGCGTTTAGTAAAAGGAATAGATGAGGGCCGACAAGCGTATGGAAAGATTCGCTTAGTGGACATTGGTGATCTGTACCTGGGTATCACTTTGCATGTTGGAAAACGTTCAAATCAAGAAATCCGGAGAGTTCTCGCGAGAGAAGAGCAGCAGGACGCCCTCAGGACGAAGAAATCGTCCAGGCTATGCAGACCGTGCATTCATTCTTGGAAGAAAGTAATGACTGTCAGTTTCCAATAAACGAAATATATGAGGTAGTACAACATTTCACTATCAGCATGCAAAAAATTAAAAAGAAGCTTGTACACCCCTTATGAAAGCGACATAGTTATAAAATGTAACAAGTATAACTTGCCAGTCGTTTGTTTTTACAATTGTGGGGGCCAAATATTAAGCGACCATTAGTATGAGAAACGGAAGGCTAACTCGGAAGAGGAGGAAATAAAGATATGGACCAAATCCATTTACAAGAAAATGTATTGAAAACACTGTATTCGAGAGTACATCATACAACAGCCCTGGAAGATTTTTGGAGAACATTTATACATCCATTCTGAAACCTTTAGAGGTTTACTTAGATGCTGTGATCTTAAAGATGAGAAGATTTCACAAGGCAGAAACACTGAAGGAGAAATGTGCAATAACTGCCCACTGTTCGATTTCACTTGTAAAACCTAACTCTTTATGTCATCCATGCTGCTAAATATAGCATCATACGTTAACTAAAATATCGGATGTAAGTCACCCCTCGATGTTCTGTCCAACTTGGGGTTATGCTCCAGTTATCACGACTTGAAAGTGTTGAAAGCATCTGTAATCCAATATCCAACTGTAAACCAAGGTACGTTTGTATAATACATGTATGACAACTGCAACTTTAACGTTAATAAAATAGATGGGTGTGGTATATCCCATAACATGTTTGGCATTACGTGTATAACTCCAGCAAACAGTATAGGGAATCCTGTTGGTCGTATTGTCGCGAACATGTATTGTTGAGAAAAAAGGGTTGGTTGAAATCATGAAGCATAGACGCGCAAGTTTTTGGTGGTTTAGCCGAGTTCAGCTTTAGAGACTTGAATCAACTTTTCGCTGAAATGACATATGACGGTTGTCCAACCATTCTAGATGTCTTATGGATGCATTGGCGTACGCAGGGGGTGTTGATGGGGGTTGTAACCCCCCATTGCAATGAAATTTTGTATATTTAACATAGGAATGTATGAGTTGTAGCTCTGTAAATACCCCTCATTAAGCCTATATATCCCCCTTACGAATTTTCTGTGTACACCTATGCATTAACTATGAGTAAAATGTGGAATCTGCAAGGAATTCCTGGGTGGTAGGGCTTTTTGGAAATATTGGCAAGTGGGTAATGCAGCGATTCTTCAAAAGTCATACATTGAAGGTAGAGTCATCTGTGGATGCTAACCTACTTAACTGATTGTACAGACAGCCATTAAAAGTTAAGATACGGACATTCTAATACTATTGATTGCTTTGGCCCCCTTAGACCAGTACATATTCTTGCTTAAACCAAAGATTGGTCGAACGACAATTTTTTTTTCTTCTGCAAGCCTCCAGAAACAACATGGGACTACTAACATGTAAATTCTCCTAGAGCAGTCTTTCAGTGGTTGTAACACAACCAGTGCCATTTATGGCAAACGGAAGAAAAACATCATGGAGCTGCTTGATACTGAACCTGGGTTGGGTACCAGCATTGATGTTTTTTTCAGAAAAGTACAGCCACGCACACAGTGAAGCTAAAAGCACAGCAAGAACGCTCTTCCACTACATCCATGGATCCAAAGGTGGAAACCGTACAATACTCGATGAACTGCGCTACTTCTTGTTCCAAACGTCAGTTACAAAAAATGTTGTCAAATTGGAATCACTTCCTCCGACATCAGCCAGTGTCGTCCAACATTCATGTCGTACCTTCTAGCAAGTACAACTATGGTAAGAAAGTAAACTGCGTCCACAACAGTGGGGTTGGGTTCGTCAAAACAATGAATTGCACCCAATCAGAACAACTCTTGACCCTACACCTGAGGCCAGCCTGAAGTTGATATCTTGTTCCTGAAAAGGAAACTTAGTTCTCAATATTCCTGTCTGAAGTGTTCTGCTTTTTGCAAAATTTGTGAAGAAGCGGCCTGCTCGAACAGCTGTACAGAAATCCCGGCTACAAGACGGAACTTCTATGCTAACTGTAAACATTGACGGAGACTTAAATTATAGAAATTCACCTTTTCGTGACGAGGATTACATATTACATGATTATTGAAATACATTTGTATTTTGCTCTCTTATTACTCTTCTTTTTGTGCATTTTCCTTGCATTTTCGAAAACAAAACTTTTTATTTTCTTCAACGGTTAATTCTATCGCCTTTATTTTGGTTTCATTTGATTCTACATGCAAAAAAACATATAAATTGATACCCCACATTTCTACTTTCGAAGAACTACATTTTTTCCAAATTATCCCCTCCCCCGCCCTCAAAACTTCCACCCACCCCCATTCATTAGGGACTCTTCGGATTCTTAAACTACATTGTGAATAGGAGTTATAACCAAAGTTTCGTGAACGTACCAATTTTTATGTTGTTGAGGCTATTTTAGGGCTAATTTTTACTGTACTAATCAGTGAGGTTAGATTTCTTGACATAATTACAAATATCTGCAGTCAGAATTTCTATTTCAACAGCGTTTGGTATTGTGATTTGGTCTGCCTTTACTTTCTGGAAAGAGTTTGAAGGTAAATCCTGGCTACTTGTGTTGCTTACCTCACCGGCAGTCTCATCGTTGTCACCAGATTTCAAGAAAATGTAGTTGAGAACGCCACTATCTCTAGTCTTGCTTTTTTTTTTTTAAAAAAAATTTACCAGTGCCTATTGGCGTAATAATTTTTGGCCTCGTTAGCCCAAGGGAGGGTCCCGAGCCCCTGTGGCCCCCTACGTGAGTGTGCCACTAAGGCCTTAAGAAGTTCAAATTCCTCTGAAAAAGGTAGGTCCTCTGCCCTACGGTGACGTAATGGTAACGCATTCGTCCATGTATCCAAGTTCGACAGCGAATGGCATAATAGAAAGCATTTCGCTTTTCTCCACATCGTAGTCCAGGGTTTAGTTTCCTTTGCAGCAGAGATTCCATTTCCTCGGAAAACGATAAGCTCTGGCGTAACGTAACCTTCACTGTCCTTGCGTCGTAAACCACAAACAAAGCGTCCCGTTTAGAATCCACCGTTTATTTAAAATCAAGTATAATTAAAACCAAAAAGCTCGAACTTCCAATTCGGCGCAGCGTAGCTGTGAGCCAAGCTTTAAATTTTTTAGAGAGAGGAACTCAAATTAAAGCTCAGATTATTAGAGATTCCAGTTTCTCTATGATAATTTTCTGTTATTGTAATACATCACTTAAACGATGCACAGATGGCGCCACTAGTACTGAAGAGTTTTTATTCTATCTTCGGCACAAATGTTGCCACCAGTACCGAAAAGTTTTTCATTCTATCTTCTAGAGGTGTGTCAAACGTTCGATGACCGTATCATTCAATGAGTCTACTTCAGGGACGGACTGGGCTGCCGGCCGGTGTTCCATCATGGGCTATAAGGCTCGCGCCCTCCGACAATCCAAAGTATGCTCCCTTTGAGAGGACTCAGTCCGCCCCTGATCTACTCGTTCAGAATAGGTGGGTAACATTGTTCAATGATTCGTTCAGCGAAAGATTCGACTCACCTGTACCATCTTCGCGCCAGTAGTATGATCCCTCACTCCCAGTTAGCTTGACTGTGTACAAAAGTATCGAAGTTCGGTAGATCCCGCATCCTCCATTTAATCCGTCAGTTCCATGACATACAGTGCAGTCTCGCCACGTAAAATTCACAAGCACGTACATATTTATTTTATGTACTTATATGTATATATTATATTCAGTAGACCCTGCCTTAATTGACCACCCTTATGACTGAACTGAAATTGTCACCATAAACAGGTGATCACTATGCATGACAAACTTTGGCATAGGCATGGCTAAGTGCCTAGCAGTTCTCTCTTATAAAAAGTTGACACCTTATCTAGGTGGTCAATTTGCAAAGTGGTCACTTTACCAGGTTCCATTGTATTTTCATTTCTCATTTTTCTTGGGGGGGAGCAGATTTTTTTTCAAAATTTGTCGCCAGCATATTGATCCAAGCTGAAACTAATACCGTATTAAAAATGATGCAGAGTAATACATAATAAATGAGAGACAAAAAACAACATTTTAAAAGCGTATTTATGTCAAGATTGAGTTCGAGCTACGCGTTTCGGGCGATAAAAGTTCGCCCTTCTTCGGGAGTGAACACGTGGAATATCGTCAACAAACGAGGTTGATTCGCGGATGTAACTAGAGTTGAGTTATTAAGTGAAATGTTCACTTCCAAAAGTAGGAAGTTATCAACCTCAAATCAACCTCGTTTGTTGACGATATTCCACGTGTTCACTCCTGAAGAAGGGTGGACTTTTATCGCCCGAAACGCATAGATTGAATTCAATCTTGCCATAAATACGTTTTTAAAACGTTGTTTTTTGTCTCTTATTTATATTGCGTATTGTTTCGTCGAATATTTCCACATAATACATAATAATAAGTTTTTACTCACAGCGTAAGATACATTGATTGGTGCATACCATTTGTTGGTATATGTGAATTACATGCGACAAATGATGTATTATTATCTAGAGTATTAAATTAGAATAGAAATGGAGGAAAATATAAAGCGTAAACGAGATCCATGCACAGTTAAATATTCCTTTGAAGTACACAGGACTAAAAAAAAGTACTAAAGAACAAAAGAAATGCTGACAGACTAAATGTAGCAGATGCCACTGAAAATTGAGATGCACTTTTGAAACGCTTAATAAATTTTTTAAATCCATCTCTTGGTATCGCTATCGATTGCAATATGTAGGTATGATTAGACAGGTACACATGAACGACTGAGTTACCTTCCCCTTGCTCGGCTTGAGCAAGCGAAATGATTGACGAAAATTAATGAATAAGAATAAATTTTATTCAACCCAATGACAGTTTTTGCGATACATATTCTGCTATGGGATGCTCTTGATGTTACGTAGATATTCTTGCTTTTGAGGTTACAGGTATCAACTGGTGATTAAGTTAGAAATGGAGGAGAAAAGAAAGCTTGTTGCATGGCTCTAACATGGATATGCATGGATAACGTGTTATATAAATAATTTTTACAGACTTGTTGCGCTGATAATTTTAGCTGCATATTTATAAATTTGATGATGTGAATATGAAATTGACGTAGCAAATCATTATTATATAGGTATTATAACTTCCACTTTGTTTTCCAATTAGAAGTGACGTGAACTGTAGTGTTTGGTAGTAAACGATGTTTTACCTCACTAACGGCAGGCATCATTATGTTGTATATGCCGATGCAGTGATGTACATTGTCCTATCTTTCTTCCCAAGATAGGTGGGTTCTTTCATTCCCACTTAAACAGTTCCTTGAGCGGAATATAAATGTAAAGTACTTACAACTTTGTGGGCTGTCCAACATTTTAATATTTCCATGTTGATGAGATTCGTGGTATCCATCGTGAGTTGACAAGAAAATGCATTTTTAAACACCAACAAATTATTTACGTAAATTTAAAAGATATTAAAACTATTTCATTTTAATACGTAAGGGGATTCTCATTTTCGAGCTATGCCCGGCCGCGCTTACATTCGGTTCCAGACCAGATTCAAGGGCATTCTCCCACCCACAGGTTTGACCCATCCGAAACCCCCATCCAATGGGACCATTGGGACTCCAACTAATGGGAATGGTTTCCCCATGGGAACCAATGAAATCATTTATAGACTCACAAGTTCAACGTCCTGGCCACCACACACTAAGCGCGTGTACAAGAAGACCCTCTGGCCATCCGACATTATACATCCAAACACATTGGAAAAATGAAACATTTAACACTACTAAATCCCAACCAATCCCATTTGGTTTAAGGGCTTTAACTTTTATTTAAAGGCACAACATGCATATAACGTATTTATCTACCTTAGGGGAAATTTGATTTTAAATCCTGCCGTTGTCTTCAACGATCTGAATTCGCGGGTTGAAACAACTATAATTCAATTACTTTGAAGAACATGTAACTCTCTTAGGAGCTTAAAATTTTAACAGATAAAATGACCGCAGGATTATGAGTTCGCATATGTAAATAACTAAATTTCAGGCAAGCAACAATTAATTCTAGGCAAATTAGAAACCAATCACGAACACTGTTTTCTGTACTATATTATTGCTTAAACATTAGAAATATTTCCGGCCTGCCTGAGTTGAAATAATCTGCTGCGGATATCCGATTTGCAAGCAATAGAAATTAGTCCCCTTCCTGTTTTATTCGCGAATACTTATGTGTGAAGTAGCCTTTTCATTTTAACCTAAAAGAAACTAATGCAATTCTGAGAAAACTATTCGATCTGTATAAAAAATGCTCAGTATTGTGAAACCGCGCTTACTTGTTTTGCTAAGTTTTGGTAAGTACTGTGCCGTTTGCATTGAATTACTATGATACTTATCGAATACCGCTACATTTGCACTTCAAATGTTGATTAGAAACAGCAAAGTACACGCAGGGGCCAACTATGAATATTTGGGGCCCCAGTTCAACTTGCATTTGAGGCTGCCTGATGCATGTATTGGATATATATCTGAAAAACGTACGCACCCTTATTACCATTTAAAAATGGAGGTAAAAATGTGCTTTTTAATCCCACGTTCACGTCAATGTCGGATGTCCAAGAATGAACTTGCAGAGCTGAAGTTGTAAAAGTTTTGGTAAAAGTAACGAATAATGTGTAATATTGGCACACAAATTTCGCGTTTTTAAAAAACCTCTTCTCTTTTATTATTAAATTTTCAAAGCTGTGGCTGTAATAGTTATATTAGTTGTAATTAGATACCAGCTATGATTTCGCCGAATTCATTTTGGATTCTGATTCGAAGGAAAAAGTTTTTTTTTATATTAATTTACTATTTTGTCACGTTAAATAAAATTGTCAAATAAATTTTTTTGAGCTCCCTACCTTCTTTTGAGGGGCCCGGGCGCAGGCCCCACGAGCCCTTACCATAATCTAGCCCTGAGTACACGATATTTCATTTAATTTTACTTTAGTTACTTTTAACTAAAGTAAAGTTCGACTTCATAAAAGTGGTTAAGATATTAGCTATCCGTGATCGTTTACTTCCGCTACAAATATTTTACAAGCTCAAAAAAACTATTAAAATATTTATATTTCAGTTCCATAATAAATATACGGCTCATTTTTCGAAAACACTTGGCAGTTTATCATTTTCCGTGCCATTTTTGATATGGTTTCTAAAGATATTTTAATGTGTTTTTTAATGAATAGTTAAAACGTGCTCACACCACCTTTACATTCTAAATAATCCGATATTCTATGTTTAACATTAACATATGTGAATCGGAAGTACAGTCAATGGGAAATGTTATGCTTATACTAAATAAGTACAGGTTAGTATTTTGCAAATTTTATTTCGTTTAATTTCACTCTCCTTTATATATTTTTGTATTTGTGAGTTTTTTTGAATCTTTGAGATAATGCGAATCGTTTGGTTTCGAAAAATCATTATATCCCCTTTGCCTTTGTGCTGTAAAATTACTATACATATATATTTCGCCTATCAACAAATGAATATATACAATATATGATATGAATATATATAAGCACAGGGATATGCAGATGTAACAAAAGTAAATAGTAACATAAATAATAATTAATGTAACTGGCAATATAACTTAAACAATAAGTAATAAAATGAGCACTGTAACTTTAACTACAAGCAAAGGATATGTAACCTAAACAGTAAAACCTGAAAAAATTATTCGAAATTTCTGTTCCGTTAGGTTATTAAGCAGTTCATTCTCCCCTCCCTATCTTTGGTGTAGAACTGACGCAACTTGACATAGAATTTGGCGCAAATAACCCTTTTTGTAACGCATCCTCCCCTTTTAGTGTAGAATTGTCGAAACTTGATATAGAACTTGGCGCAAAATGACCATCTCCGTCCTCGCGCCATAACAATCAACCAACCAACTTAATATAGAATGTAAGATAAAGAAATGTAGAAAAAAATGAGAACTCCAAAAAATGCAAACTCCTGCAACTAGCGTCTTCTGAACATGCATATACATGCTTATGCATGCATGGGTCCTTATATATGCATAATTACTTATTAATATGTGTATGCCTGTGTTGCATTTTTTGTCTTGTTATCGTGTAGGCACTTGCCATCTGATTCGGGGCTCTGGCCTGTTCGATGGACGTCCTCTCGAATTGTAGTCACAGAATTGCATAAGCAGAGATTATAAGATCTTGTCGCAATGCCCTGAGTTGAAGTCATGATGAATTGGTATTTCTATAAAAATAAGAATAAAAATATAGAAATGAGATTTTTTCTTAATTTCGGAGACAGTGATTTGTGAACTACACGTTCTTTGCTTTCTTTACGGAATGATACTCGGCTGTCAATGACTGTATATCAGCATTGTACGTAAGCCACGAAGATGAGCTCCTCAATTCCATCCTACTATGCAATAATATGCTCTTACCACTGATTGTGAAAGTAGCAAAAAGAAGACCTTCTCCTAGAATGGTATATCGTGATAAGGCAGGGACTCTCTCTCTCTCTCTTTTTCTTGCAGTGTGTTTTCATTTTCTATATAAAAAAAATGTGAGATCAACATAGGCATATAAACTGCAATAAACACTTTAACTTTTCACGGCATTAAAACTAATAATATGGACTGCTAATTAAAATCAAATTATGGGAAATCATATTGAATAAAATTATATAATCCATATTACATATTTTTCATAGCACTTGAATTCGTCACATGCAATGATTGCAATGCTACATATGTGGAATCATGCTTTGACGTGCTCATTGGTTACGAAGGCCCGAAGTTTCCATTTTATGGACTTAATACTAGGGAGTTAGCTGAAACCTGTTTGTATGTATACTTACGTTCGAAATAAAATACATATTTATGCAAGTGTAATTTAAGTAAATTTAAAAGTATAAATAATATATTTACTTGGAAAAAAAGTGTGTAAGTGCATAGTTGTGTACCTGAAAATTATGTATCGCGCAGTTTTGTTTCTCTTCATATCATAAATAATGTACGTATAAAATTGTAGATCACATATATTAAAAATACTAATTCTAGAGAAAAGCATTAAACCATGAAAAGCTAAAATTTCGTTTTAATTATTTTTTAATGGCAAGCACATCCTTTGAACTTGTTGCCTGAATTTCACTTCACTGTAAACCTTGAACTAGCCCCAGGGCCCTGTTAAGTAGAAATATTTTAATTTCTCTTCTTTTTTTGAAATTTTAGCCTTTTTTTTTTAATTTTATATTCTTTTTACTTTTAACTTTTACACTATATTGAGCAAAAAGATTGCAATACATGATATATTATTGCAATACAAAATACATATTAAACTAAAATTTTCTTTTCATAATCTTTAATTTTATTCATAAGATTGCAATTGAAGGGAATTGGCTGTTTTTTCGAATATGAAACAAATACGGGCCCTGCGGTGGCGCAGTGTGGTAACGCGTTCTCCTATTGCGCGGCTAATCCGGGTTCGACTCCCAGCAGTGCAAAAAGAACGCTTACTCAGAGATCTCATAAAAGATCGCACTGCTCACTGTAGTCCGGGGTTTGGTTCCCCAGGCCTTAAGAGGTTCGGATTCCTCGGAAAACTGTAGGTCCCGGCGCAGCATGACCACTGTAGTCTTTGAGCCGTAAAACCAAAAAACAAACAAATACGTATTATAATAAAAAAATAAGAACAAACGAACCCACTTAAAAGCAAAATTTTTATATACGCCTACTTCTCAGTTTGTTGCTTATCACATTAATGGGAATACGTTATTTCGAGTCTTCAAATGCTTTGTCTTCTTTCTTGAAGGAAAATGAAGAATTCTTTGGAATGCCTTTCTTCATTTAAAGATCAGTGCATTGGGGACCCAAATTGTGATGAAGATTGCCAAATGGTTAATAAGATGATTTCTCAAACCGGATTTGTGCATCTTTATGAGGAATTGTGTTTAAGTGAGGAAGAACTTACGGAATGTAAGCATTGGATTTTACTTTTTCAGATAAAGGTCAAACGAAACAATATAAAATTTAATATATATTCGATATACAGCTTGCAATATTCATTAAACTATTACTATTCATTTTATTGATTTCTCAGTATACTTGGAACACGCCAGCTGCCTTGGGTCTGCTTCTGATATGTATGGCCACTGCTATAATATTTCACAACGATCTCAAGAATTTATGCACTTAGACATGCCGAAATTGACACCTGACATGATTTGCTGGTGAAAATGATTCAATATTTTATAGTAAAATGTGTATATGTGTGTTTTTTTTCTCGAAATTCAAGTCCATAAATTTTCGATCAATCCAATCTCTGAATTATCAAACTTGTGACCACGATGTCTCGTTTTGCTGACCATTAATTTGAAAATACTTTAAAAATAGAAACCATTTTCTTTAGAAGAGGGAGTATTCTGAAAAATCAAATTTTGATGGAAAAACTACAAGTAAATATGTACTGGCGGCAAAATTGGTATTTTCTCATTTATTTTTGTATGATCTATTTCAGTAGCGCAGCAATTAAAAACTCATGGGGGTGGGCTCAAGTAGCTTCAAAGGAGAATATGTGTGATGCATTCTTAAAGAAAATAATATATTTTGCTATACAATGGGGGCGGGGCTCGAGGGCTCCGAGCCCCTCCCTCCCTCCCTCCTTTTCCTATGCTATTGATCTACTAATATTTCTTCTTTACGATAAAGGTGACACTCACCTTTATTCGTCATTTTGAAAAATTTTTTGAATTCCCCCCCCCCTTAAAATTAAATCCAGGCTACGGTCTAGTTAGATGATGTTTACAAAAATATTTGTATATCTTGTTGGTGGAATAAATTGATTTGATTTGATTAAATAGTACTGATCAAAGCATGCTGAATGAAAGAATCGATGTTAAAAACCAAAAAATTTATGACGGATGTCTAACACGGAAAGTAGGGTGGAATCATGTCTATATCCAAAAGGGGATCTTAGGGGTCGGGCGCCCCGAAACTAAATTTGTAACAGGATTACAAAAATATACATATGCAGTTACTTGTCGAACTTTTAAAAAGAGGAGAAAAAATTCAAACCTTGCAAAATTATTATTTAATTAAAAATACAGACCACATGGTCTCGTTCCATAGATCAATAATTTGGGAATACTTTAAAGAAAAATATAGAAATCATTTACTTTAAAAGGGGGATATTATAAAAGATTAAATTTTGATGACAAAACTACAAGCAAAAATTTAAAGTGATGTCCGAAGACAAAAAAAAAAAAGGATATTTTATTATTTATTTTTGTATGATGTATTTTTATTTCACCTTTCCGACAGAGGTGACACATCTTTATTCAACATTATTTTTGCAGTGTATTTTGTTTTTACTTTTATAATTTTCCTGCAGACATATATATATTATATATACTTATCAGTTACTGCAATTTATAAGACTATTGCAAAAATATATAAATGTTTTTGAACATAAAATATGGCTTTCCTAATTAATAAATGTCAAATACAAACTTAAAATCAATATGAATTTTGAAGAAAGGTATGAATTACACATTTTTCATTCTTTCGTACCATGCTAAGTGTTCGTATCCGACGTAAATTATACGTTAATAGATAACGCAGTTCACCAGGGTGACTTATTTTTCGAGAACGTTGGTTTACTTTCGTAATGGCTGAATATTCCGATTGGAGAAACAAATGAACCAAAATAAATGTTAATTTGAGACCTTCTAACACCATGAAAGCACTCATACATCATCATACAAGCATCTCATACATGTTGCTATAGGTTTATGCAACGATTAAGGTTTCTACTGCAACGGCAGGAAGAACATTTTCATCAACAGAGCGATTGAAAACATATTTAAGAATCTCAGTGAGAGAAAATAGGCCACACGGATTAGCACTTTTAGCTATTCATCGCAATACTGATGTGCAACTGCAGGAAATTTTAAATCGTTTTATCCAAACTTCAAGGTGGGTTAATTTTTGATATGGTGAGGACCTCAGTTTACACCTTTTTTTTGTATGATATATTTTACATCGATATAATGTTTAAATCGAACTATAGATATATACTATGATTTTATCGACGTATGCCATAAAAATTACATTCCCTCCCCTCCTCAGCATCCTCCTCGGCTATGGCCTTGCATGCTGTGGTTGTATCGATACATGCTGTCAAAATTTTTGAACCCTCTCTGTCCTCCAAAATAAAATACCGGCTACGTACCTGGATGAAATAATAATGTGGAGATTCGTATTCTAGGACAGTGTGGTTTTTCCAATAGTTTTCCGCGGGCACTAGAGGATCTGCGACATCATTCATTTCACTCTACCTCATCCACTACGCATCACCCTGAGTATGCCCATTGATGCTTCCCGCTCGAAGCAATGGGTCGCATATTTCGAAAATGAAAAAATAACTTTCCAAATACTTTGAGGATAGCATTCGAATTTCCCTCTTATTTTGTAGACCTTAAGAACACGGGTCTGTTTTCACCGCAGATCCGTATTTCTACGCGTTAACAGTACAAAACCATTACTCCTGATGAAGGACTGCTGCTGATGCGTCCGAAAGCTTGAGTGATCTTTTTAATTGCTATTTTACCAGTGTTTAACCTATTTGTCTCTAAATTTCCTCCCTGGTAGCCTGTATCTTATTTCTATAGTACAAAGGTGATTAATAAATAAAAAATATTCAATGAATTGCCTAATTTTCTTCTTCTCTGTAACGTTTGCGGATGAGTCGCCACTGGCTACCCTACATTTTCCCCAAAAAATTGCTTCGCACATATAACTTTCATAGAGATATCAAAACGTACGCAAGTGAGGTGTCCGGGATTTTGAGAAATAAGAGGTCTGTAATACTTGGCTAATTTTGGAACCCCTGTTCTGATACAGACTTATGTAAAAAAAAACAGAGATTTTCATCTGAATACAGATAACGGTTTTACATAATCATGGTATACAATTAAGCATTTGTGCGAAGCCGTTACATTTAATTTTATTTCAGCTTCATTTCATGGTACAGATCTTGTTATGTCGATGCAACTGCGGAGAAGTGTGGTTTAAATTCTTCCTTGATGATCTCCCAAATGCTGGACCTGCTTTTAGGCCGACATGAAGCTGGGTGCGGCGGGAGACAGGCTTGCCTTAATCCTCCTCTCCCTGGGTACAAAGATCCTGAATTTGGAAGTCCTTCAGCTACTAAGGAGGTGTCTTTGACTGATGGTTCCGAATTTGATAACCCATTAAGAACAGGACATACAGGGATAGAGTTTCCGAGCATACTTTCTGGAGTCGCAGATATACACGTAGACAATTATTTCTCTTTCTTCTGTTTGATATTTTTTGTCACGTTTTACCTTCGCTAATTGATGACGAATTTCATAGTTAAATAATGGTGTGAACTTTACTAGGCTATGTTGTATAAAAGTTCTGTTATAAAGCTATAATAAAACTTGATGACTTAGTTTTACTTTTCTCTTTGGATCTCAGAATAAAAGATGCACTTTATATGAATTTTGTCACTGTAATTCAAGTGTGTTTGATCAAATATTTTTGACTTAAAAATAGTGTATGTTATATGAGTAAAGAAATTCGCATATATAAGCGGGTTAAAATATACATCCACTGATTTACATATGTAAAACCCTGACTTTATATCAGTATTCTATTTAGCAATCGGAATCACTGCATATACAATATATCATTATTAGCTGTGCCATTTAAACCTGATGTAAAATATTAGGATCAGTTTTTAATGTTTTACTATACCACCTTATGCTCTATCTCAGCTTGCAAACAGTTTGAAATGAATATCTTCGCACAACTATCTGAAGGTGTATTAAAATATTATATTCCAATTCAGTGTCAGTGAAAACTTCTGGGCCCTGCAACTTTCTTAAAAATCATGATATCACTGAAAATCCACCATCTGTCGACACCACCAAATTCAAAATTTTCTCCAACCTACTGTCCAAAAGTCAAAAACCTTTCATTGAGGTTGAATCGAGATAGAAATTTATACAAATAATTCCATTAACAATATAATACTACATAAATCGCCTGCGAGAAAAGACTGAAAAGTTTAGCAAAGCCCATGCTGCTCAAGAAAAATCGTAACATAAAGTAAATTTAAAGATCGGAAAGGTTGGGATATGGTAAGATAAAA
The DNA here is from genome assembly GCA_006491805.2 of Dysdera silvatica. Taxonomy (NCBI): domain Eukaryota; kingdom Metazoa; phylum Arthropoda; class Arachnida; order Araneae; family Dysderidae; genus Dysdera; species Dysdera silvatica. Next base: position 32,322,790 of record QLNU02014176.1, on the reverse strand, counting down.
TATAATAAAAGCAAAGTTGAGATAATATATGACAGAAGATAACAAAAGAAATGAAACGGTAAAAAAATAAACAGAAAAAATGGAAAAGTGTAAAGCCAGTATGATGAGAAAATTATCACGAGTATAGCAGATTGTAAACGGATATATTTTTGAATAAGGAAAATTGGTTAGTAGAGTGCAAATCTAATGGAAGAGTGGCTCACATCCAACAAGCAACAGAGCTGATACATGCCGTACCAATATTAGTCTGCGAATTTTCAGTCACAGGAGCATTTAATTATCTAGTAAAGTAATTCTAATTTTGAAAACGAAGACACCTTGAAACAAATCTGGGTGGAAATAAAAGAGTACACGGTAGTGCATGTGTACGTAATCTTTATGGCATGAAATTGCTAACATCGCAAGAAGGGATCCAGGAAGAGGGTTTGTAAGCGGCGCGCACCCTCTCTGAGAATAATGAATTTATACTTAATATAACTAGAACAAACGCAGTAAAACATTTCGGGGAATGGCTCTGAACAAATATTCTGATATAATATTATTCAGCATAAGGTATGGTTCAGCAATTATCTTTCAAATATGGTGCAGGTTGAAACACAGTTGAGATAAATAGCTCAGTATATGAAGCCTTTTAGAGGGCACAATTGGTCCTGGGTCCATTTCACTGATGATAATGTTGGACCTCATAGGGCGCGCTTGATAAAACAATACCTGTAGTTTGAGGATATAACGCGTCTGAACCGGTCAGCCTGTTTACCGAACTTAAACCTTATGGAACTTAATATTATATATCTATAATATGCTGAAACTATACCTTTTCTGAGCGTTTCAGTGGTCTGGGTTGAATGATGATGTGTTACAATCCGGAGTTAAGGGCGTTCTATAAAAGTTCCATAGAGTTTAAGCACGGTAAACAGGCTGGCCGGTCCAGACGCGTTATATCCTCAAACTACAGGTATTGTTTTATCAAGCGTACCCTATGAGGTCCAACATTATCATCAGTGAAATGGACCCAGGGGCAATTGTGCCCTCTAAAAGGCCTTATATTCTTAGCTATTTATCTCAACTATGTTTCAACCTGCACCACATTTGAAAGATAATTAAATATCATATTCTTATTATATGTTATCGTATATTTTATAGTATGATTCGAGAATCATGCTTTCATTGTGCCTCTTAACGTCTAGTACTCCTTTTCGTCATGAATTAAATTATACTTGTATTTTGTACTATGAATAGGATAATACGACGAAACCTCGATAAAGCGATGACTATTGGTTCCCTGACAAAGTGTTCACCCAAAGAGGTTGTAGTTTAATGAAGATTTAAGGTAAAGAGAGCATAAACATACAATTAAACAAAAAAAACACAATTTAACTTGAATATAAAAATGAAAAAAGTTGTATTGCATTAGCATATAAAATTACAAAAAAAAAAAATTACGTGATTTGGTAACTTAAAATTTTTAATTACAAGCTATGCAACTTGCAACCACTATCGTCATACCCGTATCCAGAGAGAGGTGGGGACTTGAGACCAGTCCCCGAAACTAAATTTTTAATGGGACTTGGCTACGGCCTTGCATGCTGTGATTGTATCGACACATGCTGTAAAAATTTTTGACCCACCCAAAAATTAAATCCTGGCTACGGTCTTGACTGACGTGCACAGGGGATGGGGTTGATGAGGGTCATAATTCCCACCCGTTTTGATGAATATTTGCATATATATACATATGAATATGTATGAAGTTGTAGCTCTGTATCCCCCCCCCCCCTTTATAAATAATAGCAGTAACCACTCCCTTAGGAACTTTCAGAGTCAGCTAAAGCTTAGATTTTTTTTATAAAAAAAAATAAAGAATAAAATGTTTTGCATATGTGTTATGTTGCAATTTTCTTTGCTAAACAATTTTTAAGTTAAATAAAATAAATGAAGCATTTTATGGTCTTCGGCAATTGCCAAAGTTTCCACATACAAATAATCGATTCACTTATACTAAAAAAGGAAGTTTCTAACAGTTATATTTGAAATTCAATTAAAATGCATTTTCTTATGACGATAATAATAATGTTCTGACCAATACAGTTTATTCCGCATTAACTAATAATTAGGTATTATTTACATTGTTGTTCTTGATACGGCATAAAGCGTAATTGTGCTTATTAATAATTGCATTAGGGGCATCTCCGACGTCATGTAAAATAAAACAAGTTCAGTGTGCCTTTGTGTAATCTTAAACAAATCTAACTGTGTATACTGAATGTATTGGCCGCTTGGAAAGGAATGTACGGTGCCATTAATTAAACATTGGACCATTATAACTACACACAAGAAGTCTTTTCTCTACGGTGGACCCATTGTTAAGTTGCTGTACATGATTAAATAAATAAACCAAAGCACTAACATAGATAACAAGCATTTATATGTAAAACACAAGCATTTATATGTAAAACACAAGCATTTATATGTCTAACGTATACAAACGTAGGCCTATATGTAATAATATACATTACGGTTAAGATATATCTGATTCTCTTATGTAATTATAGAAAGAGTCTTGAAGTGAAAAAATGGATCAAAAAGATGGTGGAGAACAAAACTATAAAACAGTCATTTTTGGCACCAGTATTGAAACAAGATATATCGGATTTTTCGTACATAGGATGATCGAATCCAGGAAATAGAGGCTCTACACAGGGTTCTCGTTGTCCGTCGCAATTTATTTCTGGAAGAAGTTCTCTTAACAATAAATCAAAACAATCAGATTCCAATGATGTTATCTGCGTTCCGCATTTTTTGCAAACTGCATTCAAAACGCAGTTTTTCGCCCACGAAATGACGCTAGAAGGAAATACAAAATTAAAAGAGAAAAGCATTTTCCAAATAGGATAAGTTCATTAAAAATTTTCATTACACTTTTTCTAGTCAAGCATGCCACCGACTGTTAAAAAATTGATTTACGCCGAAATACTTGCTAACAACATACCTTATCTACAAGTATGACTTCCTGTACAATTTTTCTAAATAAAATAATATTAGTTGTTTGTGGTGCTGATTGATTAGTGTTTAGGAATACATACTTGGAAAGACACTTCGGTTTTATTAACGGGTTTCAATAGATATTGAACCCGCTATTGCTTTTGGCTTTCCTGTCTGCCTGTCTATACGCAATAAAAAGGACAAGGCAAAGGTCTTCCGTAAATGCAATAATGATGGCTATTGTTAACATTGAAAAGCTAGCGAATTTGTTGAAAATTATAGAGTCGCGAATTAGAGACTTGCGAATTAGGAAGTGGAGGACTAGAGGGTTGTGGATTAGACAATTGCGAATTAGAGAGTTGCGGATTGAGGATTTGTGTATTAGAGATTTGCGAATTGGGAAGCTGTGGATTAGAGAGTTGAGGATTAGAGAGACATGGATTAGAGTTGTGGATTAGAGTTGCGGATTAGAGAGTTGCGAATTAATGTTAATTGAAACCCGCTAAATTTAAATATCGACCTTAGGCGATTTTCTTTCACTTGCTTGTTTACTGATTATTTTTTATAGAATTTTCTTTTTTTACTCAAACATTTCTCCATGACAACAAGTCATATGCATATTATGTATTTATATTCATTGAGACAGTGTCGAATGAATGTACCAAACCGCATTTGTATTCATGAATATGCGATAAAATATAAATTAACAAAATTGTGTATAATAAGAAAAGCATTTATCTGTGAAAACAATAATTACGAAAATAGAGATAGCGCATTTCCATGTTTTTCACTCTTCGTGTAACTTTTTTACATACACCCGTATCTATAAGTTAAAAAATTTGCCATGTGAGATAGTTTTGCCTTGTTCAACTATGAGAAATATAGTCTAAGATGATCGGTATAGTGCAAAAATACACAATGAAGTAAACAAATGAAGATAAGGTTCACTTTACCTAAGTAAAAGCAGTAAAAAGGCGGGCAAGAAGTACCCAACTAGATACCGCGTATATTATGAATGCAACCCTAAAGGCACGTTTCCCTAGACGCGCATGTTTAGCGGCGCAACAATATAAAACGCCGAGATGAAACTCAAACAATAAAAACCAATGGAAGCGTTTCGGGCGTTCTAGGAAAACACTTTCATTGGTTTTCCATTGTTTGAATCAGTTTTCGATGTTTTTTCATTGTTGCGCCGCGAAATATGCTGCTTGTTTGTTTGTTTGGATTTTTTATGGCGCAAGAGCATCTGAGCTATACTGCGCCAGCGAAATATGCGCATCTAGGAAAACGCGCCTTAAGGCTCGTGGCAAGATTTACAAAGATACATGGCTACCGTATATGGTTATACGTGCTGTACGTATACTGCAGTATACTGCTAATAAGGATTACAGTTTCCTGAGTAAGGAATCTCATGCTAAAACCACATCTTTTCTGAGCGTTTCAGTGGTCTGGGTTGAATGATGATGTGTTACAATCCGGAGTTAAGGGCATTCTATACAAGTTCCATAGAGTTTAAGCACGGTAAACAGGCTGGCCGGTCCAGATGCGTTATATCCTCAAACTACAGGTACTGTTTTATCAAGCGCGCCCTATGAAGTCCAACATTATCATCAGTTAAATGGACCCAGGACCAATTGTGCCTTCTAAAGGGCCTCATATACTGATGCAGGATAACATTCCTATAAACATCGCTTGTTGCAGTACGGCTGTCGAACACATGTGGAGGTGTACGCGACTTTAAAATAATACTACCAGAAGCAAGGATTCCTCCATAACGATCATTTTTAACAATGTGGGCAGTTATAATAAATCTCAGGGGCGCATAAGGTGCACACATGGCAAAAATCACTGTCTAGGCTGACCGGAAATCGTCGGTATATAGTATAATTTTCCATCTTTGTAGACTTCAAGCAAGGTGTGCTGCAGCATGTGTCTTACAGTTAAAGGAATGCACACGTATTTAATTCTATTTGGCTCAATATCCATAAGTTTGAAAATCAAGAACAGCATCTCCGAAACTAAACTTGCCCTTAACTGAGAACATGCTATTTATGGAGATGCACTCCTTGAGAGAAAGAAAGTCCAAATCTGATATAGGAGATTCTGCTTTTACAATCCAATGGACCATGAAACAACCGTTCGTTGCTTCAGGGAATGTATTCATTTTCAAAGATTGAATATGCGAGAATCGTTAGTTAATACAGATTTTGATTATGTCAAACAGAAGGTAAGAATATATGTACAAAATTACCAAATAATTCTCAACCAGGTGCCGTCAAGAATTATGATTTCCTCTCCAACGCACATCAGTTGTCATCAAACTTCTTCTAACTACAGTCATGTTAAAATTTAAGAGAATTCTCAAAGTTATTTCAATGACAATGGTGCACATTTTGCTATTTGACTGTCTGTATGCTTTATTTATAAAAAAATCTTTTTACAGAAAATTAATGAGCTGCAAATCACAGCAAATCCCATTTTCCCAGGCACTTTATGAAGGAGAATCCACGTTGCATGATAAAGGATTTTATTTGTTTTCAGTCAAAATCTATTTCTCCTTTCGCACCATTCAAAGAGAAATGTTTTTATATATTTGTGGAAAAAATTATACAAACTCTAAATTTACAATTATACTAACTGAATTTTTGAACCTTGAACAATACCTACATTTATTTTTATCCAACCCCTCCTCTCCCCCGTCTCAACTTCTTCACTATCACATAATTAAAAAAAAATAACCAAAACTGTTAACTTTAAAAAAATCAATCTTTTGTTTTCAAAACCCTTTAACTCTAAAAAATATAATTTCATACAGAAAAAAGAATAGCGCTGTTGGCGCTTTATATTGTTAAACTATTAGAAATCATATGTCAAATATACAAGATTTTCAAGGAAACGCCTTGTTTGGTGAAGAATGGCCCCTTCTATTCTTAAGCCATGAAATCTAACCAATTATTTTCCGGAAAAGCATTTCTTAAAACGAATGAGAACCATATGAAAATATCCATTTAAATTACATTAATAAATAGATATTAATATAAGCAGTAATAATTTTAAGAGTGGCAAGCAGCACACTATGATGAAGAGCTCCTCTGGCATCTGAAATGACTCAGCAGTATTATGTTAACACAGTACCCCGAAAAGATCGATGCCAGTTCTAAAAACTATTCAAAGGAAATATAAATTACTTGATATTTACATAAGACCACACTCCGATTGTGGAGCACAAATCTGTGTCTTTCCCGATGTATATAAAACATATTGTGCCATCTTTGTTTATTTAGAAGATTTTTTTAGCAAATTCATGCTTTTAAGGACTATGCAAAGATTACTCCAATTTCTTTTGGACCGAGCATATATATTTATGCCTTCTGCAATTAGTAATTCACCTTATAGTAAACTGGGAATTCTCCGTGGGTCTAAAAACTTTTCAGCTTCCTGAGACATCTGTTTAAAAAACACCACTAAAATTTTTGCTTCCAAATAGCTTCTATTCACGATCTGCATGTTTATTCGCATTTCTATAGTTAGTTTGAATTAAAAATTATTGGAATATTGTTGTACTGCAGAATTTATGCCAAAAACTATTTTCGAAAATATAAAAAAAATTAAGTTATACCAGCATTTTTGAACAAAATTGCCATTAGATTCAAATATCTTATTAACATCACGTTCATATTTTGTAGCGGTTAAGGCATCAACGCAAATGTATGCATCGTTTATCGTAGCACGACGACAGCTCTTCGCCACTGAGTTTTCTACAAAGGAAACAAAAAGATATCCATTAGCCACTTTTATCGCAAAAAATAATAAATGTGTTATTTGTTTCTAAAAGTCATCTTATTTTTTTACAAGCACACAAACAAGTGTTTACAGGACCCACTTATATCGAGCTTGTATTTAGTGAGAGTCCGGATATATAGAAAATATAGATTTGTTGCGGCATAATGCAGCTTAAAAAGTACGAAACCGTCCAATACACTTCAACTGTTTTTTGAAAACAAGACTTTTACCAACCCCGAATTTAAGGAGTAAAAATTCTAAAATTAAAAACAAAATAGTGATTGGAGGTGTCTTTTAAACTGAGGTGAACATAATGAAATAAACTTTATCCAACACTTTTGAAACTGAAAAATTTCAGACAACTATTATCTCTTTCAAAATACATAGTAAAGAGTTCACAATAAATATTTTTTACACAATAGTTTACAATGAATACTATGTGGATAATGCAGTAATATTTTACGGCTAAACTTTGAAGAACATAGATACTGCAAAACAAAGCAAACAACTTTAGACCACGTTTTAAATACTTCCAAAATAGGCTTTTTGAGAAATTATTACTTCTGTATATCATCATCATCATCATCATCATATTCAACCATTATCTATCCACTGCTGGATGAAGGTCTCTCCAAATGCTTTCCACACAAGTCTATCCTGAGCAATTCGCTTCCACGTCACCCCAACCTGTTTTCTTATTTCATCCACCCATCTAGTTTGAGGACGTTTTCTAGGTCTTCGGTGGTCTCTTGGAATCCAGTTCAGAATTTCTGTTGTCCATCGTTGATCAGTTCTTCTTGCAATATGCCCTGTATATATATATATATATATATCATACATTAAAAATAAAAAATTTTACAGGTAGAAGTTTTGAAGTAAATGTTAAAGGGGAAAAGATGGAACTCCACAGTTTATATGCAGATTGCTAGGGATTTGCCCGAACAGAAGGCGTTGTGCATTTTAGAATGACAAGAAGGAGTGTCTATTTACAGACCAATCTCCGTCGAATTTACTTGATGGGCTCGATCATATGCCCATTGTGAAGACTTTCTGAAATGACTCGCATATTCACCTCAACGAGTGTCCAGGAATTGCATACCACAGACATTAAATCTAAAGAAAATTTTAGAGAATTTATTGCTGAAACTAATTGATATTAGGCTGCAAGATGTAAACTAACAACTGAAGGGTTTATGCCTGCCGTAAGCAAGAAAAAAATTTCCTTTATATTATATTTATTATTTAGTTTATTATTGACTAGAAATTAATTAGTGATATAAAACGCTGTTCATTAAATTTATAAACATTCAAAGCTGAATATTAATATATATACGTTGCAATCACATGTGCTACTTGTACAGACATTTACAAAATCTGGAGTTTTAAATTCTAAAACGCATGAAGAAGGGCTCTTGCGAACATTTCCGTCAAGTCAGGTGACTCTTATTTTTATTGTGTGCCACTGTCTTCCTTTCCTCGAGACTCAACGAGCGTCACAGCCATTTGAAGATATATTTTATTTATCTTTTCATAACCTTGTTAAATTCCGACTTATTTTTATATTTTTTTCTGAGTTCAAAACTGTAATACAATAGGTTTTTTTTGTAAACTATTATATTATATTTTCATCTCAAAGACATGGAAACGATAAATTCCATTCTCAGATATTTTTAACGAAATTATTATCTAAAAACATCATAAATGTCAATGACTTTTTCAAACCAAAAACAAAGAGAGTAAATTTTGATTTTACCTATTCCCAGAACCTCATTCATTGAAAAAAGTGCTTCACTTAGTTTTCTCGTTTCGTTATGTCCAGTTTCTCCGAGAGCTTTTATAATATTACGGCATTCAATATCGCAGCTCTCATCCTTAGCATGATGTGTAATGAAATTTTTAATACAATTTAATGTGCCACTTGGTGAATTGGCGTGCCTAGAAAATAAAAAGCAAAATTTTAAAAACATATTTGCTCAGTAAACCTTTATTTACATGAGTTCTATTAAGAAGCGTGTTCTATATATGTTCGTTAAATTTATTTTGCATACCAAATTTAAATTTCGTTGGAAGCTTTCTTGTTTCTTTTTAATGTTGAAGATGGTCTCAGTAGCATAAATAAAGATTATAATCAAAAAATATTCAAATAAAAACTAACCTTTAAAATATTATGCTGAGATCAGTAACATATTCAAGTTTTTGTGGCCCTTTTTTATCAAAATAAATAATAATATTCCCAAAATTCTAGAAACGTAAGTGATAAATATGAATAAAAATATAACATATATAAATAATCTTCGCATATATTCGCGACTCCTGTGTTTTCTTTCATTGACACAATTATAGCTTTTGACATCTCTGGTGTGAATCAAAAGAAGTCGCAGAATCGGGCGAAGACTTACGAGCCTTCTCTGCATCAAACAACAACGAAAAGTGCTTGCAAATATCTCCGAGTGAGCACGAATATACGACACAATACGCTTAGGTAGTACGAAGCACAAATAACACAATAATCTCAGTTAATTAATAAATTAAAATTTAATTAAAAACGGTGATAGCTATTTCGATAGCGACAGCTACATTCATCGGACCGATACAAACTAGTATTGCAATACACGCGCGAAAAACGTTCACGGTTGTTATCACGCTCGGTTGAAAACTGGATATGAAAATAAGCTGTGGGCTCACAGCCGCTACTCTATGGAACGAGAAATTAGATGTTACGGGTTACCGACTGCGTCTCGAGTTATTGGACGGAGGAATGCTCTCCAACTGGAAGAAATGCTATTGAGAGGAAGCTGGTGCTTCCTCTCCAGCTTCCTCACCAGCTTCCTCTCAATAGCATTTCGTCCAGTTGGAGAGCATTCCTCCGTCCAATGGCTCGAGACGCAGTCGGTAGCCCGTAACATCTAATTTCTCGTTCCATAGCCGGAGACGCGGCCGTGAGCCCACAGCCTATTTTCATATCCAATTTTAAACTGGGCGTTATGGCAACCGCAAATGTTTTTCGCATGTGTATTACAATACTATTTTGTATCGGTCCGATGAAGATAGCTGTCGCTAACGAAATAGCTTTCACCGTTTTAATTAAATTTTTATTTATTAATTAACTGCGATTATTGTGTTAGTTGTATTTCGTACTATCTCCGAACGTGTTACCATCATCCACCGTGCACCCAGTTCTGCGGATGATATTGTACAATCAGCACCGTCACTCAGTGCACTTGCCTGTTTTTCCTGTCAGTATTGAGATTTTACCTTTTAAAGTTTTCTTGATGATTGTGCGTAAAGCTTTTTTATTTAAATCTGTGCTTTACGTCGGGGAATATTTTTTAAAATAATGTTCGTTGTGGCCTTCTTTTATAAATATTGAGAGCCAGTTCCGCCGATGTGGCGTGCTGAAATCCTAATCATTTGTATTTCTCATTATGATCTATCTATCCATTCCAAAAATTTCTAGACGATCAGGATTTAATTCATATAATTTTAATTTCCATAATCTAGTGCATTGGATTTGAAGTCCAGTTAATTCCGAAGTCAACTCCTGGACGAATAAAATATGATGCTTTATCAATTTTTATATAGTCTAATAATGTATAATAATGAGTTTAGAAAATCTAGTTAATCTTAAAATGAACAATTTTTGACTTACAATACCTTATCGTCTCTTAAGCATGCACTGGCACATAACTACTCACAAATGTCAACGCTAAAGCTATTTTCAACTTCGATTGTAGCTAATTAACTAATGACTCCTATTCGCCACTAATCTTTGCCGTTTTTGGGTGAAATCAATAGTAGGTGAATTCTGTTACTGGAAACAAAGACATAAAGGAAAAACAAAGATGCAAGAGACCTTAAGTGAAAATCAGCAACCTTTTAGAAAACACGGTAGATCAACGAGGTTTAACAAGTATTCACACAGCTTTAGAGGTAACTGTGCTATACTACGTTGTGATTGCAAACAGTCAAGGTAATATTTAAATACTAAAATCTATTTTACTGGGTTTTTTAATTGGCAAAATTCATCAGATGACATAATGTCACATTATGTTATTCCATAGAATCGAACTGTGCATATCAGTTTGTAGTTCATATGAAATGTTTAATATTTTAGTCTTTGCATGTGGCAGTAAAATTTCATTATACACAAGTTCCAAAATTTCTACACCAATAGCGTTTTTTGTCAAAGTGCCACAATTATTCTATGAACCGTACTCACGATTATTACACAATATTTAATAGTACTTTCAAACTAGGATATTGGCACTATTCTGTGAAATTTCTCCGGAAAACATTTTGTCCGAAAATTCTAAATCATTTGAATATCAATATAAACAAGTTGAAGCAAAGGTATGTTACCATTCTGTAGCAGATTGAAATACATTCTATGAAACATTATGTCGGATATCAGATAATGAATATAATACGAATGTTTATATTAATTTTAAATAAACATATGTGCATCAATATATTAAAAACGTTGAATATTAATTTTATTTCTAAAATTCACATTTTAAATGAAAAGTTTTTACTATGAACTTTAATGGTAAAGAATAGTTAACTCTTCCTATCCACAAATTCACAAATAAAAGTTTACATTTCCAGATTTGAAATGCGAATTTTAGAAACAGAATCAATATTTAATAAAGGTATTCCAAAGTGTAAACTATAAGATCAAGTGAAAGTATTTTAATGTGTTTTTAATTCTTCATTCAATTATAAATTCTTACTTAATTTTACATATTGGATAAACAATATTTTTATCAGGCATTAAAATTCTTTCACCTGATCCTATAATTTACACATTAGGATAAAACCTCCTTTTACGAAACTCATAAATACGTTGTAATCACCATTATTACTTACCTAAAACAGCTATAAATATATTCAGGTTGACAACTATCACTTTCTAGTGGTTTCAATGCTAAAAACAAAAATGTAAATTATTTTTATATTGGAGTAATCAGGGATCTCATCATTATTTTAGAATTGAGACATCTTCCTTTATACGTGTATTGTTTTCATTGGTTCAGAATTTGAGTTTTACAGAGGTTGGAGAGGGCTGTCTAAAATCACAATAAGTTTGTTATTTTATAAATGTCATTTTTGTATTTAATATTAATTTTAAAACATAATAAACGCCCTATAATGATTTTATTCAAATTTAAAACTATGTAATATGTTCCTTTAAAATAGAAATTTTATCACGATTTTTTAAAACCAGTTTATAATCTAAAACCGTCCTTATTTTAATTTCTGTAATATATCAAAGCTCAGTTTAATAGCAAAACACTGCACTAATTGAATATAAGCAAAAGTTATAAAAGTTTTATTGGTGCAATTAATTTAGCTCTACTACCTAACAATATGGACGCTTCACAACTCCCAAACTCTCAAACATTATTGACCTTACCATCCAATTTATTTTCGAAGAAGAAGAAGAAGAAGACTGTTTACTGCCTTTCGTCGATGTTCTAGTCCATAGAACACCTACCGTCTTCCACACCAGTGTCTACCGTAAACCTAATTCTATTAGTCTCCTTCCTCATGCGCTTTCTGCTCATCCGCAAAACCTAAAAATGAGCTCTTCCTACTGGTTGGTGTTTTGTGCCCTCAAATTTCATTCGCAAGTAAAGCATTGACTAATAAACTTCAATACAATTTAATAATCATTGATCACGTCTTTAGAAAACTCACTAAACCTTAACTTGCTTCTTTCCTCTTCAGTAGTTCTTCAGCACTTAAAGATACTGTCTTCATTTCTTATGTTCCTAAAATTTCTATCAAGATCACCGCTGTTCTTCATAAATTCAACTTTCACGCTACATTTACTCTGCTGAAGAAAATAAGTTTTTCTCATGTTAAAGATGCCACTTTGGATACGGATAGCTGGGGTATATACTCCATTCCATGCCAATGTGGACAAATTTATATTTGCCAAACACGACGTGCACTGCGTCTTAGATTAAAAAAAATGCAACTTGTGTAAGAAAACAAGAATTTCATAACTCGGCGTTAGCAAAACACTCATGGGAATCCGGGCACAAGTTCTTTTTGTCCAATGCGTATATTATTAAAAACGTCAACTCAAGGCTTGATCGACACTTCTATGATGCACTTTATATCATATCATGTATCAACGTGTCAGTTAATGACCCACTTCTGAGTAACTTTATCTCACCCACTTGGAAAACCTCTTGTGTCTCACGGCTGGAAATGACTCCACCAATACACTTAATCCATCAACCAATAAAATTATCAACCACTTAACCCATCCAAGTTTCCAACCGACGTGGTGACAATACCGAACCATTTCACAGACAAACAAAATCCACCATGCTCTGACGTGCGTACTATCGAAATAGCTATTAGCAACGATTTTATAACAACGTTTTTAGATTAACTGCAACCATTAAAATTTGTGTAACTTTTGCTTCTACATCAAAACTGTTTAATTAGTTGTCATTAAAATCAGGACGTTCGAAAACTCTCGGTCCCAAACGTCCAAATTTATAAACAAAAACTTACCGATTTTTCCCTTTGAAAAGTATCCAAGCTGTTTTTTTTTTAAGTGTTTGATTATTAAACAATGTCAAACAATCAACGTTTATTGGCGTAGTGATACCAACGCCGATGGTATGGCGTGATTAGATGGTGAAACGTTCGAAAGAAAATAAATATTTCTGCCTTCGGTGGGACCTGAACCCACGACCTTCCACTTGCCGGGCGGAGGCTCTACCCACTGAGCTACGAAGGACAATATATACTCTCTTTACCTTTTTGTCCTTCGTAGCTCAGTGGGTAGAGCCTCCTCCCGGCAAGTGGAAGGTCGTGGGTTCAGGTCCCACCGAACGCAGAAATATTTATTTTCTTTCGAACGTTTCACCATCTAATCACGCCATAACATCGGCGCTGGTATCACTACGCCAATAAACGTTGATTTATATTGTTGTTTAATTTAATCTGCGTAGTGTTCGATTTATATAAAATAAATGTTTGATTATTATTATGAATAAGTTAATATGGCATATATACTTAAATATATATATATAATATGGTCTTATGGTCTATATTGCAGGATCCAAGATCCTTGCGCAGTCAGACTACAAACATAGACACGATCAAGTAGCGAATATAGTCCACCAGAAATTGGCAGCGAATGCTGGCTTTCTGACAGAAAAATGTCCGTACTACAAACATGAGCCAGAGACCGTGCATGAGAACGAAACACACAAGCTTTACTGGGATAGAGCAATCATAACAGACAAGACAATCCCACATAACCGTCCTGACATAACCCTCGTCGATAAATCGAATAAGACCACGTACTTAATCGACATAGCAGTACCCAACACCAATAACATACAGACAACCTACACAACGAAAATCACCAAGTACCAAGATCTCAGACATGAAGTACGAGATATATGGGGTATGGAAAAGATCTTCATCATCCCGTTAGTCATCTCAGCAACAGGGATAGTACCAAAAACGCTTGCGACGAATTTGGGAATACTCAACATTGACCCAAACACCTACATTGAAATACAAAAAGCCACAATCCTAAACACGTGTCACATTGTCAGGAAGTTTCTAGACATGGCACATTAAGAAGTGATGTAAAAAGAGGCTTGGGAACATGGCGCTCTGCCCGTCCCAAAGCCTGTTTCCGCCAAGAATGGGCGAGGAAAACTTTTATATATATATATATATATGGCCTGCAAAAGGGTTGCTGGTATCTAACTGGAAGGAGACCCACACGCTGAACGTATGTGACGATGTGTGGAACCGGCCAGGCCAGTAACCTAGTGTCCTACCCCGCCTTCAAGTGGTGCAGGCTGAGCTTTCTATTTATGTGGCAAATTAATATTTGCTGCACGGATAGAAAGGCGGAAGGGGAGGGCTAATTCACCAACCCGTCTAGCCAGCGTGGTGAAATTATGGCTAATTCCTCCATTATGTTGACACACCAGAAACCATGGCCCCTAGTCTCCAGGTGCTGGAGTGCTCCTGATCAAGGCAGCGGTCAGTGTGGCATGAAAGCAGGGGGTGCTAAGAATCACTGGAATGGCCCAGGCTGCCGTTTGTTATTGACCTTGGCTACGTTTAATGGACGATCCCTTGCTTCTGAAGCAAAACCAAAGACCTAGAAAACGTCCTCAAACTAGATGGGTGGATGAAATAAGAAAAGAGGTTGGGGTGACGTGGAAACGAATGGCCCAGGATAGACTTGTGTGGAAAGCATTTGGAGAGACCTTCATCCAGCAGTGGATAGATAATGGTTGAATATGATGATGATGATGATGATATATATATATAAAAGTTTTACTCGCCCATTCTTGGCGGAAACAGGCTTTGGGACGGGCAGAGCGCCATGTTCCCAAGCCTCTTTTTACATCACTTCTTAATGTGCCATGTCTAGAAACTTCCTGACAATGTGACACGTGTTTAGGATTGTGGCTTTTTGTATTTCAATGTAGGTGTTTGGGTCAATGTTGAGTATCTCCAAATTCGTCGCAAGCGTTTTTGGTACTATCCCTGTTGCTGAGATGACTAACGGGATGATGAGGATCTTTTCCATACCCCATATATCTCGTACTTCATGTCTGAGATCTTGGTACTTGGTGATTTTCGTTGTGTAGGTTGTCTGTATGTTATTGGTGTTGGGTACTGCTATGTCGATTAAGTACGTGGTCTTATTCGATTTATCGACGAGGGTTATGTCAGGACGGTTATGTGGGACTGTCTTGTCTGTTATGATTGCTCTATCCCAGTAAAGCTTGTGTGTTTCGTTCTCATGCACGGTCTCTGGCTCATATTTGTAGTACGGGCATTTTTCTGTCAGAAAGCCAGCATTCGCTGCCAATTTCTGGTGGACTATTTTCGCTACTTGATCGTGTCTATGTTTGTAGTCTGACTGCGCAAGGATCTTGCATCCTGCCATCACGTGTTGGATTGTCTCCGATGCCGCATGACAGTGTCTGCATTTGTCGCTTTCTATGTCTTTTCTCTGGATGAATTTCTGATTGTTCCTTGTTGCGATCACTTGGTCTTGGATGGCTAGCATGAATCCTTCTGTCTCTGGCTGGAGAGTGCCTTTGGCCAGCCAAGAATTTGATGCCTTTTTGTCAACGTGTGGTTGTTGCAGGTCATTGTAGTGCCTGCCATGTAATGGTTTTCCGGCCCAAGTTCTCAGTTTCTGTTCGTTGGCTGTTTCGAGGACACGCTCTTCGGTACTACACAGGTTTAGTGGCGTGTAATTTGCATCTGCTTGTATTATGGCTTGGATGAGTGGCGATCGGGGACTCTTCAACTGGAAGTATTGCCTCATGCTCTGGATCTGCTTGTCATGTAAGTCTTTGAGGTCCGCTTGTCCGCGTCCTCCTTCTTCCCGGGGTAGTGTTTGCCGTTCAATTGCCGTTGCAGGGTGTAGTTGTCCGGCTCTTCTCTGGATGGTTCTCATTTTCCGCTGGAGTTGTTCTAGTTCAGTGTTGGACCATTTGATGATCCCGAAGGAGTAGGTGAGCACTGGTACCGCATATGCGTTAATTGCTTGCGTGGTGTTCTTCCCGCTCAGTTTCGTCTTCACAATGCTTCTAAGTCTTTCTTGGAATGCTTGCGTGAGCTGGACTTTGACTTTCTTGTGCTCCTGCTGCCGTTTTTGCATTATCCCTAGGTATTTGTAGGTTTCGCCCTCGTCCAAGGTCTTCAGTAGTCTCCCGTCTTCGAGTTCGATGCCTGGTAAATCTTCTTTGCTATTCTTCTGTATTTTGCACTTATCGAGGCCGAATTCCATTCCTATGTCCTTGGAGAATGTCTCTGTTATACTGATGAGTTGTCGGAGTTGGGTGATTGTTGGCGCGTATAGCTTGATGTCATCTACGTACATGAGGTGGGAGACTTTATGTAGGTTTCTCTTGTCTTTCTTCAGCATGTATCCGTATTTACTTGTGTTCAGCATCCTTGACAAGGGGTTTAACGCCAAGCAGAACCACTGGGGGCTTAGTGCGTCTCCTTGAAAGATTCCGCGGCGGATGGGGATCTCGGCCGTTTCTATTTTACTGTCTGGCGTGTTTAGCTGTAACCGGGTTCTCCATTGTTTCATGCTGCTCTGTAGGAATCGGATGATTGAGGGATGCACTTTGTATATGCTGAGTATTTCAAGGAGCCACGAGTGCGGAACAGAGTCGAAAGCCTTCTTGTAGTCTATGTATGCGGTGTTGAGTTTTCGCTTTTGTTTTCTTGCTTGTTCCAGGATAACTGAGTCGATGGTAAGCTGCTCTTTACATCCCAGAGTCCCTTTCTGGCATCCCTTTTGTTCTTCCGTCATTAAGTTGTTGCTTTCGCTGTGCCGGCTTATTTTTTCAGAGATGCACCCCGTGAGTATCTTGTACAGGGTGTTAAGGCACGTAATGGGTCGGTATTTCGCTGGGTTACTGGTATCCTGGTCCTTCGGTAGGAGGTAAGTTATTCCCTTGCAGAGGAATTCAGGCATTTTGCTGGGGTCTTCAATTATCGCCGTAAGTTCCTTGGCTAATGGGCCATGGGCGCTGGTAAATTTCTTGTATTCAGAACATATAGTATATATATATATATATATATATAAAGCGATGTGGCAACTGGAATCAGGCCCCTGCTGATCCAGGCTTGGTTACAGGCCTGCTAACCCTAAACCGATGCGACCATTCCGTACCTGGCAATGTGTATTTTTATAGCAATTATCATTCTAGGTATAAAAACCTGAAAGAAACCGCTTCCCTCATAATATGCAAACGAACCCCTTCTATCACCTGTACTACTTCTTGTTTTCATGTTCTTCAGGTATTTCTCAGTTAACATGCGTTTTGTGTTCTTGGTATGGCAAATGGCTTCACTTTCCACGGCGAAACTATTTGCTAACAAACAAACCTACGTTCCCAAGTACGGTATCGAACATGAGACCTTCTTCAACAACAAAAATCAGTGATAGCTCGTGAGTTGGAAATAGGGGTGTACTACACATGAAAAGCATCTAATACCAAATTGTACTTTTGACATAACAGACAACCATATAAGAAAATTACAAGAACTACAATCACAGTTATCCGAACTTCGCTTCACTGAAATTCAGGTTGAGCGAAATATCCTATTACACATATACAATTTGTTTAAATCGTTATTATTTTTAAACGGACATTCGGACTATATTTTTAGCAAAAACGCTTATATTTGTTTTCTAGCCTGCTCTGGCTTTAAGAAAGAAATCCATAAAATGTCAAATGTGTGTGGATATTCCTCGATTCACGTTGTCCTTTCGATAACAGTCTTTTTAAATCAATTTAAATTAGATAAAGTAGCCGATACTTCCAAAACAAAAGTAGCCAATACTTCCAAAACAAAAGTAGCCAATACTTCCAAAACAAAAAGTTATGAGGTTAAAGGAAATCAGGGAGGATGTTCACAAAGCCAAAATTAATTTAAACTTGGGATTCTGGGTAGACGTTTTCAGCATATGCCTGCTTTTATTTTTCAGCCGCTAAATGTGTCCGAAGAAAGTGTGCATTTGACCAAAGTTCCGTTTCATAGGGATCAGGCCTTTCTTCGACTGGGGACATACAGCGAAGTCACTTATTAGGTTATTAATTGTCACTTAAGTGATTGCTTCAATTAGTTTCAAGTAAGCGTGCCTATTTTATATGTCACCTCGTTATTATACCAACATCCACTAAGCCTAACCCCAATCAATAGAAATTTTCTATTGAGCAAATGTGTACTTACCTCTCTTTTCAATTCTTTTTCTTTTTAGGAAAGTGTTGTTGTATTGATGGACTTCCATTTGCGCAATTTTGGTCAAAACTAGAAAGATTAAAATGACGTAATTTTTTAAAATTTTTGCACAGCTATCAACAACCTAGCTTAGTGTTTTTTCAACATTTATGAGACTGCGGCCCGGTAAAAATTTTTTCCCATGAGACAAGGGCCCGATCTAAACTAATGTTTTCGTAACTTTCATATTTTAACGTTCATGTAATAAACTATCATAAGTATGAATAATTAATTATAATACACAGTAGTATAACCACATCGAATATCAATACACCTTTTCGATTAATATGCATTTTGCTGATACACTTCCATCATAGGCGTACGCATTGACAACGGCAAAAAATCTTTCACAAATAATTATTCAGTACGTTTACATTAAAATCTTGATATCGTAATATTTGTAATGTATATAACATCATTTAATTCAGTCTAAAAATGGGCCTTACACAATAATATCATTAGCTGTACCATTATAACCTCCAAAAGTATTGATTCATTACTGTTTTTTAACGTTACTGGTTATTTGAAATGATCTGTAAGATGAAAAAGCAATGAAGGAGTAATGAAGCAGGACTTTTAGAAGTAATGGAACTACATATAATAACGTTATTATTTATTATGTGAGGTTTGCTAAAAATTGGCAAAGACAATCTTCATTAACGGCCTGTTTAGCATGACATGAAAGTTCTTACCTGAATATAGCGAAGCAAGGAGAAAAAGCCATGTACAGCTGTGCATGTTTTACCTAGCTTATATATTATTGTTATAACTATTATTCCATAGATTAACACTTTTTTATTGCGAGTTGCGCAACAATATATTGAAAAGATTTTGGCATCGACTAAGTTGAAAACATGCACGGTTGCCCATTTCCCGAAACGGAAGAACGTTACATCCACTTTCTGTTCTATAATATACTGGAAATGAGATATCATTTTCCACAACCGGTTTCAAGCAAGCACATCAAGGTCAAAGAACCAGAATGGCTGTGTTTTCAATGTCATATATATTGATAAAAGTATTAAAAAGGTTAAGTCAAACAGAAATAATACCGTTTCCTTAGAGCCCAATGTGTTTTTTTTTATTAGTACAATGTGTCAATACACTCTTATTCTTAATAAATGCAGATCCATTTCTAGGAATTTGATGTCCGCCACTTCGTCGCATTTTGATTCGCCGATGATCAATTGTTAATACTTTTATTTGTTTATTTGAATACCTGAAAGGCAAGTACAAAAATCGCATCTGATTTTTGGTGAAAAGACCTTCCTCTAAAACAACTTTGGAAGAACCTTTGGAAGAAGAGTGGGGAAATATATATATATATAATTATAGAGAGAATCAGGCATAAAAGGCATATCTTCAAGGAGGCCCTCTAGGTGTTATTATCTAAGACAAGTTTATAATATGTTAAATTTGGTAAATAAATACTTTGCTTATAAGCGTCAATTTAAATATGGCATAATAATCGCTCTTTTATAAATTGTGAGTTTCAGTTCTTGCCTTTTTAAGGTTTTTTCCCTGTTTTCCTTTTGTCCAATTTTTTACATTTCTCATTTTTATTCTTATTGAATTATCCTAATTTCACTAATGGTGGGATCACCATTAGTTCTTATATCCTCCTTTCGTATGATTATTTTACTTTTCATTAGTATATTTATTTTTTAATTTTCCCCTCTATTCTATATTTCGTTTTTATCATTTGTATATCAACCAACGGGTGACTCCCTTAATTAAGTTAATTATTGATGACGTCAATCTTTGAAAAAGCTGGTTCCTGTACCCAGTGCCGCATTAACGCATGGGATTTAGGGGCTTCAGCCCAGAAACGTGTTCTCTTGTAGACGATCCTTTTGAACTATTTTACTGGGGGCCTCACAATACCAGTAGCCCAGGGGCCTCAAAAACTTTAATCCGCCACTGCCTGTACAATTAGAGACATGAAGAGTAACCGGTTTTCGGAAGGTGATCATACTGAGCTGGTTGCGTGCTGTGGGGTAAGGTGATATCAATCGCTTTATATGATGCCCCCGATGAACGACTAACAATAAAATTCTCCATTATCTAATAATTTGTCTGTAGGACACGGATGGTGGAAGGATCAAGTAGTTGGCATCTGAAAAAAATGCTTTTAACTATACTATTTTTGAAACATATATTGCTGTTAGTTACTTATGAAGCGATATAATTTCTGAATAAAGATAGATACGAAGAATATACTATTAGTTAAATATTAAGCTCAATATCTGGAAATGCCATGCTTTACTTCGGAGAATTTCATTTTCTTAATAGTATAACAGTTTCTTTTTTTTCCCCTTAATATCCCAACAGAGCGTGAGGGATACATAAATAAAGATTTATTCATAGAATAAAGATCATTTATGGACGAAAGATGTATTCATAGAATAGGTTTGTAGCATGACATCTACTTACGTTATGCAGATTCCACTTCAGTACAATCTAACGTCAGGGTATAGTAACGCGGTTTCGGTTGTATAAAGAAACGCTGATTTACAAACGCCAGCACTACTAGTAAGTACTTCCAGCACTGTTCACACCCTATTTTACTTTAGTTTATATTTTATTTTATTTTTATACCATGCAAA
>QLNU02014176.1:32288676-32301514 GCA_006491805.2 Dysdera silvatica | reverse complement strand
CCACCCTCATTAAATTGTATAAGTGCCTCATTGGCAGTAATGTTTACAATTTGTCTTCCTGAACCAGATTACTTTGGGCAGAAATTACAAGTCAATGAATTCAATGATTCATTTGAATTTTGTTTTTCATCAATTTCAAACAATTTAGGACGAAAAGGATCATTGAAAATTGATGCTTGAGATCTTCATGACTGATTCAGGTAAAAAATTCTTAAGGTACGAAACTGATTTATTTTCTGCAATAACACATTTTTAATAAGATCATGGTTTGTTTCCTTTAGGACGAAAAATTATGCGTTAAATTATTATTAGCATCTTAATCGAAAATGGTAGCCCATATTGCTTTTTATTTAACTGCCACGTTATTTAACTTAACATTATGTTCTCTTCTGGTATAATCATAATATGAGCTGAGGTTATTTCTTTATCGGTTAACTTACCTTTACCATCAAAAGCATGGTCATCCTCTAATCCCTTGCCCGTCATATTTTATTTGATTTTTCGTAACCTAGTTTCCAATTGTTTTTAATGTGGTCAATAAATTCAATTTTGTCAATATTTACACCTTTATACGGAGATAATTCTTTTATCGGCACAAATGTTTCTATATCACCATCTTTGATATATCTAGCTTTTTGCAATTTCTCTGAACGCTCAAATATTTGGCACATTCCTAGAACCTCCAAATTAACAGCTTAACCAGTGTATTTTTTTACATTCCTTTTCATACGAATTTTAATGTAGTAATGTCATGCTTCCTACTCTAAGTGCCGAAGCAATGCTGCATAACTTCTGATTATTTGAGAATTCAAAGAAAGAAAAGTAAGGGGACAAGAATTTCTCAAAAATAGCTAGAAAATAGCTATTTGGTATAAGGTTGTACTTGCATGAGACATGCAAAAACCGTGCTCATTTAAAAGATGAAAATATGGATACAGGTCCAAGACGAGGTGAGTCAGGTTTGCATTATTAAATGAAATTTTAAAAATATACGATCAAGATAAAAATAATGCAATATGATAACGAAAAAACAAACAGTTCAGCGTAGGAAGCGTCATAAATAAAACATATACAAAGAAGTACTAGTATACAATGCAATACATACAAAAAGTATGAAAATTTATAAATTTACAAATGGAAGCGTACGATGCAGTGAAAGGAAATGATATTTACAGAGTATTACAGTATATACAAATGATAGTAAAAGAAATTTACCGAAAAAGGTCAGAAATCAAGTAAACCTAGTCACGGGTCAAAGTGGTTTTCATTATTAGGTTGTAAAAGAGGATGTTGGCAAATTGGTATTACAGAACGCATTAGTAAACTACTTACGATGACAACTCCTTGGGGAAGGTATAGATATTTAAGAATGTCGCTAGGTATATCTTCCGCCCCTGAAATGTTTCAATAAATAATGGAGAACTTGCTTAAAGAAGTGGAAGGAGTTGAATGCGCAATAGACGACATATTGATCCACTCTCACTCAAGAAGTGAAGTAACTAAAATTACCAAGCGGGTTGTTCAAATATTAAAAGAAGAAGTTCTAATACTAAATTCGAGTAAGTGTGTTTACGCATCCAATGAAATCAAATTTCTTGATCACCTAGTTACACAAGGACTAAAAGCCAACCTTTCTGAGATAGAGGTCATAAACAGCATAAAAAAGCCGACCAATGTTACAATGCGCAAAGATTCTTGGGTATGGTCACATATCTTGGAAAATTTATACCCAACTTGTCAGAACGTACAGTTTCGCTTAGGCGTTAGTTTGCGCAAGGCCCCAAAGAGGGGAACCGACTGGTGGATAGAAGTATTACTAATGTCAGCGTAGGGTTTGCGTAGTTGGCAATTTTCTTGAAGATCTTGATTCAATGATTGAGAAATTGAAAAATTGAAAAAAAAAAGGTTTTATTCGACTATCATTATAGATAGACTCATTTATGACAAACCAAGGTGCTCCGGTGAGTGTTTTAAGAAATTTGGATGCTATTCCAAGGAGTGTTCTTGGAGGGAAAGTTTCCCAAGCTCCAACAGCATGTGTAATAATAGGATTGATGATCATTTTATAAGTGAGCAATTTATTATCAATACTGAACTTGCTTCGGGAATTCAAGAAGATGTTTAATGGAGTAGTTGAATTTTTTGCCTTTTGAGCAATATATTTGGTGTGGTCTTTTCAACTTAGTTTATGATCAACCATTACTTTCAGGTATTTAGCGTTGTTTTTCCATTCAATGTGGTCTTGATTCTAGTGTATGTTAGTATTAACGGTGTTGATACGAGTGGGACACTCATGATGGTTTCTAAATAGGAATGCCTCAGTCTTGTTGGAATTAATTTTAATGTCCCATTTTTGTGCCTATCTAAAAATGGCCTTGATTTGACACTGCAACTTATTAATTGTGTAAGCAGTGATTTCATAAGAGGTAATAATAATGGTGTCATCAGCGTATAAAGCAGGAGGCTGGTGTCATTTTTGTACCAACGAAAATCGTTGATATAGATGCTACAGAGGGTGTTTACACATTTTTTGAACGATATCAAAATAAAAATATTTTGTGGGAAAATGGATCTTGCAACATGTTATTATTTCAAATTAAGATTATCGTCCGCTGCTTTCAAATGCATTTTTCATTTAAAATGGCGCCTGTAAACAAGCCGTGGATCGAAGAATACGTTTTTGCGCTTTCCGAAGAGAAATATTCTTATTCCATTATTAAAAAACGTTGTGAAACGCATGGTATAAAGATTTCTAAGTGCAAAATAAGCAACATTATTAATAGAAAAGGAAAAGACCGTCAATCAGAACTTCTACATAAAAAGAGGACTCCAAATGAATATCCGAACAAGGTACGTACTGTTGCAAATATTTCTAAAGTGAGATCACTGATAAGAAGAGAAAATCCACCGACGCAGAAATCAATTGCAAACTCTTTAAATACTTCTGTAGCATCAGTAAATAAAATAATAAACCAAGATTTATAACTTAAAAAAGCTAAAAAACATAATCTTCACCGTCTTTTGTCGAGACATGTGGTTCAACGCAAAACATGTTGCAGAATCCTGTATGAAAATTACTTAGAAGGAGATAAATGGAAATACGTTGTTACCCTTGATGAAGCATGGGTTTATCTAAATGATTGTAACAAAAAAAGGTCCATTTACTATCGTAAGCGTGGAGAAAAAAATTTCCAAACTTGGTGCCGAGAATGCAAAGAAAGCTTCAGTAAAGGCTTTATGATTGTCGCAGGTTTCTCTTACAATGGGAAATTAAAAATAAAAAAGTGGAAAACAACGTTAAAATCAACTCATCATATTATCAGGAAAATGCTTTACATCCGATATTTACAGAAGAAATTCCATTTTTTTTATTCCAACAATTTTCAGTGTGTAAAACTGCATCAAGACAAAGCCAGCAGTCATACCTCGAAAACTACCACTGCATTCCTTGAAAAAATGAAAATTGGTACAGGTATTGCATATATATAGAGTCTGCCTTTTCAACATATTCCTGAGAAGTCCCCTGTTGTTTCTCCTATGAACTATTGTGCCTTTGGTCCGCTGAAAAGAGCTCTCTCTAAGCGCAAACCCACTACCATCGATGGACTTTGGAAAGTTGTGGAACAACAATGACAAGCAGTACCTCTGGAAACGTTGCAAAAAACCCTTCTATCGTGGAAAACATGATGCACACTTATAGTTCAGAAACAAGGTTATCAGATGGAATATTTAAAAAAATAATCTTTACATTTTAAGCGTAAAAAAAATTTTCCGAAATCGTTCTACAAATGTGTAAACATCCGCTGTAAAAAGGGTTGGTCCCAGAATGGATATTTGTGGCACCCCTGCCATAGTTTTATGAACTGATAAGAATATGATTGATTTTAACTTTGAAGGAACATTGTGTTGTAGATAGGATTTGATAAGAAAAAATGAGTTTGCTAGGTAGTTTAATCTGAATTAATTTATAGAGTAGGCCCTTACGCCATACTTTGTCAAAAGCGTTTTCAATTTTCAAAAATCTCGCCCCGGAGGCTTTTCTGTGTTGACCATATTTGGCAATTGTGTTATCCCTGCGGAGGGTAATAATACCTTAACACCTTTACATACGGAGAAAGAGAGCGTTGTTTCCTGTCCTCATTCGTCTAGCGGTCCAAGACACTCCGGGCTAAACGGAGGGACCCTGGTTCGAATCCAGGATGGGGAAAGCGTCTCTTTTTCTCCAAAATTACACAAGCTCTAGTTTGAGCTGTAATTAATACGTGGGTGGCAAAAATTATTGTATAATAAATTCCCCCACGAAAACTCACAAAATTCTCGCCCCGGAGGCTTTCTTGTGTTGACCATATTTGGCAATTGTGTTATCCCTGCGGAGGGTAATAATACCTTAACATCTTTACATACGGAGAAAGAGAGCGTTGTTTCCTGTCCTCATTCGTCTAGCGGTCCAAGACACTCCGGGCTAAACGGAGGGACCCTGGTTCGAATCCAGGATGGGGAAAGCGTCTCTTTTTCTCCAAAATTACACAAGCTCTAGTTTGAGCTGTAATTAAAACGTGGGTGGCAAAAATTATAGTATAGCCTTTTCAATATCCAGTAGAACGGCAGTCGTAATGTTTTTGTTGCTGGAATTTTCCTTAATGAAGTCTACCATACTTTTAATTGCTGCTCAGTAGAATGTTTTTGCCTAAAACCAAATTGGTGATTATTAAGAACATTGTTGTCATCAAGATGTTTGCAGATCCCAGAATGACAGATCTTTTCAAATACCTTCCCAAGCGTTGGAAGAAGGTTGATAGGACGATAGTTCTGAAGAAAAAGACGATTTTTCCAGCCTTGTCTATGCTGAAGACTATGGCCAATTTCCAGTTCTTTGGGTAGTGACATGTATTGAAGATTCTATTCAATAGTCTTAAACTATTCAAGGGTGTTTTCCAGTAGATTCTTGATAGTCTTATTACATATGCTGTCATGACCAGGAGCCTTACGATCTTCTAAATTTGTATAATTAATTTTAATTCATTGACAGTGATAGAGAGTTCATATGTTCCTGCATCAGTAGCTAGGAACTTGTCAACTTGCTTGATCTTTAATTGATGTGATGCATATTGAAGGAGGTTATTATTTTAAAATCGTGACTATAAGGATCCTGCCAAAGCCTCAGCTTTATCTCTTTCATCATACAGAAGTCCATCAAGGAATTATGAAGAACCGATTGATTTCTTTTTTGATGTGAAGTTTGATTTCATTTTCATAAGGTTTTAATTTTGGTCTGAAGGTTTAGCATAGTCTCTTCCCATTTAAGATTTTTATATCGACGTATCTCAAGAGTAACTTCGATTCTTAGTTACTTAAAGATCTGTTTGTTGATTGTGTTCCCCGTCCTTTGATAAGCTCTACGAGCTTTCCATTCTTTGTTTCTTTATAAACATTTTTAGGCAAGATTAGTCGAAGTTTTTTCAGCTTCAAATTTCGAGCCTCAATGAACTCCCGTACATAAATCCCACATTTTACAAAGTGAGAATATAACTTCTTTACCGATTACTTTCACACTTTTATCTCCAATCACCGTGCTTACACTTGATAAAAAAGTATGACCTCTCGTCAAGTTCCCTTCACACTGACTATTACATTCAAGAATCCAGTAAAAATAACTTTATCTCGTGAGGCTTCCATCACTGAACTTTTCGCAATTTCAGGTATGATCGTAGCAAGATGTTTAAGATGATTGTTGTAAGAAGCTTCTACATTTGAAGACTGCAAAACCATGAATGCACAAAACGTGTTCATTTCAGAACAATCCCTGGCCCACGAATTTCATGGCATACAATGGCATACATGTCATTTTTGAGCTGATGCACCAATGAGGTTCTGAAATCACGCCCACATTGTAATAAACGGGGTGCATTTGCTTATTTTTTTTTTCTTACAAGGGGGAGGGGGATTATAAAATGCTCCGAAATATGCTTACGTAATAATTAAACGGCTCCAAACCATGATAAGTCAGAGAGCCCCCTTCCCATACCTTTTCCCATATCATTCTTATTATAAAAAGGCTTTTCTTTTTCATTCTTTAATTATAAAATGACATAGTATGACGTAATGCCCTTGCGCCATAAAAATCAAATCAATCAACCAATAAATATCTAATTTTTATAGTTGCTAGCCTTACATAATTGAAATACAAAATAATAAAACAATAAAACGTAATATTATTTCCAACGAAAATACTTTAATTCTTTTCAAAATAAAAAATTTTCTCATCTGAACATGAATAATTTGGTTGTTGATCTTTATGTGAGAGAATATATAACATCGAGCGTTTTATTAACAAACAGTTATTTTGACACTGGCGTAAGGTTTAAAAACACGACGTTTCGGGAGCCAACTGCTCCCTTTGTCAAGTGAAGGCAGAATGAAGAGTTCGTGAAAGTCCTAAGCTTATATACCCGCATGTTGGGAATCCCCATCTGACGCCATCTGGTGCGGAGAGTATCATAGCTGGGAGACCCCAATCGGGAAACCCTTTAGTGAGTTAACCTTTATAGTGAGTAAAAGGAAAGCTTAAAGCTTTTCTAAAAGTTATTTTATTGAGATGACAATAAAGTTCAAAATTAATTAGAATATTAATTTTATCCAGCTTTTCCAACGAAATAATTACTTTTTTTACGATGGTGTCGTAATTATGTTATATTATTATTATATATGAAAGTCTACACGTTAACAGTCATGTGCTAAACCAATATATACAAAAATTCGTGGCTTCAACCTTTTGTGCAAAAGTCTTCCGTGACATTTCCATAAAAAGAGAAAATTATTCTTTGTATGTATCTTCTGAAATTCTTATAAATAAGGCCCGAATTTTCATTCATAAAATTTAACCCAAATAATGTGTAAATATACACGAAATCATTAAAAAATATGCATGAAAATATGCAGAAATATGCAAGTGCATAGACCTCCGGACCCTCCTCATATTAAATATATTATATGTTTCGAAATATATTAAATGACAATTTATTGAATTAGTGCAAATATTCTCGAAATTATTGCACTAATTAATATGTACTGAAATTCATAACAAATGTCACTTTGTTACGCCCTTGAATATAATTATACACGCCCAATACAACTAAGTACTGAGATAGTTTGCATGGCACGCAACAGAACAAAGACGCCGGCAGGTAAGCAATTTAGAGGGGGGGGGCAAAGGCCTTAAAAAATGTAAAGTTTCTACCTCATCTTTTTAATTTTACTTTTATTTTTCAAAGAAAGTCGAAATGTACGGGGAGGACAATGTCCCTGCCTTGCCTATACCTACCGTCACCCATAGCTTGGGCTGAAAAATACTACACTTGGTTTTGACTTGGAAAGTATTGCGCATATTGCAGGCCTGTAGCTAGGATGAAAGGGCAACTAGGGCAAGATAAAGGGTATATGGGCCACAGGGCACTCGAAGATTGTTCTATATATATATATAGCTTGAAAGGGCAACTGGGGACACGCCTCTAATGGCCCCGGCCTGGCTACAGGCCTGGCATATTGAGAAATATCGCCACAGAAATGTGAAGACTCATAAAATTATTTTTTTCTAACTTTAATATAATCTAATCATATCATTTACAATGGAAACATATTCTGTAGCATTTTTTATTCATTTTATTGAATTTAAAAAAAACGAAAGGTCCTTTTAAAACAAGAAACACCGAATTAATCTAATTGGTTGAAGAATTACAAGCGGATTAGAAAAATGCACACTTTTTGAAAATTTTATGAAAATTTTGCAGAAATATGCCAAAATATTCAAAATATGCAGAAATATGCAAAATCATGCAAGTGAATAGAAATCTGGGCCCTACTTACAACATAGTGGGTAGAGCACTTGACCGGCAATCGAAAAAATATGGGTGCAGCTCCTACCACGCACTGAAAAATCATTTCTTTCTTTGCGAGTATTCACATAATCATCCATACTTAATCTTTCTTAAAAATTCGTGCAATTCATAGCTTGCAATTAAAATTCCATGTTGCCACAAATCGTAATTTATAATTTTATAATGCTAGTGTGACACATTATGCCATTTATGCATGCATTTTAATTGTTTTCCATTTAGCTTCAAGTATTTAACATCTCTCAACATAGACTTCCATTTACAGACCATCTCTCTGAGCGACCACATCTTCACGGAACCTGGAGTAGCCATTTTATAGAAGTTTTACTGTATGGAGGTTTTGCCTAATTTAGTTCACAAGATGTGCCACAGTATTTATGTTCACCAGCGTCTTCTGGCTTGGACACCCAGAAAACTTGGCTACGTGAAGATGTATCCCAGAAAGCTTAATGTGCACCAGAAACTTGGCTACGTGAGGATGTATGATTGTACGGAGGTTGCGTTAAGCTTTCTATCCCGTTCTAAATGGCCCATGGCTAATTCTTAAGATGTAAACTATACATGCAACAACTACCACAATGTGCAATCCTTAGCACTATCAGACATACTCTGTTCTACTATATAAGCATTGGCCAATTCTCTCGTATCCATTTTAAAAAGTACAATTTAGATTAGTATGCGTCTGTCCATTCCATTTTATTATGCTCTTACGAGGGAAGTCGGTTTGGCGTATGTCACACTTCCAGTCATGATGTAATACATTCGATATAGCTTTTCATTTACATTACGGATGTATAATCAAATATCTGTAAAAGCAATTAATTAACGAGTAATTAACTCCTAAAGTTTGGCGAAAGCGCCAGATCTGGAATTTCCCTTTTCCCGCTGAATTTTCGCCAAACGATATTTGGTTGAAAAGGGCGAGCACGTTGTTAGTTTAAGCTATGTTATAAAATTTGCGCTAAAAGTGCGTTGTTAAAGAATCGTATGCGATTAATATTGTAAATGTAATTCAATCTACTCTTGATTTGGCAGTGATTAAATATAATACTCAACCTGCAAATATTAATGACGAATTATTATTATTATGACTTATCATGTATAATCAAAGAACGAATCAATTGCGCTAATGTGAGAGAAGAATTGACACTTGATTTTGAAGTTAAATCTCATTCTCTCAACTATGAACATGAAGAAAACGAATACATTGAAAGTAATGCAAAAGAATTTGCGTTGCATGAAATATGTCAAATCACGAAATTCTGCAATTCATGTAAGAATAAATTTAAGCAAACAAATTTATCCTAAAATTAGACAGTTAAATTATATCAAGCGTTTTAAACGAATAATTGCGCATAAAGGCCCAAGAAAACAAAAAATAACAATGATTAAGAAGGGTCTATATACCGTAAATTTCAATACGCAAGGGAAAATCGTTTGCCGGTTCATGACATCGATTTAAAAAGGTGGTCAATATTTAATGCTAAAGAATTAGGTTATTATTCACTTAAGACGTGTCATGATTTTTGAAATTCGTTCAAACAAACATATAAAATAGTATCTCGCAACATTACAAAATACGTTACGACATTAGATATTCAAAATACAGAAACAATTGAAAATAAAGCTGTAGAATTTGTGCTGGAAGTGTGTGATTTTGTTCAAGGTTATCAATCAGATGAAGTTTTAAATGCCGATCAGACTGGACTAAACTATTTCATAGCAAATCATAGTGACATTGTCTCATAAAGGGGAAAAACAATGTTGCTCTATAATAGAATCCGAGTTTGGAGCAACTCACTCCTATAGGGCCATGCCTACAATTTCTCTGAGTGGAAAGTTAAAAGGAAAAATGTTTTGTACCTACTGGAAACAAGCCGAAATTTTGGACCTAACGTGCAAAAAACTATATTTCAGGCTCAAAACATATACGTCTCTTGCACAAGGTCAGGGAAAATGGACAAAAAAAATGTTAAGGAATGGATCACCAACTGTCTGTATCTAATATTAAAGCTACCGTTTTGCATACTTCTAGATTCGTGGACTGGGTTTAAAGATTTGGGAACTTTTTCACAATTACCAAATTACTGCAAAACCCTTCAAATTCCGACAAGAACAACTTGCTGGTTCAACCTTTAGACGTATATTTTTTCGTCAAATGAAACTTTCCATTAAAAAACAAATAGTAAATAGTATTGCAACGGATGAAAAATACAAGTTGATACTAGCACAGAACTGAAATCATTAAATTACATCCACCAGTGTACAGCCAGTTACAATCTGAAAATTACAAATTAATGTACTATCAGAACGCCTTATTCAAGTGCGGTTATTCAGATTATAATCCAAGAAATTTTCAAAATGTGAAAGAAGTTTCTTTTGCAGTTGAAGGAGTAATTTGCGATGATTATGACCAATATTCTTTTTTAAAATGCAGGCACTGCGAAAAAGTATTATGTTTTGATCATTTTTATATATAGTTTCATTTCCATGGCGTAAAATAAATAAAATTGTTTAGTGCCTTTTACATTCATTTTTATTTTATTACTCTTCTATTTCTTGTTGAACAAAATAAATAATTTGAATTCCCTCCTGACTTATTTCTAGCACACTTTTTTAAGCTTATTTATTAATCAACATTTATATAACTCTTTGATTTAGTGAAACAATCACATATCGCTTGGACACAAAAAATTACAGACGTTTGATTACTTCGCCAAAGAAAAGGTTGTTTTGGAAAGAAATCCCTTGTAATTTAAGCTGAAAAAGAGAGTTCTAGATCTGGCGCTTTCGCCAAACCTTATGAGTTAATTACTCGTTAATTAATTACTTTTACAGATATTTGATTATACATTCGTAATGTAAATGAAAAGCCCTATCGAATATATTATGTCATGACTGGAAGTGTGACATACACCAAACCGACTTCCCTTGTTAGTTAAAACCGAATTTGCATATCCATGTTTTAAAGAAAACGCAGCTCATGCGCAATGATTGTTTGCTGGTTTGAAGCCACCATAAAAAAATACTGTAAGCGAGAAATAAAAATTCAACGTTTGTGTGAAAACATACTTGATTCACCTAAACGATGCTAATATTTACTAGCATTTTTCTACCGACTTTGCTATATCCGGGTGAGAATTTTCATTTTATGATGCATTGGTAGATATTATTCCTAACATTTAGTCCGAACTACATAATATAAAATGTAGGGAAGTACCATCATAAATATAGATAAAATGTAGAACAGTACCATCATAGATATAGATTAAATGTTCGGTACCATCATATAGATGAAACGTATAGATATACCATCATATAGATGAAACGTATAGATGTACCATCATATAGATGAAACGTATAGATGTACCATCATAAATTATAGAGGAGTACCATCATACATATAAATAAAATGTTGAGGAATACCATCATAAATATAGATGAAACGTAGAGATGTACCATCCTAAATATAGATACAATGTTCCAATAAACATAGAGAGGGTGGGGCGTGATAGTTAGCGATAATTTTGCTTTATTTTAATTCAGATTATTACTAAAACTCTGGGACCAAAGATGTTTCGATTGATTATGCTAAATAAACCTCTGAGCAGTCAATAGCCAACGCAGCCTAACCTTTGCTGTTCTCCCGCCTTGAAACCACAAACTGCGATGCTGAGAGGCATTTCCATGTTACGTAATCGATTGGATTGATTGTTTCATTTTTTTATGGCATGTAAGAGTATCTGGCTATACTGCGCCAAACATGTTACGTATCGAACTGTTCTTACATGAGCATCCCGTTGGTTGAAATAAACAACACATTCATGAACAGCAAACATACAGTCATCATTTCGGCGGCTGAAATTTTCAATTTCATTTTAAAAAGAGCTTTTAAAGCCCGGTGCTAGATGTCAAGTTTCAAGAACACAGATACAAAATCTTATAAAGTTAACTTTAAACATGTAATGTAAATACCACAGCATCACGCGCAGGAGAACAATGCGCCTCCACAGTTTTCTTGTTAATCTGGTCTTACTATGCAAAGAATAGCCCTCGAATAATCCTAGACGAAATCCTATTTTAACGTGTATGAAACGTTTTTTGATCTCCTTAAATGGTGCTTAGATATACTGGAGTATTTCTTCTTGGTCCGATGTATCTGAGTGTATAGTTTCATGATGAATTATTTATTATTAATTATTTATTAATGCGTACTACTAATTTTTTGATAGCAGTACTGAATATAAAATACCTTGAAGCATTATAATAAGTAAATTTTATAGAAATACTCTAAATTATTTACAAGATATAATGCAGTATTTTTTTTATCTCAATATTCGAACTTAAATAGCGTGGAGATAATTGTAATTGCTCATAATATCATAAGCCTTTATGACTATTCAATAGTAAACTGAGTTAATAAGCATCCTAGTATTTACAAACGCCGTCTTTGGTAACTGGGCCGATTTTGACACCATTTAACCCACGAGCAGGAGCGCAGATTGGAGAAACGCGCTTGGGGTACTTTACGCCCCATCTGATTATATAGCATTATTTCATTAAAAACGTCCAATTTTACAATGAACAATAAGAGGAATTTTCGCTTTGTCACCTTACCCCAAAGATTGTGACTTTGAAGGCAACAGGAAAGAGCTTGGCCAGTTTCAGAAGCAAGGGTGGACTGTTCTTTTAACATATTGTAAGTTGTGGGATGTGAAACATCCCGCGCGCCTGCTCGTAGGGTAAACATGTGTTGTGCACCAAGACTATATAGCGCACACAGGGCTGTTTCTAGGTTGTTGGCCGCCCAAGTGCAATAGCAGTATTTCGCCATTTTTATTATTTGCATTATTAATTGTTAATATTAATTGCATGAAATGTTAACTAATAATAATTATTCTCTAATGAATAATTAATCTCTAATGAATAATGAATTTTGTCTAATG
>QLNU02014176.1:32274879-32288576 GCA_006491805.2 Dysdera silvatica | reverse complement strand
TTTTAACGTTAACAATAGTCATCATCATTGCATTTACGGGAGACCTTTACCTTACCCTTTTTATTGCGTACAAACAGGTAGAAAAACCAAAAAGGGGTTCAGTATCTATCGAAACCCGCTAAATAGGAACACGGGAGAGAAATTTTATTCTCCCAGTTTTTTTTCTTACTCTTACTTTTTTGATCTTTCCTTTCTACGTATATTTTATTTCATACCTATATTTTTTATAACTTTTTCTTTATTTCTCTCTCTCTCTCTCTTTCCTTTAATTCTACTCTTTTTATACTTTGATTCTTCTGTTTTTTTCATTTCTTCAGTTTTCTTCAGCCAGCACAGAAGAATAGAGGTCGCCTGACGTATTCCCCACATGTGAAAGTTTTGTCGCCAGTTTCCGCCATACTGACAAGCCCGGAAATATGGTGGAATTTACATGTGCCATGTAAACATTGCGAACTAGCAATGTGTTTCCGCTTTCATCTGATAATGATTTTGATTTCTCAGAATTTTTTCTTAAGTTTTGGATATTCCAATTTAGGAAATGGTTAACCGTGTAGCGTATAGATATACGAATGACAAAAGAGAGAGAGAGAATATGATAAAAATCTGTGCTCGCTGCTCAAAACTCTTTATATCGTCCGGGAAACAAGGTAGAAACGAGTCCAGAAACATGGCGGAAATTGGCGACAGTTTTTGAGGCTCTTCCTCTATCCTTTTTCTGTGCCTGCTTGTCCTCTTAACCATTTTCTTCTTTTGCATCCTGACCAGTGGCAAATTTTACTAGTTACGGTTAACTCTAATCAAACTTTACATTCTAGTTAATGCTAAAATCTACATTTTAAATCCTACTCTCGTTCCAGTCTGATCTATAATATTTCTTAAAGTCTTGAGTTTGCATTTTTCCAGAAACCATGAAACCAAATTATATATCATGAAAAAAGCCCACACTGGCGCGGAGATATAGCCACAAGCGTAATGGCGCTCTAAGATTTCACATTACTTAAGTTTCAAGATTTTCTTTATTTATTAAAGCCCCCAACATAAGAAGAGACCCGTTACCGCTAACGAAAACACAAACCGAAGAAATTAAGGAACATCCCATAAGGTTAAATAAAAAGCAAAGCATCGCAATTTTCTCGTTTTAACAGTATATGTATAAACATGTCGGAGTTCATAATTCGCATTAAGTCATTGAATTTTTCGCTGCAAAGACAGTAAGGGTCATGCTGTGCCGGCACCTACAGTTTTCCAAGGATTCCGACCTCTTAAACCTTTGAGAACCAAATCCCAGACTGTAATGAGTAGTTAATCGATCAGCGTTCTTTTTTTTGGCGCAGTTTGCGGTCAAACTCGGGACAACGTAAGCGACAGCCTTACCATTGCACCACCGCAGGAACACAACAGAACTTCAATCCAGATAAGCTACGACGTAATTATGGGATGTGAAATATTCGAAGATGTTCCTACAACGTCTACTATATTAACCCACTCAGAAACGTTCACGAAGTTGTTGCCATCAAGAGAATCCAGTGTTCATGAACAGTTAGATATTTTGCAGGATTCTGGTGATGACATAACGTCTGCATTTTTTCATCATAACTAGCTTCCAGGCCCAGATTCTCGCGGCACCCTCATCAGTGATCGCGCGGCACACCAAGAGAAACCTAGTGTGCCGCGTTTCACACCACCCTGGTTGAGAAACACTGGCCTGGGGTTTTACACTAAAATTATTTTTAATATAATCATGAGCAAAAAATGTTCCTTTGTCACAATATACTTCATTATGGCGATTTTAGGTACACGATCAGTATATGCAGTTAATAAGATAGTTTGGAACTGAATGTTTGAAACAAAACGATAACACAAAATATAAGCAATAAGTTGCTACAGGGTTGGACTGGCCATAGAGGCTACTGGGAATTTCCCGGTGGGCCGAATTTTAAAAAAGGAAAGTAGGCCGAACTTCTGAAAGGTGGGCCGATTTTTTTTGTAAATTCGGCCCACCTTAGTACCTTAAACTGACAAAAGTATCTTAGAACACTATCCATCAATATAACGTCAAAATGGTATCTCTAATGCTGGCTTCATATTGGCAATTCAGATGTAGCGGTTCGATGGAGCTGCGCAATACAACGGCGCAGAACCGAAAAACGCCACCGTAAAGCCAGCCTAGTCCTTGTGGGTACCCCCATCTAGCGGCCGACAGAAGCCTCAAATTTTCTTCGGCGAAATATATACATGCGATCAAGCATCTTCAACCTGTAGAATCCAATTTCAAATATCATAGGGCAATAAATCCTTCCTTTCTGGAACAGCGGCCAAAAACCAAAAAGGATTTGTTGATTATGGAAAAAAAAAGAAGCAATGAAATGTTGTTGACAAAACGGTTTCAAATTAAAATATTGATATTTTGCAACTGAAATTTTTGACTTTATGCAACTTGAACATTTTTTATTGTGTGTTTTTGTCTTTTAACAAAGTAGGTGCTTGTTATCAATGCATCAAGTATAGTTTTGTCCTTTGTGGAGACTGAAGATATATGATGTTTGTATCGATTGAAGAATTTTTAAAGTCTATTTGCTTCAGAAAAGTTATGAAAGCAAGTGTCAACGAATATTTGACTTTTTCTTTGATTTAAGAGTAAATCAACACACTATTGTCAATAACAATGTCAGCAAAAGAAAAGGTGTGTGGGAAAAAGAAAAAATAAGAAAACGGAATCTAATAAAATTAGCGGAAGAAAAATGTAAAAAATTAACAAATATATTTAAAAGTAATACAAAAATTACAGAAGTTGAGCCAGTGCCATCTACTACTACTCTACTTAAACCAGTGCCATTTACTTCAACTGCATCTGAACCAGTGCCTTCTGCTGAACCCGAGCCAGTGCCTTCTGCTGAACCCGAGCCAGTGCCTTCTGCTGAACCCGAGCCAGCGCCTTCCGCTGAACCCGAGCCGCGCCTTCTGCTGAACTCGAGCCAGTGCCTTCTTGCTGAACTCCCGAGCCAGTGCCTCTGCTGAACTCGAGCCAGTGCCTTCTGCTGAACTCGAGCCGCCTTCTGCTGAACTTCCCTGAGCCAGTGCTCTCGCCAACCTTCCGAGCCAGTGCCTTCTGCTGAACTCGAGCCAGTGCCTTCTGCTGAACTCGAGCCAGTGCCTTGCTGAACTCGAGCTATGCCTTCTCTGCTGAACTTCCGAGCTACTTTCTGCTGAACTCGGCCAGTGCCTTCTGCTGAACTCGAGCCAGTGCTCTGCTGAACTCTCGGAGCCAGTGCTCTCTGCTGAACTCCGGAGCAGTGCCTTCTGCTGGAACCTTCCGAGCCAGTGCCTTCTGCTGAACCTGAGCCAGTCAGTGCCTTCTGCTGAACCCGAGCCAGTGCCTTCTGCTGAACCCGAGCCAGTGCCTTCTGCTGAACCCGAGCCAGTGCCCTCTGCTGAACTCAAACCAATCCCATATACTTCTACTGCATTTATATTAATACTCAAACAGTCCTTGGACAGAGAAAAACATATTGCAGAAACAAAGAAGAAAATGGTACAAAAAAAGAGCAGAAATCGATAAAAAAAGTGAAAGAAATTTATCTTTTTATTGAAATACATTTGAATACTAAGCGTCAAAGAAATACAACTATAAGTGGCATCGAAAAATTTCGCATCAATGTTTACAACGTAATAATGGGCCAAGTTACTAATAGTGTAAGTGAACGGTTTCTGAACAATGATCGCTTATATGAAAATTTCTATTACTTGGCTACTAATAACTTTGATCACATTATAAAGAACATTCCCGATGATACGTTTGAAATTTTATCAGATTTAATAAAGAAAAAAACAAATAATGACATCCCAAAAGAGAATATACAGATAGAGTTTCAAGATTTTGCTAAAAAACGGAAGTTGTTTAGTCAGACTATAGTTAATGATGTTGATGATAATTATAAAAATAAAGAGCAGTCCAATGACATAATAATTAATGATTCTGATTGCACACTTGATGCACAGAACTGCAAAATATGCAAATGCTGTGTTGTGTGCTGTTACTCAGTGCTACACAAATTTAATTTACATACATTGGCATATTCAAACTTTTTTGTAGCTTATAAATTTATTGTAACGTTATCTTCGACACAAGTTTCATGCGAAAGATCTTTTTTTAAGTTAAAATTCATATTAAATAGGCTAAGGAATTGCTTGAATCAAAATCATTTAGAAGCTTTTATGCTCATGTCATGTGAAAGAGATATATTAAGTACAACTAAAAATATTATAGATCTCATGAAGTAAAAAAGTAATCTATTAAAAAAAAAATGTTAAATGCAAATTTGACCTAAAATTTGTTGTATGTATTAAATCCTAATACATTGGTACAATAGATTATAATGTATACTTCCACTGGTCAAATGGAGATTTACATTATGGTCTAATGGCATTAGATTGCAATGTAAACCTCCATTCATGTATAATATGCAAGAGCATAGGAACCGTTCAAGTATTACGTAAGCACATTTTAGGCCCTCTCTCCCTTGTAAGGAAAAATAAGAAAATTCCTGAGGCCCCCTCATGCTTACACAAGATTTCGTTATTTCAATTTTTCGGTATAAGTTTTTGAAATAAGAATGCAATTGAATTTAATGTGTTATGCAAGATATAATATTTGTTTACGTTTTTATTGTAATATTGAGCATTATTATAATATATATAATTATTATTTATTATATATAATGCATATATATAATATTGAGCGCATTATTTTTGATAATATTAAACATTTATTCATATATAAAGAATATCTTGCAAGGATAACACCCACAAATGTGGTCAACACAGAAAAGCCTCCAGGGCAAGTTTTTTTTTTTTGTTTTTTTCGTGAGGGAATTTATTATACTTAATATTTTCGCCAACCACGTATGTAAAGCTCATACTAGAGCTTATAATTTTTAGGAGAAAAAGAGCAATCGCCCTGACCTGGAGTCGAACCAGGGACCTAACGACTAATCCGTTGTACATTAACCAATCAGGGCAGAAGCGATGCCCTTTCTCTCCATATATAAGGATGTAAGATATTATTACCCTTCACAGGGATAACACAATTGCCACATAATGGTCAACACAGAAAAGCTTCTGGGGCGAGTTTTTTGTGTTTCGTATGGGGGGGGGGTGTTGATGGGAGTTGTAACTCCACCCCCATTGCTATGAAACTTTGCATAAATACAGAAGAATATATGGAGTTGTAGCTCTGTAGCCCCCCCTCATGAACTTTTTGCCTACGACTACGGCTATATCCCTGTTAGGGGGTGGAATGTGAGTCTTCCCTTCCATCTGTGCCTGGCGGACCTATATCTTTAATATTTCTCTCGTCTGGTGGGCCTATATCTTTGAAATTACTCGTGTATGATGGGCCTATATCTTTAGAGTTTCCCGAGCCTAAATGCCTTTCCAGTCCGACCCTGTATATTTATATATATTATATATTAAGATATATATTATAAGCTTTAGTCAACAGTTCGGAAGCTTTCTAGAATGGCACAACAATAATCGTATGCATTCATTATGTGGAAGTTGCCAAGGTTACTGTGTTGTGTAGTACTCCCCATTTTAATTCGATTTTTACAATTTTCTTTCAGCGCTTTCTATTGTCACAGAAAGGGTTTTGCTTACGAAAGAAGTCGAAGTCGTTTTTCTCCCAGCTGCTGCTGTTCTTGATTGTTTTGAAGTGGTGCTTCAAACTTCGCGGTGGCTTGGGAGTTGGCGATAATTGGCGCAGTTTTCTGACTCACGATGCTAGTTGTAAGGATTTTAGGACAAAAAGGCGACGCCAAAAGTCTAAGACATAATGGCGGCGGACAAAATGGCGAAGCCAAAGGTCTAGGACATAACTGTGAAACTTACCATATTTGGGGCGGAAGAAATGGCGAGTTTTTGTGAGGGGATACAAAGCAACAAAACAGTGGTAGATACAGACTTTACTGGTGGGGAAGGGGGTTGCATGAGGCCACAAACAGCAGTGCGGATTGCAGCCTTCATTACAATAAAGAGGGCACTCTGCACCACAAGAGACAGTTGGGGAGGGGGAGAAAGCTTTAACGAAACGGGCATTGATGATAAATAAGCAGTTGCGCACAAATACATTATTAAGGGGGAAAAAAAGCAAGAAAAAACAGGGGCGGATAAAGATTTTTCATCCTCCCCCCACTGTCTCTTGTGGTTAAGTGTTCTCTTTAGTGCATTATATTAAATACTGTAACCGCCGCTGCTTTTTGTGGTCCAATACCCCCAATAAAGTCTGGATCCACCACTGTTTTTTTTCTTTGGGTACCCCTTAATAACGTATCTGCGCTCCGCTGCTTATTCTGATCAATTACCTTTTCAATAAACCCTTCCTCCCCTTCCCCTTGTGTATTTTGGTTCAGTGCCCCCTTTATTGTATTATAATAAATATTGTAACCTCCGCTATTTTCTGAGGCCCCATCCCCCAGTAAAGTCTATATCCACTACTGTTTTTGTTGCTTTGTGCCTCCTTAATAATGTATCTGCGCGCCACTACTTATTTTTGAACAGTGCCCGTGTCGCTAAGTCATTAACCCCCCTCCCCCAACTGTCTATTTTGACTCAGTTTATTGTATCATTAAATACTATAACCTCCATTGTTTTTTGAGGCCCCACGAGCCCCAACGAAGTCCGCATTCACTACTTTTTTTGCTTTGTGCCCACCCTCAATAATGTATTTGTGCCCCACTGTTTCTCGCCATTCCATCCTACTCAAAATTTCGCCATTTTGTCGGCCATAAACATTGACAGTTTCGCCATTATGTCCCTCAGTTTTTGCCATTTTGTCCGTCGCTATTTTTTCCTAGCCAGAATCTCGCCATTTTTGTCCGTCGCCATTCTATCCATTGCCGATTACCAATTGTAAGTGGTTTCAACGGTTACCCGTAACTAATACGACACCTGTCATAATGTATATAACCTGTCAGTGAAATGTCACGTTTCATCATTTATGACGTATCAGAAGTTACCATTTAATTACATGCAGTTCATAAGTGGCTATTTCAATTGTAGATACAATGTTTGCAGATAGTAGTGTACCGTTCGTTCACGAAAAGTAATCCGATGGTAGCGTTAGAAATATCGGGCGCTGACGTCACAAATGGACTAGCTGATTACGGCAGAAGGGAGGACATCATTTCAGAACTGGTTTTTAGCGAACGTTTGTCTGCGCCAAAAACCAGTTCTGAAATGACGTCCTCCCCTCTGCTGTAATCGGCTAGGCCGTTTGTGACGTCAGCTCCCGTTATTTTTAACGGTACCATCGGTCTACTTTTAAAACCAGGGAAAGAGGTGCGTGTTTAGGGCCGTCCTTGGCGAGGGTGTAAAAAGAGCATCTGCGCCAGATGCGGCGGCTGCAGACGGTTTATTCTATAATTGTATTTTCTTTGATATTTAGATCAAAGAGGATACCTAAGAAATTAAGTTACTGAAATAAAATTAAAAATCTTTGTTAAAAGTTTTGTCATAACTATTTATAACAATATATTATATACGATATATATATATATATATATATATATATATATATATAAAATTAGCATATGCAATTATTCATTAGAGATTAATTATTCATTAGAGAATAATTATTATTAGTTAACATTTCATGCAATTAATATTAACAATTAATAATGCAAATAATAAAAATGGCGAAATACTGCTATTGCACTTGGGCGGCCAACAACCTAGAAACAGCCCTGTGTGCGCTATATAGTCTTGGTGCACAACACATGTTTACCCTACGAGCAGGCGCGCGGGGTATTTCATACCCCACAACTTACGATTTGTGAAAAGAACCGTCCACCCTTGCTTTTGAAACTGGCTAATCTCTTTCTGTTGCCTTCAAAGTCTCAATCTTTTGGGGTAGGTTGACAAAGCTAACATTCCACTTATTGTTCCCTGTAAAATTGGACGTTTTTAATGAAATAACGCTATATCAGTAGATGGGGGGTAAAGCACCCCAAGCGCGTTTCTCCAATCTGCGCTCCTGCTCGTGGGTTAAATGGTGTCAAAATCGGCCCAGTTACCAAAGACGGCGTTTGTAAATACTAGGATGCTTATTAACTCAGTTTACTATTGAATAGTCATAAAGGCTTATGATATTATGAGCAATTACAATTATCTCCACGCTATTTAAGTTCGAATATTGAGATAAAAAAA
Source organism: Dysdera silvatica (assembly GCA_006491805.2). Classification (NCBI taxonomy): domain Eukaryota; kingdom Metazoa; phylum Arthropoda; class Arachnida; order Araneae; family Dysderidae; genus Dysdera; species Dysdera silvatica. Next base: position 32,280,374 of record QLNU02014176.1, on the reverse strand, counting down.
ATACTGCATTATATCTTGTAAATAATTTAGAGTATTTCTATAAAATTTACTTATTATAATGCTTCAAGGTATTTTATATTCAGTACTGCTATCAAAAAATTAGTAGTACGCATTAATAAATAATTAATAATAAATAATTCATCATGAAACTATACACTCAGATACATCGGACCAAGAAGAAATACTCCAGTATATCTAAGCACCATTTAAGGAGATCAAAAAACGTTTCATACACGTTAAAATAGGATTTCGTCTAGGATTATTCGAGGGCTATTCTTTGCATAGTAAGACCAGATTAACAAGAAAACTGTGGAGGCGCATTGTTCTCCTGCGCGTGATGCTGTGGTATTTACATTACATGTTTAAAGTTAACTTTATAAGATTTTGTATCTGTGTTCTTGAAACTTGACATCTAGCACCGGGCTTTAAAAGCTCTTTTTAAAATGAAATTGAAAATTTCAGCCGCCGAAATGATGACTGTATGTTTGCTGTTCATGAATGTGTTGTTTATTTCAACCAACGGGATGCTCATGTAAGAACAGTTCGATACGTACCATGTTTGGCGCAGTATAGCCCAGATGCTCTTGCGCCATAAAAAAGCCAAACAATCAATCAATCGATACGTAACATGAAATGCCTCTCGTCTGAAATGTCTTGTCTCAGCATCGCAGTTTGTGGTTTCGAGGCGGGAGAACAGCAAGGTTAGTCTGCGCTTGGCTATTGACTACTCAGAGGTTTATTTAGCATAATCAATCGAAACAGCTTTGGTCCCAGAGTTCCAGTATTAATCTGAATTAAAATAAAGCAAAATTATCGCTAACTATCACGCCCCACCCTCTATATGTTTATTGTCGTATTTTGTCGGTAGCTTTCAGGACCACCCTGTATAATTTTGCGGAGTATTGCAGCAAAGCGAACAATTAAGCAATAATGGAACTAATAGAAAAAACAATTTTTGGTTTGCTACAGAAAGCTTTCGAATTGCAGTGCATCAAAACTAGTATAAAAAATCTATCTCCACAAACGCCGTAGGTCATAGAAATGTCCAGGCTTGTTTTTATTCCATTATATATAATATACAGTAAGGAGCTGTGGCGACTAAATTGCGATTCAACAACTGTGGACAGTGTGTTTACACCGAAGCAAGCTTTATTAATTATTAACCAATATTTTTTTTTCCTATGTAAGTTTATAAGCTCCCAAAATTTTCCTCCCATCTTTGCTGCTTGTACATAATATATTTTATCAGGCAATGTATTTTTGCCTCCAATACAATATATTTTATCCGGCTCCCAAAAATCGCTTCACCAGCTGCTAATTTCTAATCCTGTTCCGGCTAAGTCCATAAATTAACCCGCGAGTAAGCGCGCGGGGTGTGTCACACCCCACAACTTAAATTTGTGAAAAGAAACCGCCTACAATTGCTCCTGAAACTGGCTAAACCCTTTCCAGTAACCTTCGAAGTCACATTCTTTTGGGGTAGGGTGACGAAGAGAAATTTCCACTTATTGTTTACTGTAAAATTGGACGTTTTTAATGAAATAATGCTAAATAATTAGATGGGGTGCAAATCACCCCGCGCGCGTCCCTCTAATCGGCTCCTTCTCGCGGGTTAAGTCAGTTGCTCTAACTTCCAGTAACACAACTACTTTTGATGCTGGTCCGGATGCGAAAAACAAAAGATGACTAGAGAAAAGGAAAAATAAAGTAGATTTATTTAGATTTGTTTTAAAGCGCAAGGACAACGATGGAAAGAACCCTAGACTGGTGAAATTATAATTTATGAAATACCTTTTCAAATTGGTGGAGAGCCTCGTAACAAGCTTTTGCTTTCTGCTCTCCTCCATCTCTAACCTATTATTGTAAATATTCTCCAAATTAATTAAATTTCAATTTTAATTGTCTGAAAGATGTCGCAACAGATGTATTAATAACCACTGTATATCGGTTGAATAAAATTATTTCTATTTCTGTAGCTTGTGCTGTTCAGGGGCCTACATTTTTTACGAGGAATCCGAACCTCTTAAGGTCTGAGGAGACAACCCCCAAATTATAGTGAGCAGTTTTTTGACAAGTATTCCAGTTGCATAGAGTTAGGAGTCGAACCAGGATATAACAGCGCACCAGGCAAATGCTTGACAACTGTATCACCGCAGGGCCAAAATAAAGTAGAAGACCGAAAATGAAACAAACAGGTGAAAGAAAATTGCCTAAGGTCGATATTTAAATTTAGCGGGTTTCAATTAATATTAATTTGCAACTTTTTAATCCGTAACTCTCTAATTTGCGAGCCACTAATCTGAAACTCTAATTCTCAAGTAACTCTTTAGGTTTTCGACGTTAACAATAACCATAGTTATTGCATTTACGGAAGACATTTACCTTACCCTTTTTATTGCATACAGACAGACAGACAGACCGAAAGCGGGTTCAATATCTATTAAAACCCGCTAAATAGGAACACGGGAGAGAAATTTTATTCTCCCAGTTTTTTTTCTTACTCTTACTTTTTTGATCTTTCCTTTCTACGTATATTTTATTTCATACCTATATTTTTTATAACTTTTTCTTTATTTCTCTCTCTCTCTCTCTTTCCTTTAATTCTACTCTTTTTATACTTTGATTCTTCTGTTTTTTTCATTTCTTCAGTTTTCTTCAGCCAGCACAGAAGAATAGAGGTCGCCTGACGTATTCCCCACATGTGAAAGTTTTGTCGCCAGTTTCCGCCATACTGACAAGCCCGGAAATATGGTGGAATTTACATGTGCCATGTAAACATTGCGAACTAGCAATGTGTTTCCGCTTTCATCTGATAATGATTTTGATTTCTCAGAATTTTTTCTTAAGTTTTGGATATTCCAATTTAGGAAATGGTTAACCGTGTAGCGTATAGATATACGAATGACAAAAGAGAGAGAGAGAATATGATAAAAATCTGTGCTCGCTGCTCAAAACTCTTTATATCGTCCGGGAAACAAGGTAGAAACGAGTCCAGAAACATGGCGGAAATTGGCGACAGTTTTTGAGGCTCTTCCTCTATCCTTTTTCTGTGCCTGCTTGTCCTCTTAACCATTTTCTTCTTTTGCATCCTGACCAGTGGCAAATTTTACTAGTTACGGTTAACTCTAATCAAACTTTACATTCTAGTTAATGCTAAAATCTACATTTTAAATCCTACTCTCGTTCCAGTCTGATCTATAATATTTCTTAAAGTCTTGAGTTTGCATTTTTCCAGAAACCATGAAACCAAATTATATATCATGAAAAAAGCCCACACTGGCGCGGAGATATAGCCACAAGCGTAATGGCGCTCTAAGATTTCACATTACTTAAGTTTCAAGATTTTCTTTATTTATTAAAGCCCCCAACATAAGAAGAGACCCGTTACCGCTAACGAAAACACAAACCGAAGAAATTAAGGAACATCCCATAAGGTTAAATAAAAAGCAAAGCATCGCAATTTTCTCGTTTTAACAGTATATGTATAAACATGTCGGAGTTCATAATTCGCATTAAGTCATTGAATTTTTCGCTGCAAAGACAGTAAGGGTCATGCTGTGCCGGCACCTACAGTTTTCCAAGGATTCCGACCTCTTAAACCTTTGAGAACCAAATCCCAGACTGTAATGAGTAGTTAATCGATCAGCATTCTTTTCTTTGGCGCAGTTTGCGGTCAAACTCGGGACAACCTAAGCGAAAGCCTTACCATTGCACCACCGCAGGAACACAACAGGACTTCAATCCAGATAAGCTACGACGTAATTATGGGATGTGAAACATCCGAAGATGTTCCTACAACGTCTGCTATATTAACCCACTCAGAAACGTTCACGAAGTTGTTGCCATCAAGAGAATCCAGTGTTCATGCACAGTTAGATATTTTGCAGGATTCTGGTGATGACATAACGTCTGCATTATCGGCATAACTAGCTTCCAGGCCCAGATTATCGCGGCACCCTCATCAGTGATCGCGCGGCACACCAAGAGAAACCTAGTGTGCCGCGTTTCACACCACCCTGGTTGAGAAACACTGGCCTAGGGTTTTACACTAAAATTATTTTTAATATAATCATGAGCTAAAAATCTTCCTTTGTCACAATATACTTCATTATGGCGATTTTAGGTACACGATCAGTATATGCAGTTAATAAGATAGTTTGGAACTGAATGTTTGAAACAAAACGATAACACAAAATATAAGCAATAAGTTGCTACAGGGTTGGACTGGCCATAGAGGCTACCGGGAATTTCCCGGTGGGCCGAATTTTAAAAAAAGGAAAGTAGGCCGAACTTTTGAAAGGTGGGCCGAATTTTTTTGTAAATTCGGCCCACCTTAGTACCTTAAACTGACAAAAGTATCTTAGAACACTATCCATCAATATAACGTCAAAATGGTATCTCTAATGCTGGCTTCATATTGGCAATTCAGATGTAGCGGGTCGATGGAGCTGCGCAATACAACGGCGCAGAACCGAAAAACGCCACCGTAAAGCCAGCCTAGTCCTTGTGGGTACCCCCATCTAGCGGCCGACCGAAGAATCAAATCTTCTTCGGCGAAATATGTGCATGCGGTCAAGCATCTTCAACCTGTAGAATGCAATTTCAAATATCATAGGGCAATAAATCCTTCCTTTCTGGAACAGCGACCAAAAAGGATTTGTTGATTATGGAAAAAAAAAAAGAAGCAATGAAATGTTGTTGACTAAACGGTTTCAAATTAAAATATTGATTTTTTGCAACTGAAATTTTTGACTTTATGCAACTTGAACATTTTTTATTGTGTGTTTTTGTCTTTTAATGTTTTTTGACAAAGTAGGTGCTTGTTATCAATGTGTCAAGTATAGTTTTGTCCTTTGTGGAGACTGAAGATATATGATGTTTGTATCGATTGAAGAATTTTTAAAGTCTGTTTGCTTCAGAAAAGTTATGAAAGCAAGTGTCAACGAATATTTGACTTTTTCTTTGATTTAAGAGTAAATCAACCACTATTGTCAATAACAATGTCAGCAAAAGAAAAGGTGTGTGGGAAAAAGAAAAAATAAGAAAACAGAATCTAATAAAATTAGCGGAAGAAAAATGTAAAAAATTAACAAATATATTTAAAAGTAATACAAAAATTGCATAAGTTGAGCCAGTGCCATCTACTACTACTCTATTTAAACCAGTGCCATTTACTTCAACTGCATCTGAGTCAGTGCCTTCTGCTGAACCCGAGCCAGTGCCTTCTGCTGAACCCGAGCCAGTGCCTTCTGCTGAACCCGAGCCAGTGCCCTCTGCTGAACTCAAACCAATCCCATATACTTCTACTGCATTTATATTAATACTCAAACAGTCCTTGGACAGAGAAAAACATATTGCAGAAACAAAGAAGAAAATGGTACAAAAAAAGAGCAGAAATCGATAAAAAAAGTGAAAGAAATTTATCTTTTTATTGAAATACATTTGAATACTAAGCGTCAAAGAAATACAACTATAAGTGGCATCGAAAAATTTCG
>QLNU02014176.1:32256578-32274779 GCA_006491805.2 Dysdera silvatica | reverse complement strand
AAAAGAACGCTTACTCAGAGATCTCATAAAGATCGCACTGCTCACTGTAGTCCGGGGTTTGGTTCCCTAGGCCTTAAAAGGTTCGGATTCCTCGGAAAATTGTAGGTCCCGGCGCAGCATGACCACTGTAGTCTGAGCCGTAAAACCAAAAAGAAAAAGAAGAAGAAGAAGAAGAAAAATTAGAATTTTGGTCAAAGGTGGAGTTGGAATGAAACTTGGAATAGCGAAGTTTTTCACTGATTCATTGGAAGTCAGTACTTATCTGAGTACAGCGATATATAATCGCATAACCTCTGCCAAGGAAATTTATGGAAATAAATGAGGTAGTTATTTTTTACTAAAGTCAAAAATTAAACATAGCTAAAAGAAAAAGGAGTTTAAACAAGAATAATTTTCATAGATAAACGGAAGTAAAAGAAAGAGGGAGGCGTTAATAAATGGGGAAGAAAGAATAGGGAGTTTTTTTTCCATATATACATACCCATACATATTTATAAACACGATCTCCACTATTTCGGGTTTGCCAGATCGATCCAACTTGGGAGAGTTTCCGTCCAATGGCTGTTCGCCATTTTAGATAATGAGATGGTGGAAGCAAGTTCAGTCGTTTGGGATTATTGATGGTACGGTATTACGTTCTATTTGGATGTCTGAGTTATCAGAAGTTTTGATATCCCCGCCGCCGGTGAGGGTACTTCGTCATAAGTTTATTTTTGAAAAAGACAAGCAAAATTATTACCTTAAACTGGCCTAAGGGCCAGGAATTTGCTGTTTGAGAGTATGTTAGACATCAGTGGGTTTGGGTGCGTGTCTGTTCTTCGGAACGCTTTCTCTCTAACAAGGGAACCTCGAGAACTGTCAAGGCTCGATTTTTCTGAATTTCGGTTTATAGGCCAATATGACCGAGTAAATGAAAGATCCAAAATCAAATTTGGCCCAATCGACCTGGGGGTCGAGCTACGGCCCACTGAAAATAGAGCTCACCCTACGATGATGCTTCGCTGCATGACAGGTGAAAACAGTGTTTTGGCGTGCTGGTTTAGCTTTCTACGTCTTGTAGAAGTGAAGTCCTGGCGCATCGGAAAAGCTGAGGTTCCTTTGCAAATAATTTTAGAGGCACTTTCCAAAATCAATTAAAATTATTTACCGCTGCAATATTGACATATGGAACTGATTTGAATTAGGAATATGGAATATTTACATATGAAACTGATTTAAATTATGAATATGGAGTATTTACATATGAAACTGATTTGAATTATGAACATGGAGTATTTATGTATGAAAATGAATTTATGTAGATATGAAAAAAAAAATTTTGAGTTACCTAACTGCTGGGGTTACCAGAGTTATAACTGCGCTCTTGGTTGTTATGAACCTAAAACGCTTTTAATGGAAATGAAGATCAATAAAAAATTAGAAAAGCATAATAATTTTGCAAACATAAGTTGCTAAAGAAAACCCCAGCAGCTCACTTAGAAAAAAGAAATAAGCCGAAACGCCACCCCAGTCACTAATGTAAGCAAACTTTCAAATTTTCAAAAATGCAAGGAAATACCAGAAACTTAGACCACGCCTCCAAAGGCTCTTATTAGACCAGAACAGTGTTGCGAAACCGAACCATCATTGGATGAACCGAATTATATTCACTCAAGACTGAAATGGACAGTGTCATTTTTGGACTTCAAATATTCATAAAAAATTGTCATCATTTTAGCAGACAAATGATTACATATTCGTGATCAGGAAGTCAAGCACTATCATCTCCCATAGGTCTGATCTCAAAGTGCAGTGAACAGCGAAAGGGGTTCCCTTATCAGTACAAAAGTTATCGTAGGTCGTTATCTTTCACCCGTTGAATTCGGAGTCAGCAAAAGCCTTGTTCATTAATAGCGATTAAATTATATTACACTTAATCATTATATCGAACAAAAGCCATTTAAAACCAAGGAGAAAGAACAAAGAACTATATCTGGAAATATTGCTAAATGAGGATTCGTTAGAAGTGGGTTTAAGCCTAGATTAAAATTGATAGCCACATTTTATCAAGGTTCGATATCAATAATTAAGTATGTGATATAATAATTTCAGCATGTTATTTATGTTCGGCATGTATGGGGTTGTTACAATTAAACATTTATTCACTACCCTTCGATTAAAATTGAAACCCGCGTTTGGATTGAAATATCTTCTTGAGTGTTAAAAATCTTTTATCTTGTAACATTGTTTTGTACCTGAAAATTGTTTTATAATTAATATGAAGATTCACCGGAACCATGTGCGCCACCAGGGGGGGTGCACTTGCACCCCCCTTAGCTTTTGGAAAAAGGGGGAAAAAAGGACTGAATTCGCAAGAAAAAAAAGTTAGTGTACTGTTTACTTGTACCGTTTTTCGTATACATTTACAGCACACGAGAATACATTTACAATCAGCGAAAACAACTTATATTCAACGCGAACAAACACGCTCTTAAATAACTACGCACTCAGCCAGCATCGGTTGAACCACCCAACGAATACAGGAAGACTGGAGCAATGTTGCCAACCTGTGGGGAAATTCCCATGGACGAGAGAAATTTTGTTAAAATTTTTACATTGTGGGGAAAAAATAAACTACCAAACTGTGGGAAATTCCAGTGTCTGCGATACGACAGAAAAAGTTCCCACGAATTTTTTTAAATGCAGGTAGTGAGTGTTTACATTGCCGCTTCTTCGCATTCGACCTCCGGCAATGAGGAACGTATAACACTCACTCGACCTGCCGGTTCTTTGACATCCTCACAGAAACCGCGAACAGAGGGAGCAATGGCAAGAGCATGGTCAGCGGGAGTGGCGCGTTTATATACAGACGCGCTGCCCACTTTCATGCTCACTTCCCTGCTCACTGCCACGGAAGTGGGCTGAATGTAAACGAGACTTTAGGGTAGGGAGCTCGTAGTCAATGGACAGCCGATATATATTTTATCACTGGGTGAAATTTCGGTAACATAATGGTATCTCGGTTGTCTTTCGTGCTAAAAAAAAAACTGGTGTTGAGCCCCATTGGCGTCGGAAGACGTAATCCATAATGAAAAATCAAATTCATTCTTTCCATTGCTCCATGATCTGGGGTTTGATTCTCTCCGGGCGATAGAACTTCGGATTCTTTCGGGAAAGTGTAGATGCTGGTACAGTATGACCTTCACTGATATTACGCCAAAAACACAAACACACCGTAAAACCGAAATGCAAGAGTTTTATGTTATACATTAGGATGCGATGTGCGTTCTCCATAGTCACGCCTATGTACGAGTAAATTTTCTGAGCAGATATGCTTATTTTCTGAACTGCGGAGGAAACGATGCTATTGGAATATTAAGCACTCGTTTACGACTTCTATGACTGGCAGTATTATTGGTTTTGAAATGTAGGTCATAGGATTTCTTGAAACATTATGTAGGGGTACAAAGGTGGATCCAAAGTGATAATTTGCGTGATGTAAAATACAGTAGAACCCACCTATAACAAGCCCGCATTTAGAGAGTTCCGGGATATAGAGAGGAAAATATCCATTTTGTCTGGCATGATGCTTAAGCGCAATGCAATTTAACCGCTTTTAGCGAACAAGTATTTTTGGGCCCCTGAGTTACCGAGCAATTAAGAAATATAAGTAAAACTCTTTGTAAAAATTCCGTCGTTATATGCGGTTGGTCGTTATAATCTGCGCTCGTTATAACCGATTTCCACCGCACTTTTATGGATTTTGGAGAGAAAATTTCCCTAATTCCCTCCCCAGAGATTGGATCCGCCACCGTAGAGTTATATTCTACAAAAGCATGAGAACAATAAGGAAATACAAGGTGTTGAAGAAGGCATAGTAACAGGTGGTCTTCCTTATTGAGTAGCGTACGGATAACGCTTTCGTTCATCGTTCCCTTAACCCGAGTCATATACCAATGATATCATAGAGCGCATAGCATTTTTTCTACCCATCGTGGTCCGGAGTTTTGGTTCCCTAGGCTTAGTTTAAGATTCCTAGGAAAACCGTATGTCACGTGATATGCAGCATGATATTATCTCTGTTTGCCATATAGAGCACCAACAACAAACAGAATTTTAAAGAGATTTGCTTTTCAAGTGGCAAATGCGTAAAGTGAAGTGAGCTTTGTGTGCGTACTATCAGTGACCCTAATGCTGAATCCACAAGGACGTGAAGATGCTGTATTTTTATAAGCTCATCACAATATATGCTTAGGTTTGTAAAAAGAGGGGGCGTAACAGCAGCACAGTGATGCAAGCGTGGAAGCAGTGGGTTCAAGAGAACCAGACAACTCGGAAATCAGAGAGTGGACGCAGAAAGGTGACGTCAGCACGGGATGATAGACACCTGGTCCGCATTGCGGTGACGGACCGTTTTGCTTCATCTGGACAGTTGGCAGAACGTTGGTGCACTGCTACAGGTGTATCATTGTGTGCTTCATCAATTAGTTGGCGTTTACTGCACCGTGGATTGCGTGCAAGAGTTACTTTATACAGGATCCTCCTGACGCAAAACCATCGGCGCCTGCGGCTACAATAGGCTCATGGACATAGAGACTGGCGTGCTGATTGGCAACAAGTGGTGTTTTCTGATGAATCCCGCTTTAATTTGGGGTACAGTGATGGCCGCATCTGTGTTAGACGCTATACCGGTGAACGCCACCTTCCGGAGTGCGTTATCCAACGTCATAGTGGACGAACCCCCAGCGTTATGGTCTGGGGTGCGATTGCGTATCATGGACGATCTCAGCTGCTACGAATTGTGGGTAATCTTAACAGCAACCGGTACATCAATGAAGTTCTGGAGCCCGAAGTTGTTCCCTTCCTTCAAGGCATTCCCGGAGCTGTATTTCAACAGGACAATGCCCGCCCACATATTGCCAGGAATGTTCAAGACTTCTTTTCATCACAACAGATACAGCTTCTTCCTTGGCCTGCCTATTCGCCGGATATGTCGCCGATTGAACATGTGTGGTATTCGATCGTTGGTCGGCGTCTCGCTCGTGATCCTCGTCCCATAGCTACTACAGATGAACTTTGGGGTTGCATACAAGCAATCTGGAATGCTCTTCCTCAGGCACACATTCAACATATGTTTGATTCCATGCCACGTCGTATAGCATCACTTATTGCAACGCGTGGTGGCTTCACCGAATACTGATTTTCGACATGCAATATTATTTTTTTGCTTTGTAATTTTACCTAATATTTTTTGCTTTGTAATTTTAATCGTTTATTTGTATCAACACAGGTCGTTTGTACATTAAATTTCATTCAATTCGGACGAGTCCTTCATGGTGTTGCAATTTTTACAAACATGAGTATAGTACGATTTCACTTTAACAGACAATTGAGGCCTTGAAAACAACTGTGGTATAAGTCCATTTTTGCCTAAAACGAGTTACGAAAGAGTTCTCGTCCAACAAACAGCCAGTTTTGGACAATTATTTACACCATGGACATATACCATTGTTGCAAGCAAAAAAAAAAAGGGCAACCTCAGAGGATGGATTTAACTTCTATGGACTTAACTCAAAAATTTCATTTCTGTGACTTATACCACTGTTGTTTTCAACGCTTTAATTATCGCATATGCCCTATATAACACAGTATATATGACATCCCATTACCATGTGGACTGCCGCTTCCGTGATTTGCTATCCGCTATGAAAAAAAAAAGTATTATGAAATTACGTGAGAGTTCTGGGTTATTCAGCTTGTTCAAAGAACTGAGTTCGACTCCTGGAAGCTCTATTCTGTTGTAGCTTGTAGGTCTCGTTAGACCGTCCGTACCGTTCCAGCTAACATTTCTACCAGTTTCTATCTTTATTAGTACCACCTAACTCATTAGTTAATCTCGACACTCTAATTAAATGGTTCTCATTAGTCTCGATGAACAAATGCCCCATTTATTTTTAACTTGCGATTTGTTTAGCATTTAACTTCTTGACAATTTTTCGATATATGTTGGATATAAAATTTGTTCAATGGCTTTTTCTAATTACATTCCCTTATTTGTGAAGGTTTGTTGAAGATAAGTATAAATGAGTGCATAGAAAACGAAATTTTACCTTGCAGAGAAGATTTGGAAAAATTTTTGTCGCATCCACCATTTTATTATGCACGAACCAACGAAACATTAAACGAACTTTGCAAGTAAGTTGTTTATAAATATTATTAAATAATTAAATTAAACTATTAAATAGTATACTTATAAATAGCAACAACTTTAATTAAATGTTAAACGAAAACTTGACTGAATTCATTTCACCTGCAATTTGTGTCACATGGAAAAGCACACGTATTTTTATAAAAACCAAATATGATTAGTATTCAATGTCAGTTTGAAACAAATTGTAAACTATTGCAAAGAATATCATTTTATCAAAGTCCACATTTCTCATCATAGTCGATGATGTGTGAATATTAAGTGGTAAGTCAATTCCAAAGAAAAGCTCGTAAGTCAATGGATAAGAACACTTAACTGGTTTTCAAGGTGTTATGTGCAGTGGCGGATTAAAGCTTTTGAGGTCCCCAGTAAAATAGTTAAAAAGTAGGGAAAAGTAGGGATTCTGAAAGTGACGGTAAGCAAACCAGTTACAACAACGTTAAAGTAAAATCAAATTTATTTTTAGAAAGTTAAAAACAAATTTCAAATATTTGCTCTGTGCAATTTGGTAACAATAATAGTGTGTAGAAGATCGCTACAAGAGAACACGTAGCTTTCATTAAAAAAATCACACTAATCTCTGGAGGCCCTCCAGCTAGCGGAGGTCCTCTGGGCTGCAGCCCCTAAAACCGGTGTGTTATTCCAGCATTGATTGTGGGTTCGGCTCCCACCAGGAGCCAAAAAATCATTTTTTTTCTTTGTGAGTAATTTATCATCTGACTTCATGATCATTTGGAAAATTTTTTCGACCCAAAATTTCAACCTCTAAAGACAAAGGACTTAAAATGTTGGTTTCATTAAGTTCCATAGCTCAATTTAAAATTTTTAAATCACACAGATAAACCATCATATTTCTTTGAAAATCTCTTTCAATTATGCCTAATACATTATGCATACTCACATTAAGCCATAAGAAGTCATTAATGTCATGTCAAGCAGTAATCATTTATGAATTATTTTGTTCATTACCACTGCCAGAGTCAAGCGTTACTCAACTGGTACACATTATCTCCATACTCAAACCCAAAAATTAGGACGGACTAAAAATTCGTCACGGTACGCATTATAGTATCTAATATGTATAGGGTGATATAAAAGAAATACAGTTTCCACAATTTTTTATAAGACTCAAACTTTTAAGATGTTGACGTTCATGATGCAAAATTTTGTGGAGAAGCTGCTGAAGTTTTCGTTGCAGCAACTTGCTGATGTTCGATGTCTGCAGCCTTTGTCACATAACGTAAATTAACGAGATAGTCGAGTTTTTATCAGATTACCCTGTTAACGTAACTCCGTTTATTCCAGAAGTAACTATTTCCATACGCTTGTGAAAAATTTTTATTTTGATAAGGGGAAAAGACGAATTTTCCTTTAAATATCACCATACAAATATGTCATAAGACATAAGATCTGGACTTCATAACGATCAACACATGAATGGCATTTTGTAGATTGTTGATTGAGCAATCCAGTACCTACACTTGAAGATTTGTATCGAGGTAATTTTTAACTCCTCGATGTGGTGATTCAATTTTGGGAGTTGTACGGCCAAACTGGGAGAAGCTGATACAACATTCGGATTTTTTCTACAAAACTATGTTCAGTGAGTATCGATATCATCAGCAGTTTCTGTTTTATACAATTACCTATTAAGCTTTTATAATCACCTTGTATGTGGGATGTTGCGATTTTCTGATTACCTTCATGGAAGCTTCAAAGTATATTTTAACATTATTTCACAAAATAAAAGGAAAAACTTCATTGTAAAATGCTGTATCTATATATATTTCTCATCTACGTTTTACTAACATACATATCCATCCATGAGTTGAATTACAGACACCTGCTTTTATGGTAAGAGCGTATACCGGCCACAGTGAACAGATTCAACGCCAATTCTGTTCTAGACCACAACGACCTGTGATTAGCCATATCATCCAGTAGAAGTTGCAGCATCTTGCATCACCAGGGCAAAAGCTGAGGTTGTGGAGGGGTGCTACATATTACTAAGCAGGTATAGTGCATTCGCGCTCAGTTATCGCCTGATATCGTTACCAGACGGGTTGTTCCATTGCAATTTAGGGAAGGCCGTCTTGGAGGAACTGGTTTTTCCCGCGCGAAAAACCAGTTTCGGCAAGACGCCCTTCCCTAAACTGCAATGGAACAACCCGTCTGCTAACGGTATCGGGCGACAACTGAGCACGAAATCACTATATCTCTAATTCAACTGCTCATGAATGTATTGCATATTTTCTCTGTTACATAGATATATTTTATATAAAATACGTCATATATATTTCTGGCCATTAATAGTGCTGCACCAGTAAAGATAAGAATGATCAAATCAATAGAAGTATTGAATACGTAACATATATTCATGTCATTATGTATGTAGACCATTTCAGAACATGTCAATCATTAAAAGCTCAGTACACAGTTGCAATATTTTTAACCTTGTAACATAAGTATGTATTCAACACATAATGTTTTGGTATTTCTTCTCTTTAGCAGATAGCTTATGTTACAAATATGTGCTACGTTTATTATTATTCATGCACTTTTCTATGGTCTACCCATCTTACAAATTTCCTGCTAGTCTTATGTATTCTTCTTAGCGTTAGAATATTAATAGCCAGAAATGTGTATATTTTATAATACATCATTTCTACATTATGAATACTGCCGCAACGGGGCATATAGATTTTCTCTTTCAAATTTGCAACTTCCAATTTTAACTGAATATGCTCTCTTATAAGCAGCTTGATGCTCGTAATATGAAATCTATCAAAGCTTTAACATGCTATGGTCAATGAGTTTACTGTTGAGGACATCCTTAAATTCAAAGCAGTCTTAAATTTAAAAATATGCCATCAAACAAAGTCAATATTATCCCTCGTTCTGATTTTGTTTAGAAAGCAGAAAATGATGGTGCAATGCATCGAAGATAATGCGAAAACCTGCCTTAACGACGAAGATCAACGAGTATTCCATATGATGACGCAGGGATTATTCCAGTTCATGGCAGAATTTTGCTCATCCAGATCGGAATTGAGAATGGGTAAGTCGCATTAAAAATTATTAAATAACAATTATAATTTAATTTCCCATCATAAAGGTCAAGTTGGTGTGCTGACTGCTTGCATACTCAATAGACTTGGGTTCGACTTGCGAATAAGCTGGATCTTACGCATACATATCGTTGGGTGATATCACTCACATATATGGTGTCCCTATCGCCAAACAACCGACAACATACCACCTTCTGCCGTCAGTAAAAACTACAAGATACCAATATGGTTAGAGTAACTACCAATGATGGGGCCCAGGGAAAAGATACGTTGGAATTCATTATAATTATGGAATCAAAGTAGTCGTGTCCAATTACGCTTTCATAATGTCACGATATTATGTTTATGCCAAGCGTTTCTCTGTAAGAAAATCATTAGATTTTCACTCTTATGTATGCACTGGATTCAGTTAATAATTATATCATTATTATCATTATATTTTAGAATATTTGAAACATGCGAGTTGCATTCAGACAGTTACAGAGGATTTCAACAAGTGTTATGAAGAGCTTCGTGTTTCGGAAAATGAAATTGAAAAAGAAGTTCTCGCCCAGCATTCCACTGAAGACATAATCCATAGAACATGCTGGTAGGTTACGAATCCATCCTCTCAGTTGCAATTTAAATTTTACTTAAACGGGGAAGCGCAGTTGGTGAAACCAATGTATTAATTTTAACTGTATGATAAACATTCATATATGCATGTATCACTTCTCCTTAAAAGCAGCACTACTCAAAAATTTTAAGTTGTCGGAACGTTGCAGTTATAACATGACAACAAAGGTTCCTCAACGCAGTACGAGAATTGCTGGGTAGTGCCGTGGTTCCCTGTATAATGGACCCCTAATTAGCTGAGCTTCGATTAACCGAAACAGTCTGCTTCGCTTATTTTTACGTGTTACTATATTTTTAATTAGCACTCGTTCAATGTTTTTGGCAAAAACACTAATTTTCTAGTGTACTCCTACCTTAAGAAAGAAACCTAATCAAATAGTAGATATCGGACATCTACGGTATAAAGATATGTATGTGCTTTGTAATATGTTGGATATGTATAACAACACTGGTATATTTCCAAAGCAGTTAATATCATTAGTAAGGCCTGGATTTTCATGCATAAAATTTAGCCCAAATAATACGCAAATATTCTCCAAATTATTACAAGATGTGCAAAAATATGCAAGTGCATAGAAATTTGGACCCTACTCATAAGCGATGTTTCGAAATGTATAAAATAACAATTTATTGAAACAGTGCAAATGTTCTTGAAATTATTGCATAACATATATACTGAAATGCATAAAAAATATCACTTTGTTACGTCCTTGAATATGACTGTGTAAAAGTAATACAAAATACGCCCCAAAATGTATGAAATACGTACAGAGATATGTTTGAAAATGGGGCATCATAGGTAATGGCGGACACAAACTTTCATTTGGGGGGTTAAGGACAGAATTTGCCATGGTCTTGGAATAACACCCTTCATTTATCATAAAAGTTGGAATTTTTTACAGTGAAAAAATACGTTTTAGAGGGTCATGAACCCTGTGAACCCCCTCGTGTCTGCTTTTGATCATAGGCATTAGTTTGGGCCTAAGGACGCCGGCAGGGTGAAATTTAGTGGGAAGCAAAAGCCTTAAAAAATGGAAATTTTCTACCTCATCTTTTTTAATTTGTTTTTTGTTTTAAAAAAAAATCAAAATAATGGGGGAGGGTCGATGGCCCTTCCTTTCCTATACTTGCCGGCACCCACGGCTTGTATTGGACAGTATTGCGCATATTGATAAATATCCCCACAAAAACGTGAAGACGCACATAATTATTTTTTCCAACTTTAATGTTATCTAATTATATCACTTATAGTGGAAACATATTCAATAGCATTTTTTTTAAAGAAAGGCCTTTTTTAAAAAAAGAAACATTGAATTAATCTAATTGATTGAATTACAAGCGGATTAAAGAAATACACACTTTTGAAAATTTTGCAGAAATATGCCAAAATATGCAGAAACATTCAAAATATAAAAAATATGTGCACAAAGACGAAATACGCAAAAACATGCAATTGCATAGAAATCCGGGACCTAATCATTAGCATTTACGTATACTTTGTAACGTATTTCAGTATCAGTATTGTAGTTTAGCAATGCGTAATTAAGTTTTTGGATAAATGTTGAAACCTCTTTACTCCATCTTTAAACTGAGAATTGAATTTATAGATTAATTGAAATAGATCCCTCTCCCTTTATTTCGAATAATCGGGGTCTTACTGTACTGCCACAAAACTACAGTTTGCTTTTCCAGTGAAACTCCTTAATTAGAGCAGAATGACTCTTGTCGTCCTTGCTCCATAAAAATACAACCATCCAAACAATCCAGTGAAATATACAAATCTCAAGTTATGTCGCTTTCGAAGAAGAGATGAGGTGTGCAAGTGTGAAAAATTGCTAAGGTCGAAATTCGATAATGGGAATTACTTTATTCCCTGTAAAAAGTAATCTTGCAGACGCGCATGATGCGTTAACAAATTAAATCTGTTCCTTTATACTCCTTGTCATCGACCTATAACTAGGACCATTTCTGCTGCTTACAGGTTTCGCCGCAGCATGGCTTTAGTTGTCCTTTCTCCTTAAAGCACTCAGCAAATAAGCCGTTTGTCCCAGAGGCAGATCGAGTCCTCTTGAAGGGCGCATATTTTGGATTATCGGAGAGCGCGAGTCCTATAGCATATGACGGAGGACCGACCCGGG
Source organism: Dysdera silvatica (assembly GCA_006491805.2). Classification (NCBI taxonomy): domain Eukaryota; kingdom Metazoa; phylum Arthropoda; class Arachnida; order Araneae; family Dysderidae; genus Dysdera; species Dysdera silvatica. The sequence goes on along the minus strand of QLNU02014176.1, from coordinate 32,262,771 downwards.
AGTTTATTGGCCGGCGGCCCAGTCCGCCCCTGATTTGTCCCTTTCTACATGACTTGCGGTCATACAGTGCTGTTCATCTTATTTATCACAGTATGACCTATGCTTCCCTTACGTCCTGCCCGTATCCAAGGTGGGAACCTCAGGGACAGACCCTGCCCCGAAACTAAATTTTTAATGGGACTTGGCTACGGCCTTGCATGCTATGATTGTATCGATACATGTATAAAAAATTTTGAAATTAAATCATGGCTGCGGTTTTGCCTTGCGCCATAAATATCAATCAACCAATCGTATAGTGCTGACCCATAAAAATACACAAGCTTCCAAAACCCACTATTATCTCTAAATGTACCATGTGCTCTAAATGTATCTAACCCATGTTCTCACATGTCTTTTATAGCATATATTATCGAAACATACAATGTTCTGCTGATGCAACTCAACAGAAATGTGGGAAAGATGCTTCATTTCTTACTGCCGAGCTCTTCACAAAAATGGGCGGAAGTTACTTGTCTGAAATGTGTGAGCAACATGCTAGCACATGCTTCTCTGGTGCACTCCGCTTAGAACCATCACTCTATGTGGTATTCTTTCTAACCACCAGCTTTTTGAAACTAATATCTTTTGTATATTAACAATAAATAAAGAGAAATGAGCTGTGTTCGCCTAAAGCTAATTTTATGACCTACAATATTTATAAAGTTGCAAACAACCGGACAAAAATCAGAAATGCTTTATTCCATTTTCCATGCTAACAATTATAATTCATTAGTATATCCAGCGCCCGACGAATCCAGTCGCCAATGACGACTATATTTAACAGTTGGCGAGTAAGAAATCATCTGTTTTTACTTGTTTCCTGGATTGTCTTGCTAAAGCGGGCCACTACGATTCACTGTAGTTTGTTGAGCCCTAGTTATGAAATTTTACTTCCCGTAAGGGAACACTTCCATTTAAGGAGCGATTTCTCTAGTCCCCCAGTATATGTATGTATCAGTACATGTGCCTTTGAAAAAGGGATACCTCTCTTTAACGGACAACATATCTGGTCCCTTTTGTACCCTTTATTAGGAAGTAACACTGTATTTATTCAAGGTACCGAATGTCCATAATAAAAAATATCATAAAACAATTTGTGCGACTTGGTTTAGTTTCAATCACTCAATTAAGTTCAGTCAAGCAATTAGTCTCAAACATTCAGGGCCGTAGGGAGGGCTCAGTGGGCATAAGCGCCTCCCAGCAATTCGATCGCAAAGGTCATCGTTCCCCTTAATTGCTCCGTGCTGAATCACTTAATTTCTTTTTAAGATGGTTGAGCCCCCTTCCATAATTTTTAATTGGCTACGCCCCTGAAACCACCCAATGAGCATGCAGGAACGGCATAATCCAAATTGGTGAAGTGAAAATGGATGCCAAGATAAAAATGCGTATGAAATAATTTAAAATATTCAATTAATGAACATCCACCAATTAAAAAATATATAATAATACATTTATTTACTCAGCAAGCAAAACACACAATATAAAAAAATAAAACATTTCTATGCAATGTGATGAGATGGGAGAAAAGGGCAAAAGTGCCTAACATGCTCCCACCACCTGACCATTGCACATGTGGCACAATCTTTCCTTCAGTATTTAAAATCAATCAAAAGGCATAAACCGATAAAAGTTCTCAAATCTAAAGTAAAATCATTGTATAATTAATTGAGACAAAATATGAAATTTAAAATAAGCAAACCCGAACTATTAGTAGTAGGCAGTACTGTGGTATTGATCTGTAATACAATTGAACCTATCACAACATAAAGAAATAAATTTATTAGAAATCACACAATCCAGATTCAAGCCAAAAAAACAATTTATAATATAAATCATCGAAAGAAACAACCGTGTACATCCATTGTACATAATATTCATGACTGATAAAGGAAATACATAAATTTGTGAACGATGAATCATCTGATAGGTGGCTATAAATGGGTTCCTATCTGTATGATTTCCATATATACAAGATCAGGGGCGTAAAAATTCGGAAATTATGGGGAGGCTTAAGCAGCTTTAAAAAAAATGGTGGTTCGTTGTGATGGTATTGATGTTTGTGTATTAAATGAATAGGAAAGGTGGCCGCCTAAGAGGCAGCACTCTAATCCCAGACAGGTATTAACAACAAAAGATCTTAGCAACCAATGGGCTAAAGGTTCATTTTCCAAGATGGGCACATTTTGCGGCGCAACGATATAAAACGCAGAGATGAAACTCTGACAACAACAACAACCAATGGAAGCTTTGCGCGCGTTCAAGAAACACATTTCCATTAGTTTTCTATTGTTTGAGTCAGTTTTCAACGTTTCTCATTTTTGCGCCGTAAAATATGCTTATCTAGAATAACGCGCCTTGGGGGGAGGGGGAGATTGCCAATCTGAAATGGCGTGTAGAGAGCATTTTTCGACTGGTGTCGTCATTTAACGTCTACCGAGAACCAATCCGCCCCGGAGAGCAGATGAAATAGATGGATGGCACGGAAGAACACCCCAGGATCGACTGATGCTGCTACAGGAGCCCACCGAACTCCATTGGATGGGTGCGGGACGCCGCCAAGCGGAAGGGGGCTGACACGAGCCATCCCTGAAACCAAAGCGCACAGAACGCCATCCAGGCCGATGTTCCGTACACTCTCGGGAAACACGAAAGCTTCTCCAAGGCGATGAGCGCCGCACACGAGAGAAGACTATGGCCAGATATCTCGGGAATGGAACAAAGAACGCCCGCATGACACCAGAAACAAAGACCAGTCCGCGGAAAAAAAGCCGAGCCAAGTTCCAGAACAGCAGGCACCAACATCGATCCACCCAAATCCAGCGGCCTGGGCAGTGTCCCATTCGCTCCGACAAAGTCAAGCCCCATTGCAGGCGAGACAGTCGTATAAGCAGGAACCAAGGCCCGACAGTACCGGACCGAAGCGAAAAGACGTTCGCACGCCACCGGAGCTGAAACCACCTCGTAATTCGTTAAGAAGAAAGATACACTTTATTATCCAATGCGGTGGGCGGTCGGGGGGGCTTGAGCTCCTGACCTCGTCCCTTTCCTACATCAGTACAGCAAATAGGTATCCATAGTATGGTATTCAGTTTTTTAAGCGACAGTATTCTTCGTAAGGCCGGCTTCTGGTGATTGACGCAGGAAAGGGGCCTCAGGCCTCACAGGCCCCTATTTGATATCAAAGCACATAATTTATTCTAACGCCGCATCTCATATTCTTCAAATCTCTTAAGTTCGCCCCTAATTGTTCAATTGCTACGCCACTGATCAATATAATCATTATATTTGAGTCATAAAACAGAGATAAATTGACCTAGAGTGCCTTGCGCGTTTGTCTACAATATACAAAACGCCTCATTTTTTACTTAATTGTAGTCCGTATTTCGGTTTTCTATATGAATGGTTCCCAAACCTTTTGTTCTGCCGAGCCCTTTCCAAGAAAACATTTAATCACGGAGCCCCTGATCCTTCCTTACGTTTAATATGTATTCTTTAGGTAGGGCCTATATATAATACTTACTAACTGGGCGCTACTGCAGTATACGTTGCCTCCTCTCTCCTCTGGAAACCGCTCCTAATTTGGCTTGTGACACCATACGTCTATGCCATATCTGCTTGCTTTACATTTCTGCTGGCCGTGTTTAGATAATTCTAACGAATTATGATGGACCACTTGAACCTGTGGGTGTTTTTTACAATTGAAAGGTAAGAGATGACTTTTTGAAGGGACTATGAAAAAGGGTTTGATTTCGTCGGAGTATGGATGTTCGTAATATGAAAAGATGTCGCCCGCTAGGTCTAACGTTGATGATGAGTTTTAGTGGCCGCCATATTTATAGCATATATATATAACCGACTCGTATTTTGTCAAACTCACATCGACGTGGTGGCATGAGGAGCCACCACAAACATTTTCTGCTTTTTTGTTTGCTTTTAAATCGATATTCCCTCCTCTTCCAGTTGACACCAGTTCATTAGTGTGAACCCCATTTTTTTTTTTTTTTTACTATTGCAGGCATTTCTGATTCAACAATTCCGGTTCGCAGTTTATCCAATGTTTTTCGAAAGCGGAGAATTGTAGGGAGAGCACCCCCCACATTGACTGATTCAGAAAAATTACCTGTTCCTTTCCTCGTTCATCTAGCGGTCAAGGCAGTCCGGGCTCAAAGGAGGGATCCTAGTTTGAATCCAGAATGGGGACGGCGTCTCTATTTCTCCTAAAACAAAAAAGCTGTAGATTGAGCTACACATACGTGGGTGGAAAAAAAATGACAAATTCCCCAACGAAAACTCGCTCCGGTGGCTTTGTGTGTTGACCATTATTTGGCAATTGTGTTATTTCTGAGAAAGGTAATATCTTATAAAATTATACTGTCCAAACAATCTCCAGGAACAACCTTTTCAACATTGCAGAAGGTTGCCACACCCGTTGCAATTCACTTCTGGCAACGTTGGAGAAAAAACGGCGATGTTTACATGCTATGCATTTTCACCACAAAATCTAATAACTAAGGAGGGGAATGGGGTTGTTCAGTTTTGCACAATTCATCAATATCTAGTTTTATTGAGGGTAGTTCAAACAAAGGTCAGGTTCAGTGTGGACTCAGCTTCTGTGCTTGGTTTTAGTTGCTGCATAGGCAGAAAAATTCCGGTTGGATACAAGTAACTTGTGGCAAACGGAGAAGAAATGCCTTAGCTTTATAGGCCAGAGGCCTAAGTTCGTTCAATTTAAATTTAACCCGCGAGCACGACTTGCAATTTGTGAAAAAAAAACGCCCACCCTTGCTTCTGAAACTGGCCAAACTCTTTCCTGTTGCCTTAAAAGTCACGATCTTTCGGAGTAGGGTGACAAAGAGAAAATTCCACTTATTGTTCCCTGTAAAACTGGACGTTTTTAATAAAATAATGCTATATAATCAGATGGGGTGCCAAGCACCCCCACGCGTTTTCGTGTTCCTCTAATCGGTGTGCCTGGTCGCGGGTTAATCTTAATCAAAATTCAGCAAATAACTTCCACAAGCAATTTTCAAAGCGTTGTCTGACGTAATGACTATGAAGCATTTATAATCAGTTGTCAGGCAGGTTTCTTCCTTGAAGTAAAGGCAAATAGATTTACTACTCAGTTATACTTCTTCAGTGTTACTTACCAGGCCGTTGGGTGATACATTCTTTTGGGAAATAAAAGCGAAGAACCCATAAAAAACAATCCGATCATCTCGAAATTTCGCATGCAAATTCCTTTAAACCAAGTATGCAAATGATTAAATTTTCAAAGCCAATGAGTGTTAACTTCAATCATAGCGCGCATTTCTACTGCGCAACTGGCATCGTATAAAAGAGGTAAAAATTGCAGACGGTTTATTTTTTTTCGTTGTCGGCGTTGCAGTTCCCTGGAGACGCAACCAGTAATGCCGTTACGACGTTGTCAAAGACCTTATAGCCAATTGGACGACTTCGAACGTGGTCGCATAGTCGGGATGCTTGAAGCTGGCTGGTCCTACCGAGTAATAGGCCGCCACCTGCACCGTACGGACACTATTGTGCAAATGTGTTGGCAGCAATGGTTTCTGCGAGGAACTTATCGGCTGAACAAAGGCTCTGGAAGGCCAAGGTGCAGGAATGCGAGGCAAGGTCGGTTGGTTGTGCGAGAGGTTCGAGCTGACACAACAGCATCATTGTCCGCCATCCAACGTACTATAGTCTCTTCCATACCAATCGTGGCACCTTCCACCATCTCACTAGGCTTGGATGAGGTGGGGTTACACTCACAGCGGCCTTTAACCCCACCCACCCGACAGAGCTGTCTGGAATGGTATCGCAGCCTATCGTCATGGCTGCCAGCAGATTAGTATCGCATAGTGCTCAGCAATGAATCCCGCTTCAGCCTTGGAGCAGATGATCATCGGATCCATGTGTGTAGGCGCCAGGGCCAGCGGTCCCAACCACCCTTTGTTTTACAGAGGTACACAGCTATTACCACTAGTGTGATGGTGTGGGGTGTTATCTCATACGACAGCAGGATAACCCTACAACTTCAACAACTCAACGATATGTTGATGACATCCTGCGGCCGTTTGCGTTACCCTTCATGACACGACAGCCTTTTACAGCATTTTACAGCAAGATAATACCAGGCCTCAGTGTTCGCATA
>QLNU02014176.1:32207462-32248266 GCA_006491805.2 Dysdera silvatica | reverse complement strand
TTAAATTATAGTATATAGTAATTATATAGTAAATATTAATAATTAAAAATAGCCTATTTTGTTTGTACAATTTTACAATGGCCAGCTTTTGTTTTCCACAAAAGATCACTGTTTTAGTAATAGGTTGACAAATAACCCTATTTTACAAAACTTGCTTTTGCTTGCCCTCTGTCCATTACTTCATCCACAGAAGCCTTTTTTCTTTTTATGGCCTTTAAAAACTCATCGGCTTTGAGAACTGAATCCTTACGATAGAGAAAAATTTCATATTGTTTGAACTTCTTCTAAGTCTTTCAATTATTAAATCCCTTTGAAACAAATTGATCCTTGGCTTGTGTCGATCTTAAATCGACTTTATGGGGTGAAAAGAGAACACAAAATTTTCAATAAGCACTGTCTTCTTTCTTTGAGTAAGCTATATACTTATGCTTACTCATCCAAGGTAAGCAGAAATTTCGCCTGTGGTGAGGTTTTCCTTGACTTAATGCAGCACCAATGATAGTCGTGGGAAAATTTCAATTTGCATATGGTTCCCAAAGACTTTTTAGCACTGTTATCCTACCTTCATCAGTGAGGTTAGATTTCTTCACACACTTAGAAATATCTGCAGTCAGAATTTTCACTTCAACTGTTTTGATCTACCTTTACCTCCTGGAAAGCATTTGAAGACAGCCATAGCCACTGTGGTTGCTTACCTCAACAGCAGTCTCATAGACAGGCAGAAACATAACATCGTCATTACTCCTGATGAAGGACTGCTGCTGATGCGTCCGAAAGCTTGAGTGATCTTTTTCATTGCTATTTTACCAGTGTTTAACCTTTTTATGTAATTTCCTCCCTGGTACCCTGTATTTTATTTCTAGTCTCATCAGTGTTACAAGAATTCAGGGGAAATATCATCGGGATCGTCGCTACTTTCGATGTTACTACTCTTCAAAAAATAATTTCAGTGTCTGTTGCCGTAATAGTTTTCACTATGTTTCGTTTGGGGGTAACCGGGTCCCTATGTGGATGCGCCACTGACGGCTCTCAAACCTTTTAGTGTGAAACTGACAGATAATGGCGAATTTACCTGCCGTCCATTAGGGCATAGGCGCAGACAGAAAGTTCATAAGGGGAGGTTATAGGCTCAATGAGGGGTTACAGAGCTACAACTCATATATTCCTATGTTAAATATACAAAATTTCATTGCAATAGGGGGGGCACAATCCCCAAAACTCCCCCTGGTTACGCCTATGTATTGGTGCATTATTTTAAGAGACTGACATCACCACGGTTCATAGCGCGCAGCCCATTTCGAGTGTGTTCACCCTCTCGACACCCAACCACGCATTGTCGTTTAATTAACTTCGAAAATCGGTGTTTCCAATAATGGACGACCGTGGCCCAATTAAAGTTTTTAATTGGAACTTGGGAAACAACGAAAATCACGCTATCGATCAGTCTACCGTTTCACTATAATAGTTACCAAAATCCTCAAAAGATGGAGCCATTTTTTAGTCGTTAGCTATAATTCAGTTTCCAAAATTTTACTGTTTTTTTTTAAACCCGATTCGTTTTAAATTAAACAACAATATTTAAATAAATCGAACACTACGCAGATTAAATCAAACAACAATATCAATCAACGTTTATTGGCGTAGTGATACCAACGCCGATGGTATGGCGTGATTAGATGGTGAAACGTTCGAAAGAAAATAAATATTTCTGCCTTCGGTGGGACCTGAACCCACGACCTTCCACTTGCCGGGCGGAGGCTCTACCATCTGAGCCCATCTACCATCGTTTTGTCCACTCTCATTCTGAAGTTCAGAATCTGACCTCCTCGTTTCATGTGTTGTTAAAAAAAAGTCAAATCTTTTTTTTTTTCAAAAATTTTTATCTTTACTTTGTGGAAGCCAATAAACAATTCGATTGAATTTTTTTCTTCCATAAATCATAATTATCCGCTTCGAATTTTTTTTATTATATGTATCAAATTCTTCACAGAAAAAAACATTAATGACAAATTACGATTTGAATTAAACAACAATATTAAACAACGTTTATTGGCTTAGTGAGACCAGCGCTGTTGTTATAGCGTGATTAGATAATGAAACGTTCGAAAAAAAATATTTTCGAAAAAATGTTCGAACGTTTCACCATCTAATCACGCCATAACATCGGCGCTGGTATCACTACGCCAATAAACGTTGATTAATATTGTTGTTTGATTTAATCTGCGTAGTGTTCGATTTATATAAATAAAAAAGTTATGATTTATTTATGATTTTTGTTTCGTTATGGTAAATTAAAATTACTCGTAATAAAATTCTCATACTGTAATATTCCGTTTTCATGAGTCATTGACAATAATCCATCTCAAATTACATTGTAACAATACAAGTTACATTTTGCAAATTACAATTTTATAAACTATGATTATATAAATTACAATTTTATAAATTACAACTATATATAATTATAATTTTATAAATTACAACTATATAAATTATAATTTTATGAATTACAACTATATGAATTACAATTATAAAATTACTACTATATAAACGCAATTTTATAAATTACAACTATATAAATTACAATTTTATAAATTACAACTATATAAATTACAATTTTATAAATTACAACTATATAAATTACAATTTTATAAATTACAACTATATAAATTACAATTTTATAAATTACAACTATATAAATTACAATTTTATAAATTATCATTTATTTTTGGGCGTCCGTTCATGACTTAAAGCCTTGGGAGAACTAGGTCCTCTCAAAGGGAGCATACTTTTGATTATCAGAGGACGCGAGTCATTGCCCAGTCGGAACCGCGAGTATTATTAGTGCCCATGAGAGCACAGCGGCCCAGTCCGCCCTTGCTTAAAGCTTCAACCACATCTATGTTATTCATTTCTGGCGGCGCAGTAGGAGAAAAACGCTGTTGATTATTTTACTACCATGATGTTGAATTCACTCCCATATCAGTAATCGTTTCTCTTGTAGCGTGAATACAAATAATATTATTATCAAATAAATGCCTAATTGTATTTCATGCAATTATGACAGTAAAATCTAACATTTTCAGATGCCCCCTCCCCCCCTCAAATTTCAACAGACACTGTTGCAGTAATCTAGATAGCGATAAACAAATCAAAAGTAAAATTCTATTACTTTTTTCTAGGTATGCAGTGTGAAATTCTTTTACAATTCCAATGCCCTGACTGATTTGTCTAGTTGTTTTATTTATATATTTATTCTAGCTGAGCAGTGGCTGTTTTCTAGGCAAAAAAAGGGGGGAGCAAATTCTTGCCCATGTGTGCCCGTGCACATAGGCAATATAATAAAATCCGGTTATATTTGGGAGGGCCACTGCCCCTCCCCCCCCGGCACCAGCCTAGAACCACCACGGCCGCTAAGTCTTTGGGCTATTATTACTCCCAGGAAGTTAATCTTTGTCAACTATCTCCACTTGGTCCTCATTAATTTAAATTTTTTTAATTCTATTTAGGTTCTCTATACCTTCGTTTCCATTTCTAAAGACTTCTTTTTCTTGTTTCTTCTTCTTGTCTTTCTTGTCTTTTTCTTCTTCTTTCTTGTTTTTGTTTTGTTTCCGTTAACTTTCATGTGATTAAATCTAAACCACTTTTCCTGCTTAGAAACTTCCTGCCTGCCTTCTTTATATTTCAACACCTCATCTATGTCCCGTTATTTAACACTTGCGCCATCTGCAAATAGCGTTGTCTCTCCTACATCTGATACATTAAATGTATCATTTACATACAGTGAAAATAATAGTGGGCCTAGATTTAATTCCTGTGGTATCCCAAAGTTGCTGTTTTCAAAAATTATGACTCTTTATTAAAATTAACCACTAATTGATTAAAATAATTCAACAATTAGTTGTTCAAATAATTCCTTAAAATATTACTTTTTTTCCTACGAGTCCCTGATTTTTTAATTTTCTTATAAGTACTCCTGTGTTTATCACATTTTTACCGTTCTCAGTGTGCAATTTCGGTAGATATCCCTAATAAACCAGTACTGGTTTGCCTGTAAGTAAGATCTGATGCTTGTCTAAAAAAAATTTCATTAATTTTTTAAATATCAAGCTTTCAAAGATCCTTGTAAATATTGTTGGTGTCCATATAGGTCTATAGTATTCTATCATTTCTTTTTCTCCCTTTCTAAATACTGGTACGAGAATTTTGCTCTCTTATACCCCTCTGAGACAACTTCATTATCTAATATCTCATTGTATATTGTCAATGAAAGGTACGCTAACAAATACGCATATTTTCTGACCACTATACATGTACATCGCTATTATAGACTTATTCATTACAATGCATGTAAAATTGCAATTTCTTTCAAATTGTAAGGGGCTAGGGTTCTACGGGCCCATTAAACTCTACGCCTATGTGCCCTGCGGTGGCGCAGTGTGGTAACGCGTTCTCCTATTGCGCGGCTAATCCGGGTTCGACTCCCAGCAGTGCAAAAAGAACGCTTACTCAGAGATCTCATAAAGATCGCACTGCTCACTGTAGTCCGGGGTTTGGTTCCCCAGGCCTTAAGAGGTTCGGATTCCTCGGAAAACAGTAGGTCCCGGCGCAGCATGACCACTGTAGTCTTTGAGCCGTAAAACCAAAAAGAAAGCGAAAGCTACGCCTATGTATTATATTATGCCTCAACTATTTATATTCTACGAAGTAAACGTAATGTGTGCACAGCGTTTAACGTCCAGTTATCATATTGAATAATCTAACTTGGATTCCAGTGCTTGCCCTTTCGTTTTACGAATCCTCAGTTAAGGGTTTAATTTCCTAGGAGAAAGAAATTTGAATGCCACAGAAAAGTGTAGGCTATGACTTAGCGCGAAATTTTTAAATCATAAAATGTAGACAAAACGAACTCAACTATTTATCATGCAATATTTTGTACTGTAATTGAACTACACATTGTCTGTACACTGTCAACCGTACCTTGTTTGTACACTTTATATGCACCTTTATATACAATTTTTTTACAATTGTTTATACATATGTTTGTACAATCCTTGTTTGTACACTGTCAACCGTATTTTGATGTATATTGCCAACTGTGTATTGTTTCTACACTATCAACTGCGTATTGTCCCTGTACTTCTAACTGTACATTGTCTATGCACTGTCAGTTGTACATTTTCTGTACACTGCCAACTACACATTTTTTGTATGCTGTCAACTGTATAATATCTGTACACTTCCAACTGCGATTATATACATAACACAACTACTCAAATTTTCCAAAACATAAACCATATTACCAACCATTCTTTGTACTCAATTACAAAAATGCTTCATTCTGTACCTAGGCATGACAGGTATTGATATTCTCGTATAACTTGACTGACGTCAAGTTGCTAACGGATACTACTAAGCGGAAACTTGACTAGTATGAAGTTCACAGACACCTTTTCGGAGATCCCAAAACCTAGTCATCAGTTGCAAAATCACTCTTATCGGATGAATGAAAGCATATCCGTCACTTAACCGAAATGTAGACTGGATGACTAATTCTTTTTAGGCATGTATCAGAGCTTTCGTACGGACTCAAATAAACGGCAAATTAGTTATCATGAAACAAGACGTAATAGCCTCATGAAATGTCATCTTTCCTGCCGCATAAACGATCAAAAAGAACTCCCAGCGCTACGATACTTTAACTTGGAAGTCAAACGATCTTGCTTTCGATATAGAACTGATGAAAGATGAATCGATGGAATTTACTTATCTTATCGTTATTTGAAATTCTAGTTGTTGGTAAGCCATCTTTATTTTTTTACTTTAATTTGATGACTCTTAATATTTCTGTTAAAGTGAACGTTTTTTCATAAACACGGATAAATAAATAAAAATAGGTTTTAATAAACGAAATATGCCCCCATTATCTATATTGGTCTATCGCAGGGGTTCTTTTAATTTCCTAGACCGCGGACTCCCGTCAAATATCACTTGCCTTCGAGGACCCCCAAAAAATAACTCAAAGTTTAAAATTCGGAATTTTCAACGCACATGCTTATTTCTAGTGTTTCATCACTAATTTTCACCTTTTAAGGAAGGAATTTTTCGTTCCCTCATAATTTATTCTTAGCATTAAAGAGTAATTGCTCTTGTTTCGGTATTTTTTCGAACCTTTGTGGAACACTGGGTGAGTCTCGCGGACCCCCAGACATCCGCGAATCACAGTTGAAGAATCGCTGGTCTATCTTATTCATCATCCTTTTACATTAATTTTAAACCTGAGTGTAAAAATCCAAGTGAAAATTTTTATGAAAAAACATATTAATATAAAAAGGGTCAGCCGGTAGCCACTGGCGACTCCATTTTTGCTGTTGGCGAGTATAAAATCTTCCTGCTAGAATTATAGGTTTTTTTTTATTGAAACTGGCAAGTACTTTTCTTATCCGGCGAGAGTGGTTCCCTGCAATTCATCGAGCACTGAATGTAAATGTTTACGTGTTTATTCATTAGGAGTGTTGTCGGAGGGTCAAGCAGTCAAAACAGCACAAGATGAGAGAAATTGTAGGGAAAATGCACAACGATGCTTTGGTGAACTTCTTGATAAAAGTGACATTGCAAATCTTATCAAAAATTTGGAAACCAAGACACAATTGGACAATTTTTGCAGGTAAATTAATTGCTGGTATGCCGTATAAACCAGCGTTTCCTAATCTTTTTCAAGCCGCGACCCACTTTTATAGTAGCCAAGTAATCCGCGACCCCCTTTTATAGTAACCAAAAGATCCGCGACCGCCGCCACATTTGCATAAAAATTTTTTTTTAACAGAGTAAAGAAAACACATTAAATACAAAATTATATTGCGTTAATTATATATGTTACATTAATTATATATATATATAACAAACAGTTATTTCGACACTGGCGTAAGGTTTAAAAACACGACGTTTCAGGAGCCAACTGCTCCCTTTGTTAATTGAACGCAGAATACCTGCCTTCGTGTCGAAATAACTGTTTGTTATGGAATCTCCTGGTGAAACTCTGTATTGTTTCAATATTGATTATATATACATTAATATATATTAGTCTATAGATATAAAGTTAACAACCATTAGTAAAATATTGCAATGTGTGTAGCCATGTTGAAATATAAAGCGTTGGAAACATTTGGTATGAAATTCCTTATAAAAATAATTGCAACTAAAAATAGTTGCGGCGACCCCCAGGTTGAGAGCCACTGGTATAAACAGACAGACAATGAAATATGCCCATAACGATGTTACCTCTGATCCCGGCAGATACATTGCACCAGGTTCAACCTTGTTTATAACGATAAACTGCCTAGACCGACAATTTTTCACTGTCCTTTGGGTATCCTCCTAGACAAGTTTCACTGTATTCGGAAGCTAGACTTAAAATTAGAAGGACGGTGGATATGCATTACAGCACTTTCAAGAAACTATGACTTTGAGAATTCAAACGAATTATTATTATTATTATTTAGTTTAGAAAGTTCTATAGAAATATAACCATTAACATGCAACCCTCATAAATAATACGTATAGGAGCAGGAAGTAGCATAAAGAAAAATGTTCCCTTTAGAGTTCCTGAAATCCTAATGCAGAATACCATCATTCGACTAATAACTCAGCAGCTCCCATATCAATTCTTCATAATTTTTGCAAGGCTTTTAGCCCATTCTTGACGAAAGAGCACCAATGGAAATAGGAATTGCACAAATACATCATAATGAGGTTTATACAAAACGGTTCTACACAAAGGAATGAATAAAATATAGCCAGTATTCAAATCGTAACCAAAACAGTAATCGTAACTGGATTATTATAATGCTGCTGTCAAATCAAAACATCGAGGATGGTAATAGGATGACACAAAAAAAGATCTATGTCAATGCTGAAGTGGAAATTAAATATAAATATATAAACAAAACAATAAAATCTAAAGAAATATTATATGCATTTCCATTTTTTAATGCAAATAATCAACTGGAATTTATAATCGTAATTTTAACATTTCACTTAATTGTTTAATTTTTACTGTTTACCATCCGTTTTAATAACTCTGTGTGTGTGTATGTTCTCTCACATACGCGTTCACACGCATATACACATGTATTTTACATTTATTTAGGCATGGTTTGCCAGAGTCACCAAGAAAGAATTGTAGCGAACCGAACCAGATTATGATAACGAAATTACTATATTAATTCTAAAATATTAAAATTGTTTGTTTGTTTTGTGGTTTTACGGCTCAAAGACTACAATGGTCATGCTGCGCCGGGACCTACTGTTTTCCGAGGAATCCGAACCTCTTATGGCCTAGGGAACCAAACCCCGGACTACAGTGAGCAGTGCGATCTTTTTATGAGATCTCTGAGTAAGCGTTCTTTGTACACTGTTGGGAGTCGAACCCGGATTAACGGCGTACTAGGCGAACGCGTTACCACACTGCGCCACCGCAGGGACAAAATATTAAAATAAGGTTAGTCTGCGTAACGTACTATAAATATATAGGACTAGCAATAATTTTATATAATAGTATAATTATATATAACTATACAAAATTTTTAAATTTTGAGCAGGCTAACTATTTTATAGATATTATATTTATAAAGCAGTTAGCTTGCGTCATATTAATTAAAATCCCTTAAACACATGTTATTCTTTCCTCTTTCAATTGAAACAGAATTCCAAACTTAAAACTTATTTTCTTAAACTGGAAAATTAATTTTTATTTAGATAATTTAATTATATATGTGTAGCTGTTACATATATATATATATATATGAAGTGTCAACGCACCGTATGTGCCGTTTGTATAAAGAGTATGAATGCCGGGTGATAAAAATGATTTGAATTTTCATTACGTAATAGTTGATATTTTTCTTTCTGATATTTCTACAACATAGGGAGAAAGGAGAATTGATGAAATGCGCTGAACTGTATAGTAGTTGCCTAACTGAAAGAGAATTAGAGTTCTATGATTCTGCCACATCTGGAATTAAAAAATTTCATGGGCATGCATGCTATAAAAAGCGCGAAGGTAAATATAGTTTTAAAAACTGGCTTTTCCTAACATTGAGAGTATGTATTTTCATCAGTGGTGTAGAAAAGGAAGGGATTCTGGGGATTAAAGCCCCCTTCCCATTGGATAACAAATTACATTTTTCTTCCTAACATCGAACCACTATATTTATCCTAAGCTACAGGGTCTGTCCTGAAAGTAAGGAGACTGGGTACAAAAAAAAAAAAAAACACTATATTTGGTAAAATCTTTCAATACACCCAGTATTCTTCAAAATAAGAACCTTAAGCATCGACACACCTAGTCATGTGATTTTCCCGTTGTTTGTAGGCATCTCGGAAGTATTCTTCCGGAATCTCATTCAGCACCTTCGTCAGAGCAGCTTTGGATGTCTTCCACAGTGTCCTTTCAACGAGCTTTTTATTCTCGGAAACAGGAAGAAGGCATACGGAGAGAGGCCGGGGCTATATGGTGGCTGGGGAAGCGTGGTTATTCCTTTTCAGTTCAAAAACTCTCTCGCAGCGAGTGACGTGTGCGACGGAGCATTGTCCTGGTGCAGAATCAATGATATCGCGATCTCTGGACGGGTTTTTGCAGTCTCTGGAGGACATCTACATAGAAACTTACATTTATCGTTTGCTCAATGATGGAGTGAGACAAATTCTTTGTGGACGATACGCTTGCAGTCATGGAATGCGTCAGCATGGATTTTACCTTGGATTTCGATATCCGCGCTTCCTTCGGACGGGGAGATTCACTTGTGTGCCACTTGGAATTTTGTCCTTTTTGTTTCCGAGTAATATTGAAACACCCACGCTTTATCTACAGTAATAACTTCGTTAGAAAGTTCAGACTATGTTTGACTCATTGCAACAATTCAACAGAAACGATCATTCAGATACCCATTTGAACAGGGTTCAAAACTTCTGGCACGAGTTTTGTGCACACCTTGCGCATTTACAAATCTTCAGTTACAATTTCATGAACTTTTGTTTTCGGAATCCCTAACTTTTCTGCAATCATGTGGGCGCTTAAGCGCCGGTCAGTATTCAATAAAGCACACATACACTATCAACATTAGCATCCGTAACTGTTGTCGACGGGTGCCCGTACCGTTCCTCATCGTGGACATCTTCTCGGCCATTTTTAAAAGCTTTATGCCCTTTAAACGCTCGCAATCTACACAAAGAATCATTGCCATATGCTATCTTGATCATATCAAACGTTTGGGTAGCGGACTTCCCCAGTTTAATGCAGAACTTCACCACGTAGCGCTGCTCCAAAGTTTATTTCCATTATTGCCGTAAGGCAGCGACGAGGAGGAGGAGGATTGTGCAAGGGTTTCATTGGGAAGGGTGGCCGCCGGGGGCGGCGCTGTAATCCCAGACAGGACGCTTGAACAGCGTAATCAGCCGCCGAGGCGGCTGAGGGGGAGATGGATTGCCGATCAACACGGCATTCATAGATGCACGTTCACGTAAAGTCGTCATTCAACGCACACCGAAACCAGCAGCCGTTGGAACCGTCACGGGGAACGGCCACGGCCCAGGCAGCAGGACCGGAGACACCCCCATGGGCCAGCCGAGTAACCTACAGGAACCGGCCAAGACCGGAAAGGAAGGTGTTTAGCACAGCCACGGAGGCAGCGCGAAGGCGGGGGGATCCGGTGGGATCCAGGAGGTCGGACAGACCTGGTGGCGAGGCGAGGCCTAAACGGCGGCGGGCGAGAAGGAGCTCCTCCCTGAGGTAGCCGTAGGCCGGACACCGCAAAAGAATGTGTTCCAGTGTTTCGTCAGCACCTTCCTGACACTGGAGACACACAGGCGACGGGAGTTGCCTAATGCGGTGGAGGTACTTGTTGGTGAATGCACAGCCAATTCTGAAACGATGCAGCCTGGTCTGTGCCCCCCTTGGGAGACAATCGGAAAGAAAGTATGGCGACTTTCGCACCTCGAACATTGATCGGAAGTACCCCGTAATGTCTCTTATCAAGAGGTTCACCATGTCACTTCGAAAGGTAAGGCAGCGACGAAACAGTGGTACACTCTAGAACCTGTCCACTCGCTGTGACAGCTCAGAGGCAAATGAGCTCTATCGCGTTTTGAAGTGGAAGGTTGCCCCCCCCCCCCACCTTCCCTCACCATCGGTCTTCAGATCAGGCGCATGGTCGTCGAATGCCACGACTTGTCTGCTTACTTTCAGGATAGACCCTGTACTATAGCACCCCTCATAATTTTTGAATTGCTTACGCCCTGATTTCCACATATATAATATAAATTCAGTTCCTTGCAACAAAATATTCAAAGTGAAATGGATCACTTTAGATCCTTAATTATGTAATTTCATTATGATATGAGTGTCAGTAGTGGATCTAGAACTTTTTTTGGGGGGGGACAAGCAGCTTGGAAACCACTTTAAATTCATTTCGTGTAAATTACTATCAATTTTGGAAAAGTAATAATGGGTGTACAATTTGGTTATTTAAGGGAGGCGCTAACAAGGGCGCTAATAAGGGAGGCGGATACAAGGGGAAGGCGCTCCTGGCTCCTTCCCCTTGTATCCGCCCTTTGGAGGATAACATTTCTAATCGTTTACAAATATGATGCCCAGAAAATAAGGATATATATGAATTTTGTACCGTTTGAAAAAAATACAGTGCAAAGTAGCATGTATGTAGTGCAAAGTTGTAGTGTAAAGCATAGGAGTGTTCATTAGCAATAAACATTTGGCAACTTGCATAAATGGTTAACAATGGTATTTGGACTCTTAGTTCAAATGAAACTCTGCAGTTTCTAGTTGCGTTGAGTTTACTTTTTTAAATTAAACTTACGTTATCAGTGTAACCGTAAGACTTTCCCCTTCATTTATTTTTATCAGGCTATTTTATCTTCAACCTTTTTTTTTCCAGTCATAGCGCAACAGAATCGAGGTAGTGAACGTATTACCAATACCCATTATTACACTTCATAAGGGCTCAACACACAACTGGAAGCAATTGTGTCAAGCACCAAATACTTTTGAGTTACCTTACAAAAAACAGTATTTTAATGCGATTCGTAATGTCTGCAATCTGTCCCGTGGAAACTTTCACTTACAAACGTGGAAGGGCTTGAAAACGTTATTTTTAAATTAAGTTTATATTTAAACGTTAATTTTATCACAAAATATCGCAACAACTTGCTTAAAAATTTTTGACAATTGAATTTTTTTCTCTTTCAGAACTGTCTGAAAACGTTGATTGTTTCTTTACAAACAAAAATAACTTATCGGAATGCGCTGATCGCCAATTAATTTTTAAGACGCTTTCGCAACTACAAACTAAAGATAAATGTTGGTAAGTGTATAAATATTTGACCCGCTTACTTATATGGTCCCTTCTCTACCAAAGCAGTTTTGTGGTAAAATTCTTAAAATGTACAATCAGTGATTAATTATCACGGGGTAACATTAAATAATTAGTTAATTAAATTCATATTTTTAATGAAAAGTTAAATAAACAGTAGGAAGTGTTTATTATCAACATTTTTAATTATTAAAACCAGCCTTGCAAGAGAGAAAACTTTCGTCTTCGTTGTCATGAAAATGACATTGGTATTTCAAATAGTGATAATCGATATACGTGCAATTGATTATTCATGATTTTGGTAAAAAAAAATGATATGATTTTATTAGCCACTTTTCACATTTCACCTCACGCATGGAATACCGTAAGTATTCATTATATTTAATTATACAGTCGAACCTCGTTAAGACGAGCACGCTTAAGACGAATTACTTTTAATACCAACCGTTTTCTGAAGTCCCATCAGATTGTGTAGAATACTATCCTTTACGGAGAAAACAAATTACTGTTAATACGAACAGATTTTCTGTTTCACTTGGTATTTATCTTAACGGGATAAGACTGTATTAGCTTTCAATTATCGCAAGCAAATTCAAATAAATCATAAACATAAGTATAGTATATTTGATTATATGAACTTTTAATCGCCGAAATCAAATTCATTGGCAATTAGTTCCTCTAATAAATACTCTACTAATCATTTATGTACTTTTTTTTTAATTTCAGCATCAATAGTTTAAATTAATATAAATTTTATTGAAGCTCTAAAAAAATATGCGCACAATGTATTTCTACAATCAATTAGTTATTATTTTTCTTCTATGTCTCTTCTTCTCTCACTCTTCTCTTTTGATTTAATTTTAAACTTTTTTAGGTATGTTATATAAATCCTTTTTATTCACAAGCCAATAAAATGCGAGAAATTTCCTAAGTTTTTCCAATTTTCTACAGATAATTTTATAACCTTAGAAATACACATATTATCATTTTTACCATGAAGGTATCTTAATTTTAACTTTTTATAATGAAAGTGTTAAGGCTAATATTACGTATTCGAGTCACGTTGCCAAAATTTTCACCGAACGCCACGACAATGCTCGCCAAAATGCAGCTATAACCATAGGAATTATCATCACTTACGCTAAACGAACACCATTTTGTTGTTTTTCGTAGCAAATATTAAATTACAAATTTCTAACATAGAATTTATGGAATTTTTCAAGGGGAAAAAAGTATTCCCTTAATCACTGTAGATAGTTCCAGGAATATATATTAGAAAATTTTCAGAATATCTTTAGTGATAGAAATAATATAACGCAAAATAATAATAAAATTGAGAAAGATACGTATGTGTAATGTATATAATATGCACATTATAAATACAAAATATGTCTACAAGGAATAAAACATGAAATGTTTATTCAAAAAGGCGCTGGAAATAGCGTAAGAAAAAAAGCTTCGGAAATCAGGTAATACTGTTTAGTAAACTCAAAGATTCTCACCATGGCCGATGATGTGGTAATATTAAATGTTAAATTACTTACAAAGAAAAAGGTAATATTTCGGCGCCTGCTGGGACCTAAAGCCACAACCTTTTGATGCCCAATCAAGTGCTCTTACTCGTTAAACTACAAGCGTCGACCAAACTTCCCTATGCTAGCGAATATAAAGCTTCACTGCGGACAAGTTCGCAATTCATGGGGAAGTGCTCGAACTGCTTTTTAAACTAGAGCGGCAAGTCAAGGAAGCCTAAAGTCCGATAGGCGAGACTAGCATTAATATTTATTAAAGTCAACAATTCTTGTCGTAGTTCCATCCGTAGTGAAGTGTTATATTCGGTCACAGAGGAGAGTTTGAACGACGTCTCTAGCTCATTAATTAACGTACTATCCTCGTTACATAAATATACAACCAAATTTATTAATTGGATAAGAGTACTTGACTAATCATCAAGTGGTTTTGGGTTCGTATCCCACCAAACGCTGAAAAATCCTTCTTTGCGAATCAATTTCTTCGCTTTTCACCCTCGTGAATTAGTATTGCTTGAAGAATAATACTTGAGACGATAAATTAAATATTGCTCAAGCAATACGGATTCATGAGAGTGATGATACAGGGTTTAGTGATTTAAGAGGGTACTGTGACAAGGTTCAATGCCAGTAATACAGTCAGGTTATATTGTGGGGTGCTCCCCCACCTCCTAACTGAGCAATCACCGATTCATGATAGGTACTAGTGGGTAAAAAATAAGCTAACTGTTCTCGGAAAACACCAAAAGTACTAGATATAGTTCCAATAGAAGCCTCAAAATTAAGGTAATACTCTTCAGCAAGCTGTCAATGCGAAAAAATATTGAGGAAACCATGATGGTGTAAACATCAACAACCTGGGAAAATTTCGAGCATTGTGACTGGGATACACATTAATAACATAATAACATATATAAGGCCCTGCGGTGGCGCAGTGTTGTTGTAATTCATTCTCCTAGTGCGCCGCTAATCCGGGTTCGACTCCCAGCAGTGCAAAGAACGCTTACTCAGAGATCTCATAAAGATCGCACTGCTCACTGTAGTCCGGAGTTTGGTTCCCTAGGCCTTAAGAGGTTCGGATTCCTCGGAAAACAGTAGGTCCCGGCGCAGCATGACCACTGTAGTCTTTGAGCCGTAAAACCAAACAAACAATAACATATATAAAAATTATATCTGTGAATTCAATTAACTACTCAATATACGACTGAAGTGCGTTTTTTTAGTAAAAAGTCGAAAGAAAAGCGTAAACAAAACAATTACACAACATGATTTTGAAATGATACTGCAGTCGAAAATTTATTGTCAGAAAAATGTCATTATAAATTATTTCATAACTAGAAAACTCACTAAAAATAATTATAATAGAATTATATAAAGATATAAAGATAGACCTAGATATCTAAAACAAAACATTTTAAAGATGCAAAGTGAAGTATTTGTTCTATCAAATTTTTCATCCAAATTCAATAAAACATATCATAGCTGCGTTAAATGGGTGCAATCAGATAGATATAAGTTATTATTCTCAATCTCATCGTCCTATGATATTTAAGAATGTCTTATCCTCCCTATGTACATACTCGAATATCATGAATTTAATTACTTTTTAGTCCATGTGAATTAGTAATGATACTGAACTGTTTCCTTGACCATATTAAAAAGACTACGATACTTATCGGGGTATAAATGGCTAACATTTTCTTTTCCTTGTTGCAGCGCCATTAGCCAATATCACGTATGCGTTGTGCAGCCATTAATAGCCAAGTGTGGATTTAGAAGAGCTGAATTGATGTCCGAATTAATTGAAAGATATTTTTCGATTTTGACCAGAGATTGCAAGGCATATGATAATTACATCTGTGAAGCACACTATGACAGTGCAGCCATGTCATTTTCAGTTCCTCTAAAGTTCATATCCTTACTTTCCATTTTAATGGCATGCTTAAAAACATGAAAAAATTCACATATTTGTAAAATTCTACATGGAAAATTCTACTGCGAATATCATGGAACATAACTGGAAGAGCCAATATTTGTTAAGGACGTATTACATCCAGAAGGTTTACTTACAAGCGCGCTTTCTGGAATAGCATGGCGTGTGATGGGTGCGCCTCGTCAAATAGCCATAAAACAAGCGAAAAAGCACATCGTAACTTATTTGCAGTGTAACCCGTTGGTTTGATGTTTCAGTAAAGCTCTAGGTGGATTTTCTGTTCCGCATGCATCCTACCAGTTCCCTCTTGCTTAGCCTTCCTCTCTCACTCCAGAGAAAAACGATGACGAATAGCATTGTGGGAAGCTCCTGCTTGTAATACTCCCTTTCAACACGAGCAATATTATTTATGAAAAGGTACGACAAAAGCTCCTTAAAGGAGGTTTACTAGGTTGAAAAATATTGAACTCTATCCAGTTTTATATATGATTCATGTAAATAAAGAGTATTTTTAATTAATTGCGTGATCAGTTCAATCATAACTTTCATAATTTGAACTTAGTAAACATGCAAAACTTATTCAACCATTTAACACCAGAAATACAAATTGTAGTCGCTTTCAGAATTTATATTTTCAAACACATTAAAAACTTTTTCGGTCATTTGGCAGGTGGAATTATAAGAGCTTTTTGGTATTATGGTTGATAAAACTACATATGTTTATAGTTATTCAAAACTTAATCGACCATTTAACATCAGAAATATTGTAATTTGCGCACATGTGCCATTTATAGAAGTTCACCACCACTTTATTCCAGTCTGATTTTTGTACTAATCATTTTTGCCGAGATCTATTTCCCCAAACTTCGTTATAATCTTGGCATCTAACCGAGGTCGTAGCCACAATTTAAATTCGTGGGGGTTCAATTTTTACAGCATGCAAGGCCGTAGCTCAATACATTAAAAATTTAGTTTCGTGGGACCGGTCCTTAAAATCCCCCACCCTGGATACAGGCGTGTCTCTAGCTGAAATTTTTGCTTATATATAATTGGTCAGTATTTTCAACATACTCTATCGAGTCTCGTTTAATATCTGCACTTTAATAACATACATATAAATAATAGATTAATTAAGCATTTTAAATAACAACATTAACTTTTAGTTAATGTTGTTAAATACCTACCTAATGTTACCTAATAAAAAACAATGTTTAAACTTTTAAAAAATTAATTTTTATATACGAGTAAATTCAAATTTTAAAATTAAGATGAATTGCTCACAGAGGCCTGAATTTCAAAAAATAGTTTTATTTACTCGCGTACGCAGTGGGGATTGATGGGACAGTGACCCCATTGCGAAAAAATTTTGTACATATACATATAAATACATGGAGTTGTAGCTCTTTAACCCCCCTTATGAACTTTCTGCGTATGCTTATGCATTTAAGATTGCATATATAATGGAACTCGGTTATAACGACCTCAGTTATTGTGACATAAATCAATTAACATCATTCGGCTATTACGTCCACAATTCTCTAGCCCTCCGGCCGATTATTTATTTATAATTATTTACCGCTTGTAGCCTGAAAATTTAAATGACCCCATGAATGTCGTTATAAGAGGGTTTTATTACTCGTTATACACAGGGTGTTATTAGGACTAAGGAAGTCTTGATCCCTCCTCTTTTCTGCCCCACCATTATCCGGGTTTTGATGTCCTTGGTAGATGTCCTTGGTAGATTCAGGTCCCTCGTAAACCTGCAGGTACTGTAACAGCATGATCTGTATAGTAATAAAATAATAATAATAACTAAACTAATATACTATAAATAGATGCTAGAAAGTATTTTAGGAAGTGAAACATATATAAGCTGCACTGGGATAGGGCAATAATAACTGACAAGACACCACCTCACAACCGACCAGATATAACCCTGATTAATAAAATTAACAAAACCTCAAGTATTATAGATATAGCAAACACAAGCAATATACAAAATACACACCCAACAAAAATCCCCAAATATCAAGACCTTAAATATGAAATTAAAGGCATGTGGCGTATGGAAAGAGTTAACATTGTACCTGCCATTTTATCAACCACAGGTCTAATACTAACCACACTGCACAGAAGCTTGGAGCACTTGAAATCGACACATTTGAGCTACATTGAGCTACAAGGCCGCACTTTTTAACGCATGCCGGACAGTCAGGAAGTTTCTAGACGGAACACGTGAATAACCTATGGAAGACTTGAATACTTGACACTACTCGTTTCATGTCTGTACCTCCAAAAGCGAGAACATATGCATAATAATAATAATAATAATAATAAACCAATATTGCAATCTACAGAAAGAAAATCAAGTGTCAACAAATACATGGTACTATGCGACAAGCATATTAATAAGAAGTATAGAGATCAGGACTCTACAAATCTTGTCGTCATTGGTGACTAGATTTTTACAATTGGTGAGTAGGGGAGCCTCTCGATTCCAAGGTTTTCTTTTGAGTTGGGCCAGTACTATTCTTTTCTCGCGAGTACAATCAATACCACCTAGATCTAGAATTCTGTAATATAGACAGGCAGTGGCATAACGGAAAATCTCGGGGCCCCCGCAATAATTTTTTGGGCCCTCCTTTTACGAAAATTAATTTGTATATGCATATATGAAATATAATATATATAATAGTGTTGGATCTTCTATAAGAAATTGCGCACGCAATATTTTAAACAGAACACATGCCTATTAGTCACATTTGCCCTGTGGTGGCGCAGTGTTGTAACGCGTTCTCCTAGTGCGCCGCTAATCCGGGTTCGACTCCCAGCAGTGCAAAGAACGCTTACTCAGAGATCTCATAAAGATCGCACTGCTCACTGTAGTCCGGGGTTTGGTTCCCTAGGCCTTAAGAGGTTCGGATTCCTCGGAAAACAGTAGGTCCCGGCGCAGCATGACCACTGTAGTCTTTGAGCCGTAAAACCAAAAAGCAAACCAAACAAGTCTATTAGTCACCGTTTAATAAGGTAGCGTTTTGGCGTAAAGCGTATACTGTAGCTTCAAAACTCGTCCAGATTTTATAATTTTTTGATATTGAGTTCAGTTTTAAAGGCAATGAAAACAGCTAAAGTAAATACATGTAATGAGTTTGCCACAGTTGGAAACCGTTCATTTTATTTTATATTTTACATTGAGATTAAGAAAAATATCCTTATTAACTAAAAAATATTATTTTTTTACTTATACATTTTATGAAAAATAAACGACGTCAATAGGTCCTCCTTTTTCCTGGGGTCCCCCCCGCCTTGCAGGAGTTATCATTACGCAACTGTAGGCAGGGCTATCCTGAAGAAAATTGTTGAGAGTATGCAGTGTTGTCTTAATTAAAGAGTATTGAAATTGCGGATTTAGTGGTCTTGGTGTCGTTACTGTCTCTCTCTCTCTCTCTCTGACTGTCATTTGACTGATCTCCAATCCAAGCCCAAGGTGGCAGTTACCACTTTCATCAGTTTTTCATTCCTCTCCTGGTCGTACGCAGGATATTATTTTGAGGCTTGCGATGTTCAGAGGGGTTTTCCTCATTTGTTTCCATTCAAATTTGTAAACAACTGGCAGAGCAAAAGGCTGAACTTTGTTGAAAGTTGCCCAAAAACTAGCAAATACAAAAACTTTCTTGAGACCTTGAGAGAACGCTGCGCATACTCAGTAGTTTCCAGAATTTCTTGAGATTATTGTGCGCACACAGGGCATACGCTTTGGGGACAGCCCTGAATATAGGTGGTATTGATACAGTTCACCGCGCTTTCTCGGGCAATGATAATGACAGTAGCCAAACCATTCTAATAAGAAAGATGATGGGAGATCAATTTTAGAGGCGCTTTGTACATGCGCGGCGTTTCTCGGTGTAGGTGCTTCCGTAAGTAGAGTGAATAATTCTGACCATCTCGACAGTTAGAGTAAAGATAATACAATAGAATACACTTACAACGAGACCGCGTTTAGCGTGTTTTCGGACTTAACGAGGAAGGTACGAATTTCATTTGATATATTAAGTTCACTAAAATTGAATCGTTTTCAGCAGTGCTACAACTAGCACTGCTGAAAACGATTCAATAGCTCCAGTTACAGCATTGCTGAAAACGATTCAATTTTAGCAGTGCTGTAACTAGCCATTCTTGTGCCCTATGCAAGAATTTGCATTTATTCCCCTTAATTAATTAGGTTTAGGAAAATAATAAACAAATACATTGCAATAGATTTTTCGTACGATTTCTTTTAATTACAATTTTCTGGCTTTCAGTTCAGCAAATTCATTAATTGCGTCATCATAATTAATAATTTTAACGATATTGTATTCTATTGAAATAATAGAAAGATTGAATAATCGTCCTTGTCCGACATTTAATGTTAAATAATTTTTTATTAATTTCAACTTGCTGAAACTTCTCTTGCACGAAGCAATAGAAACGGGAAGAGTTAGAAATATTCCAAAGAGCAACGTCGAATTTTGAGAAAGACTCAATTTAACCATTCATTCGATTGTTCATGTTAGCGAGCCTGTATAAGAGGGCCTCTGTGTAAGAGCCTCTATATAGGTTCCTTAGTTCATGTTGGTGAGCAGAGACATTTAGGGTCTAAGTAAGGCAAAAATCTAATCGCCAAACCGCGCAGTTGAAAGGCAGAAAAACGTGAAATTTAAAAATATAATTTCTTGTAAACAGCATTTTGGGCCCCTCTTTCCAAGTGAGCCCTGTGAAGGCGCACCTGTTTCACCTGCCTAGTTACGGCACTGGTTTTCAACGTACAAGGCGTTTACAAACGCCTCATTTAGCGAGTGAAAACTGGTGCTTTTTTTTTAACGAAAATGTAGGAAATTCTAAAAACAATTAAAATTCGAAAATAAACCAAAAGACAGTGATCTGGGTTTGTTTTTTAACCGAGGCAAACATAATACAACAAACTTTCTGGTACTTGAAACCGAAGAATTTCTTAGAACTCTTCCCCATTTATAACAATTAATTAATTAAATTAAGAAACAAGTGATTAATTATTTTAATAAAAGTAATTAATTATTCTAATAAAAAGTAATTGATTGTTTTAATAAAAAGTAATTAATTGTTTTAATAAACAATAATTAATTGTTTTAATAAACAATAATTAATTATTTTAATAAACAATAATTAATTATTTTTAAACGATAATTAATTATTTTAATAATAAAAATTATTATTTTAATAAAATAATTAATTGTTAAAAAATTAATTAATTATCTTAATAATAATTAATTAATTTAATAATAAATAATCAATTATTTTAATAATAAAAGTAATTAATTATTTTAATACGTAATAATAAGTAAGAGAGGCGTTCATAACAAATGTTCTTTTTGAGATAATTGATTGGCTTCTGACTATGAACCGAATATGCTAATTATTATGCGGTGAAAATTTGATGAACACAGATATTACAAAATAAAGCAAAAAGCTGTAGGCAGTTTTTTGAACACGTTCAAATTATGCTTATTTTGTGAATAGTTACTGATTTTACTTTATATCGTGCGTTTTTCTTATTTTGCTTATTATTCTCAAATTCAAGTGATATATAATCTGTTGTACATTAAATTTTAAACAAGTTCAAAGCTGAATTGTATTGTATGCATATTGCATGCTCATATATGTTACCTTTATGGACTTCATTTTTCAAAATTTTAAACTTTAAATTCCAAAACGGATTTATCGAGTGACTGGATACAGCGAACATTCTCGTTAAATACGAGACCAATTGTACATATAATTATTTACTTTTAATTCTAGAATATATAACGATTAATGTTGTGGAGCCTGTTACGTAGCAGGGAAGTAAACTCTATAGAAACTTGAACGTCCTCTCACGGCGGATGTGATAAAAGGTTATGTGCTGACAATACATTCGAGAAAATAAATGCCAATCACTGTTTTTAATGAATAACAGTGCAAATTACTCATCAAATATGTCTTCGGATCCATTTCATCACAGTAGGGATATTCTTATTTCCTTGGATGTGGTATCAGCGCATGAACTATCCAAATCTGGGCCATCTTGTGCAGACAAACGTCGACTTACTTAACATCCGGCGGCGTTACATCCTGCAAGACACGCGTCTTTTTATTTATTTTTTCTTTGACTTCTTCTAAAGAATCGAACTATTCTAGCAAGAAAATGCTTTGTCATCCTTTAATAAAAGACCAGTATGGTACTTTGCTATCGCCAGCCGCATTCTTGAGACAGTTTTTGCCGCTAACACAATTGGGAGAAAGTAGTGGATGATAATGATCTGCTGGATTTCACTTCTTTTGCTTAATGGTGAGTATGTTAAAAACATTCAAACTAATTTTCCTGCCTTTCTCTAAAAGTTCAGTTTATTTTTATGGTCTTTGTTGAAGATATTTATTTATTCTCTCTCTGTCAACGTGTAGAATGAATTTAGGCTTCGTTGTGTATGTGAAAATTTCAATCTATTTTTACTGACTTCGTTGAAATATCGTACTTTTTCCTTTCTTTCTTTCTTTCTTTCTTTTGTATTGATATATATATAATGAATTGTATTCTTTGTGTGGGTGGAAAAATTCAATCTATTTTTATGGTGTTTGTAGAAAAATAACACACTGTTACTCTTTATTAAGCATGCAGATATTTTCTGTGTGTCAAACTTTTAATGTTCATTACTGCATTTATTGAAAATAGACGATTTGAAATCCAATTATTTTCAAGCCTGTGTTTGTTACTGAAATACTTCTTGCTTCAGGTTTTTTTGTGATAGCTGTAAAGACAGATATCCGAGCTAAGACAGCGATTGAGTGTTACAATGATATGTACAAGGAGAACAATATTTTACATTTGCTGCTGGATGTGAAAAGTTCGCAAGAAATTGCAGCGTTTTGTAAGTAAGTATGAGCACTGAATCTTCTGTACCGTAACTTTACATGGAAGTGATAGTTTACCCCACCGGTTCTCAACCTGTGCTCTGTAAAACCTTTCCAAGTGCTCTGCGTGCTCCAGTGCTTAAAAAATCGCTGGATTTCATGCTAAAAATGTTTTAAAAAAGCCAAATTTATAAAATATTTCCGATGGTCGCTGAAAGGAAAAGTTTCCAGCTAAAGAAAGGTTAAATTCACTAGATTGACAATATTGCGCACCTTCACCTGACCGAGCGAAACATTGAAAACATCTGCGAAGCCCACATATTATATCCTAAATGAAGAACCAGATATTAGGTCGCAGCTGCGCCAAATTCAATCGTAGGTATAATCGTATTATGCAAATTAAATCAGTTCAATCCTTCTCATCAGAAACTATAACTTCTTCGGCTTCATCATTCTTTTTCGATACCAAGTGACAATTTTAATGCCATAACTGCAAAACTGGCTTTAGATATGATGTATATGGGTAACACATTATGGATTTAAAATATTTGCTTTAAATTTGTCCCCAAATGTTTTGCTTTACTTTATCTTTTTTGTTGCTGTTTTTTGCTTAAGTTTATGTAGTTAAGTAAGTTCCCTATTTTCAAAAAATTTATGAGAAATACAGCATCAAATAAAAAAACTTGATGTTTCACGTCCCCACATGCCTAAAAATACCTTCCATCGCTAATACTTCAGTTATTAGGTTTCGTACATATGTTGGTGAAAATATCGTCGCCCTTATAAAAAAATAAAAATATAAAAAAAAATAAAAGCGTATAAGAAAATATGTGCATAATTTATATTGTCAGAAAACGATATTTAATGTTATTTTTTTCCAATTTTTAAAGACTTTAATTGGGAAAATTAAGTATAGATTAAAATTAAAGCAATTTAAAATTCGAAAACAAATTTGTGTTTTTTCTGTTATACAATAAAATGTCGACTAATACCTTGAAAATATGGTTAGGTAAAAGCAACTAAAAAAATGCAAATATGTGCCTTTGGCCTATAGGCAACGATAGTGCTCCGCAAATAATTTTTCTCTTGAAAAGTGCTCCGTGACGCAATATATATACTAAATTAAACTACATTTCAGTGTATCATTTCTCAATAAACTGATTTCCATGGTTGCTTTGCGCCACATTTTAAAAAATATTTCAGAAGTGTTTCTTTAACTCTGACGTAGCAAAACAGGGGTTACAAATACAGGGGTCACAGTTGAAGTTACAGGGGCACGAAATTCGTTTATGGCTTTTGCTATCTTTGTGGGATTTATTTAATGTCTTAAGACTATTATATAGGTATAAAATAAAAACAAATGGTTTTGGAACTTCAAATTGCAAATATTTTTAAATTCTACTTTTATTTAAAATTGTGTAATTCACTAATTGGGTGAGAATGTGATTTAATAAGGATTAATTTATTCAATAACTTCTGTAACGTTTTTTGTCATACATCTGTTAAATAATATTTTTGACGATACGTTAAAAGTTTTGAAATGAAAAAGGATGCTGATTAAGTTAAAAATGGAGAAAACATAAAGCTATATAGCTTGTCATCATAATTGTTACATAACTCTGGTCACCTGATGGGCAGCATGCTACATAGATTGTCTATGAAACAGTCAAAGAGATTAGAAGCTTCAAGGGATTAAAAGAATTAGCGGTGATGTCAAGGAAAATGAATGAAGTGAAAGATTAAGACATATTTAACAAAGATTTACAGTTGGTTATTTTTTTTTTCTCTAACGAGTTCTACCTAGGTATTTACTTGGCACCACCCATATGTGATCAAAATTCATATTATAACGGGTCCAATTAAGAAAAAGGGGGGGCCACAGGCATGGTGTGAGATGCCCCCCCCCCGCTCCCTCACTTACGCGCGGTGACGGATTACTCTCCGAATTTGGAGTGAATTTTGGTCCGAATTTTGGAGTGCACTTTCCAAAACATCCCAAAAATTGTTGGCTTTTGCTTTAAAATTTTCTAGATACTAATGAAAAGTGAATAACCAAAAATCGACTCCTAAAAAAAATGAAATTGGGGGGGGCTAGGCATGGGCCTCGTCTGTAACCGAACCTTGACTGTAATATGTATTGTTGCTATAAATGTGAAACTGTTGCGAAAAATTTAAGATTTTGATCTAATGAAACGGCATCTGCATATGTTGATAATTTAAATAACAGAAGTGTAAAATTTGGAAGTATTTTTCTACTTTTTTACAAAAGCTTTCTTTTCCCAGGAGAATGAATGGATGGATGGTCTGTATTTCAGACAACGAAGATCATTTAAGTACAGCCGAAAACACAGCCCATCTGAGGCGAACGGCAGGGATACACCAATTTTGGCTGATCGTGTGTAAATCTGAAACAAGATTTTCCGAAAGTAAGAATGTTTTTCGTAATCGATAAGATAAACTAATGGGGAAAGGTCATACGAAAACATTTAAAGTTTTCTTCAGTTGGAAAATCAAAAATATTAACTCTCTCACAATTAATTTTAAATATATTTGTTAGTACATTACGTATGCCTATTTTTAACCTGCCTTAAATCCAATTCTGACAAAGAGGTTGTTTCCCTAGACCTTAAGAAGATCAGGTTCCTGGGAATTAAGGCTACTGAATATGGAGTTGGCGCATATCTGTCATTTTCTTGCCATTGTATCACGTGATCGTGGTTGCAAATTGCATTTATTGGCGACATTTTGAAAGTTGCGCCAATGTTTACAATAGTCGGATAATCGCGGATTGTGGATTATTTTTATGCCAAAATAGCGATCATTGCGCCAAAGCGGAAAACCTTTATCGCCAAGGTAAATGAAACCGGAATTCTACAACAAAATGGCGGCTGATGCGTCGACTTAGAATTCTAGGGGCTCTACTCGGAATAATGTAGGTCCACTTGCCTACGGTGATGTAGTGATTCCTCATTCGTCTGTCCTTCCTCTAACCCGAGTTCAACTACCAATAGCATCACTGAACGTGCGCCGCTTTTCTGACCACCTTAGTATGGGGCTTGATTCTCTTAGTAGAAGAAGTTCGGATTCCTCGGAAAATTGTAGGTCCCGCCACAATGGGATCTTTGTTGTCCTTGCGCCGGAAAAATATAGACCATTCAACTCTTTCTTGCAGTATACAATAACTTCATATTTCCAATGACCTCTACAGTGTATACCATAAACTATCCTTTCAGAGTATCCCTGCGATAACATAGTAATGAATTTATTATATTAACTCAGTGGTAATGCTCTTGCCATAGTGGCGCAGTAGTAATGCGCTTGCCATAGTAACGCAATGGTAATGCATTTGCCATAGCGAAGGAGTGATAATGCGTTTGCTAGGGTTACGTGGTGGTAATACGTTTATATACAATGCGAAAACACCTGGCTTGTCTACCAATGTAACCAATGTTTTTCTGAGGGTTTTCCACCAATCCACAATCAGAGGTTTGATGCCTTGGGAAAATGTAGCATTGACGCAGTATAGCCTTAGCTGTCTTTAAATCATAAAACACAAACAAACCTGTAAGTGTATATGTGTGTGCAACGTTTAATTATAATATAATTTTAGGTTACAAGGCTCATGCACCTTGCTTCGAACTGGTTAGAAATCAAATGCTTTCTTGTAGTGCCGACGTACCTGATGAACAAAGTCCAGAAATGAGAGTATCAAGGACTAAATGTTGGTAAGAATACAAGTTATTCTATAATTAGAATAATAATTATAGTCAATATTATGCGATAACATAGATATGAGAAGAATTAGAACACTAGTTTTCAATGTTGATAGAAAAGTGTCCTACGTAATGAGTAGAGCCTAGTATATGCAAATGCATATTTTAGCTCTTTTTGCGTCAATGCATATAAATGCCTAAAAATAATGTATTTCCAGAATAAATGCATATTTTAAGGGTTTTAGTAATTTTAAGACTTTTGTTCTCCCTTTATCGGAGAATTTGAAGACATATAGTTTTAAAGAAATGTGGTAAAATTTATCCAGTTGAAATAATATTTATTAATACTTGAAATATTTTGAATAATTTATTAATACATGCCAGAAGATCATTAAATTACAATGCAACAATAAATAAATTTAGTATGTCTTTTTAGCGTAGCTTTCGTAGTACGTGTACACACGTCGATGGTAAATTGAAGACCGATTTGATTTTAGAATTCGGAAAACAATTATACATACTGTTGCCAAATATAGAAAGTGAAACTATAATTATACAAAATATATGTTGCCAGATGCGGAAAGTGGAATTATGTACCTTTGGAAAACACCGTATAAAAATGAAGCAATTTGGCATTTTGCCAATTTTAGAAATTGAAATCATTAATTTTGCTTCCCTTGCGTTTCTAAGTGGCAACAGTTAAGAAAGCCTGCGAAGTGAACATATTGTTTCTATTGTGGGAGACCATAAAGTTTCCCCCACAAATATGAAGCCAATTACTTATTTAATATAAAATCATATAAATTAATATAAAATCATATCAAATATGAAGCCAATTACTTCCTTATCTAAACAGAAAATCGAAGGAATTTGTACACGTACACGCTTAATTATATCCTAAGGCGCT
Source organism: Dysdera silvatica (assembly GCA_006491805.2). Taxonomy (NCBI): domain Eukaryota; kingdom Metazoa; phylum Arthropoda; class Arachnida; order Araneae; family Dysderidae; genus Dysdera; species Dysdera silvatica. The sequence goes on along the minus strand of QLNU02014176.1, from coordinate 32,220,895 downwards.
AAGCACTATTCAGTAACCCCTATAGCTCTGGAAAGGATCTTTTTGGCCATAAAAGTGCTATTGCATGATAGAAGACAGAGCTTAACTAAGCTAAAAAAATTTTAAGTACACATTTATTCACTTTAGATGCATGTTTATTCATTTTAGACGCATGCTTATTCGTTTTAGATGCATGCTTATTCGTTTTAGATGCACATTTATTCATTTTAGATGCATGTTTACTCATTTTAGATGCATGTTTATTCATTTTTGATGCATGTTTATTCGTTTTAGATGCATGTTTATTCATTTTAAGTGCATATACATGCATATTTTTAGGTTTTAATGTACATTTGTATGCTTACTTTGAGATTTTAGTGTATATTTGCACGCATATTCTGAGGTTTTAGTCTATATTTGCATGCATATTTTGAGGTTTTAGTGTATATTTGCGCGCATATTTTGAGGTTTTAGTGTATATTTGCATGCATATTTTGCTGCGTTTTTAGTGTATATAATGCGATTAAAGGGCTGCGTAGGGCGGTGTTATTTTCCAGAAATTATAAAAGCGTTTAAAACGATATATGCAATAGACTGCAGTCATAATTAATTAGAGTATATGTTATTTTTTGCTCTTAAGATGAATGTAATGAAGTTGCAAATATTACAGTATTTGGTCGCAATTTCACTTATAATTTTCTTTCAGCAGATAGTTAAGGAATTGTATTCTATATGGTAGTAGCAAATATTTTAAGAATAAAGTAATTTTGGCTTTTATCCCCCCGTAATGATAAATACACAATTTTTATCAAATAATATATTAAATGTATATAATAATAATGTAATATAAATGTAACAATAAGTGAAATGGATCTCAACATAAAACTTAACATACATTAATTCTCATTTAATTTCTGTCAATTCCGTGTACTTAATGTTTATTAATTCTATATAATCAACTCGGATTAACACCATATGTAACTTCCATATCAATTCGATATTTAATGTTTATTAATTTCACATTTAATCTTTATTAATTTCACATTTAATCTTTATTAATTTCACATTTAATCTTTATTAATTTCATATTTAATCTCTATTCATTTTACATTTAATCTCCATTAATTTTATATTTAACCTCCACATTAATTCATTATTTAATTAATCCCTATTAATTCTGAGTTCAACCTTATTTAATTCACTATTTAATATCCTTTAATTTAATATATATTCGCTGTTAATTCGAGGTTCAATCTCAACCATTCGATATTTAATCTCTGTTAATTTGATATTCAAGCCTTGTTAACTTAATATTCAAGCTCTGTTATCTCGATATTCAAGCACTTAATTCGATCGGTATATAATCTGTTAATTTGATATTTAATCTCTGTTAATATTGAAAAATTTTCTATATTTAACTTCATTATTTCTATATGTAATCATTATTAATATCAATTATATATTTAACTAACCTTCATGCAAAAATTAACTAACAATAAATTTGTATTGAACTTGATAAAATTCTCCATTTCGTTTTTAAATTCTATATTTATGTTTAAACACAAGCGCATATAGTAAAGATACTGTGCCAAATATAAATTCTGGGAATATTCCTGTAGACAGCAGTGAGAGATGTATAGAATAATGAAAATACACGATTGTGGAAATGAAAATTTCGCATATGATAGAGAAAATCAAACTTGAACAGAAAAGGAAGGACTTGGAAAGAAAACTTGGACAGCGGAAGAGATCCTGAGAAGAAAACACCATCTTCTTCAAAGAATCCTAAAGAAAAGGGAAATCAAAGTCGACAATGAGAGTATAAGCCTCCGTGAATGGGGCAAAACCTTTGCCCTGTCATCTTATGAAATTCTAAGAACACGTTGAAGTCATGCCGCTTCACCAAAATGAGACTATAGCGAGAAAAGGGGAGAAAGGGAAGGGAACAAACTATATTTATCCTACCTAAATTCTGTGTTTGTCTTACATTTAATATAATTAACCTTCCGTAAGACGCTGCTGATCAGATTGATACGCAGTGAACATTTCTCTCTCTTATTTGTTACTGGCAGATGTCAGGGCCATGTACTTTTTGGTACTGTACTATCTTTCCATTCGTTATCTGGAAACAGCGTTTTGTGTTCCGATAACAAAATTATATTATTTTGTTATTAGACAAAGGTCCCAAAGTTTCCAATCAGTAGATATCAATTTGATACAAAGCGCCTGATGGAAGGTTAAACCTGTGATATTTGGATACATATATGTAAGTGTCATTTCAACGACATTCCGGATGCTGTTGTGGCGTCAGATGACTACAAATTTGGTTTTTAGTAGCCCAGTAGTATTTTTCATTGGTTATTAGTATTTTTTCCGATCGCTAGATGGAGCCAGAGGTACATTATTGCTTATATATTTATTTCTCTTGTTTTTTGAGATTTTTGAATTTTTCCAAGTTGCGCTAGGCAAATGCCATTGTGCTTTGTGTTGAGCAATTTTTTCAGCTATATATATATATATACATGGACAAATAAATATATAAAGAAAAAAGCTATATTTGCCCTTTCACACAGAATTAGTGGCATAGTCTCCACAACATTGTGCCTTACCGTAAAGTACAGGCAACGCCTTTTCCCACCATGACAAAAGCCCAGATACATATCCAAATGGCACTAACATTTACCATTTATTTTTACCGATACGTAGTCTTGGGTTTGATTGTCTAGAAAAGATAAATTTAAATAGCTCGGAAAACTGCTGTCGCTAGCGCAGCGCAACGTTAACTATCCTTGCGCCATAAAACACAAAAATGGATAAACAAATTAATAGATATTTACAACTCTGTATAAAACATTTACATTTGCCATGAGTAATTAATATTGATGCCTTTACCTTCTCTTCAGCATTCTTCAGGAATACAATGAATGCATGTCCTCGGCTGTTACGAATCGATGCGGAAATGAAGCTGGTAATCTTACGACTCTAATTATGAAAGGATATTTCGTAAATTCTTTGAAAGAATGCGAGAATATTCGTCAGTTGCCTTGTCAAACTAGCAAAGGAGTAAGAGAAACAGACAACGGTGGATATCTCACATCTTCAACTAGACGTTATTATACGTCGAATCCATGGACGAGAAAAGATGACGAAAAGAAAAAGTGGGAAGAAGAAGAAGAGAAATGGAAACATGAGAAAGAATGGAAGCACGGAAAGTGTGAAGCTTGTCATCAGGGGCCGTATGTAATTTTCTTTTACGTCGCTGCTAGCATTGTTCTAAATAAAGTCTGGCAATAAATTACCAAACGCAATATTTATATGTGTGAATATTAAAACTATATCAGGTTGATGTTGAATATCTAGCCTATTACTCTTGTCCATGATATATGAAATACATGGCAAATAAAGTTTTAAATTTTTCATGGAAAAATTTAAGGTCAGTAAAATTTAAATACAGTGTAGGAAAAAATTTTAAGGACATAAAGAATCACGAGATACATCTAATGAATTATATGCAAATTAGTAAATAAATTAGCATATACAACAAGAACTCAAAGTACATAATTTTAATGCTGAATAACAAAAAAGATAACAAACGTTTTGTTGCTTACATAAATTGTACGAGTGATTGTTACGTAACTAATATAGCCTGGCAAAAAATATAAGGACAAACAGGATTTTGGCCAAAAATCTTTTTAAAAAGTTAGAAAATTATCCCGTTTCTCTATAATTTGAATCATTCGTGAAGTCATGGAACCACAAAGTTCATTTAACACAGTGTTTGAGATTTTCCACCAGGCAAGCTTAATGACTGTAATTAACTCATCTTACCTATCATACTGTTGCCCATTTTGGTATGCCTCACGAACCAATGTACACCACAGGTTTTCCATGGAGTTTAGAATGGTATATTAAAAGCAGTTTTAAAATTTTTAAAATAAAAACTATCAAGAAATATTCACTTCCACCTCATGGTAATTTATTCTCATTTGCATAAAGTTATGTCCTCTGATTTTCCACATTTGGTGCTTTTTCGCTTGTCCGTAAACTTTTTCTCAGCGCTGTAGCGTCAGTAAAAGCTTCGAGAAAAATTGTAAAAACCTAACTATTGGTCTTGATAAATACAGTAAATAGCAAATGAAGTCCTAGCTTTCTCTTTCTAACTTCACGAAAGATCGCAAAACTTAAATAGTGCAGTAAAAGCTTGAAATCAGACGGTGAAAAATTAAATACTATAACAAAAATAACTGAGATCTCTATTGTTGCACAGTGTGATGGTAAACCAACTCAAATTAAATACAGGCAGCAAATTGCTGGCTGCGTTTAACTTGAACAAGTAACTAAAACAGGCAAGCATCTGAAGACACGCTTTGAAAATTTATAAACAACAGTAAAACTTTCAAAATTATCGCAAAGTAAAACTTTTGTCCGTGAAAGTCAATTGTAATCTTAATTGTTTAATACAAAGTAAACTAGAAGGCAGGCAATAAAAATAAAACAGAGATAGCAAAAATATAAAAGAAGACACTAAGAACATGACAAGAAATAGTAAAATCGAAGAAAACTACGAACTAGGCTAATGAAATACTCATACATGAATGTCAACTAAAGTCTGAACTTTCAATAGACAAGAAGAGTGGCAAGTTAATAAGTTAACAGAAACACTTACGCGCACAGTTAAAATTTCAGGACAGATATTTGAAAATGAAAAACAGTCTAAAGATAATACATTATTTTGTGTGTTAAAATGAAATTTATTTGCATATAAGACTACAGGAAAAATGATAAGCAGTAGAGAATACAGATTGCCGATGCCCAAATGGTCGATTTAACATAGTCAGCGGAACTACACGCTATGTCCTGGCACTCTACCTCATAGCCCAATCCGTTCACATTACTCACCACTTCTCTCACGAAGCCATATTCTGTACCGTTACAATGTTGTTTGGCGGTATTCACAGCACAACTCTTGAACTTGTAATACTCACTGCAAATCAGATGTTTATGTTATTAATCAATGCGTATATTTATTTAAAGTAAAAAAGTATGAAATTTTAAATAAAATTGAAGCTGAAATTATGAAGTTAGATTCATATGTACATACAGACGTTAGTTGACATAAACAAACAATTGAAAAATCGCCATAATTTGGCTAAATATAGTTGAAAATACTCGGAAGTTGAATATGTTATGGGCAAAGGCATTCAGCACTGATGTTATGGAATGCCGTAAAGTGGCTCTGACATCAGTTTATGCAATTGCGCATGAACTTAAAACAAGCCATTTAGCAGTGTGTCAATAATTCGTGTACAGCCGTTTATGAAACAGTTTACAGATACTTAGTTTATTGTAATGATGTCGAAACGTGATTTATCAGTAGAATTGCACTACAAAACTACATAAACTCACTCCAAGCAGGCCAGCGGCAGGCGAACGTTGCAAGAAGATGCAACATCGATCGTTCTGTGGTCAACAGATGATCCACGGATTTAGCTTTCCGAGGGTACAGCGAATTGCTATGACCTCCTTAAATGGTCGATAATTTTACACAGCAGTACAGAACAGCTACTCCGATTTATTTCGGATTTGTACCATCTGCAGCTGCAGAAAGGACGGCATCAGCTTCGACGATACGCAGAAGGCTAAATAGAGATTGCATGCCAGTCGACTGGGATTATGCATATCCCTAACCTCCTGCCACGGAAAAGAACGCTTGAATTGGACACGCATGGATATGAAGTGGACTTATAATTAGTAGAGGACGGTGTACTTTAGGCGGATGAGTGGCGATTTGATTTACAGCGCGATTCTCATCGAATTTACGTCCAGTGAGAGGCGGATATTCGTTACCATCCCTCTAATATCCAGAAAAGGATACATATGGCAGAGTTAGTGTGTAAGAAAATACATTTTCAGGCTGATGTACTGACCGCTATATCCCGCATAGAAATTTCAATGGTCAAAAGTACAGAGACAAGATCCTGGACCCTATTGTTTGTCGGTACATTATGCATTTGGAGATTCATGTGTACTGCAGGCAGATAATTCCCGCCTTTATATACCTCATCTTGTGCAACTACATCTGTTTAAGAAAAGTGTAGTCCATGTGAACTAGCCAGCACGCTCTTCTGACGTGATGTCCATTGAGCATGTCTGTACCGCTCTTGCGGAGTGTGCTGTTGACCACCAGCCCCTTCTCCAAATCTTGCAAGTGTTTAAAACTGCTTTACGCGTGCAATGGGTGTTGTTACCCACGAATCTAATTGAAGACATCATAAGTAGTATGGAACATCAATGTCTGGCCTGTATCGTTGTTAGGAGTGACCACATTCCATATTGAAGTTCATTTTCTTACTGAGATTTGATATCAATATTTAGGACTTCTATTTATTTATTTTGTATAGCGAATGCGAAATTCAAATGCCTTGTATCACATGTTCTTACGTCTTGCAGTTGCATAAAATATAAGACAGATCAGATACAATAGAACAAGTTTGTCTGGGTGCTTATGGCTTTGCTACTCTCATATTTAAATCTTGAATGATGCATATTACGACCAAATTGCATCAAAATTTCACCAATTTGCATACTTTTTAATTACCAGGATTTTATCTCTTAAATATTTTTTACTAGTGTATATGTATACATGTATGCAAGCAAACATTTATGTATGTATGTATGTATGTATGTATGTATGTATGTATGTATGCACAGAGTCACCCAGAATGATTGTACCACCCTTATTAACTCTAGTTGTTCTAAACCCTTTAACGTGCAGATCGATTGCTTGGTAGAGCATGTTTGTGGTGTTTTCTTACTGTTCGAAAACCATATATTCAGTTCAGGGCCGCGCCAAGAGGCCCATTTTTGAAAGGGCGGTAGATTATGTTTCGCACCCCAGCGGAAACTGCCCTTGGTTAGGCCCTGAACTGAATTTATGATTTTCAAACAGTAAGAAAACACCTTAAACATGCTCTACCAAGCGATCGATCTGCAGGTTAAAGAGTTAACACAAAAATTCGTTGATACCCCTTTCGTCAATTTCTTAAAATCGATTAAAAATCTGTAAAATCAAGATACAAAAAAGTTTTCCTATCTAGAACAACTCAAGTTAATAAGGATGGTACCGTCATTCTGCAACAAACTGTATACATATTTAATGCATACAGAGGCGAATTTATGATTTTGCCGCCTATAGACTGACTTATTTTGCCGCCTAATCTAGTCAAACGTAATTAGAGGCATGACAAAGATTGTGGATCTTTTGTCCAATTCTTAATTTGATGACCCTGGCGATTATTTCAAATTCATCTTTTCGCAAGTATTCGCCAATTTGGCCCCTTTTTGAATCTCTATGGAGGTGGCGCCGATGGGGCAACTCCTCATTTGCCAATGCCTACTCACGCCTCTAAACATAACAAATCAAAATTAGCAATTCCGTTAGCCATCAAAAATTGCCGCCTTCACAACCACCTCGGCAGCAAACCCGGCGGTCGAAAACTTGCCGCCGTAGGTTATAGCTTATTCAGCCTATTGGTAAATCTGCCACTGAATACATAGATATAACACGTCACGTTTAAGAATGTAAAAAAAAATCAAAACCAATTATAGTCCGTTCGCGCAAAGTTGTCCACCAGTTCCGTAAGAGATGACGTCACAGACGGCTTGTTTCATTGCAGTAGGGGGTGAATATGTTCCATAACTCTACAATGAAACAAGCCGTCTGTGACGTCATCTAATGGAACTGGTGAACAACTTTCCGCGAACCGACTATACTAATAAATTGTATCCAGAATTGCATACCAACACGCCTTTGTCCACTCTTCGCCGGACCCCTCTATATCTCCTTCGGATAAACAGCTTTTAAGGTCATCAGATGCGTTTTTAAGACATTCCTTGTCTCTGATATCTGATATAAAAGGAAGATAGAATTACGTTTTCGATGAATTTCAGATTAATAGTAACCAAAAAAATACCAAAAATCGCATAATAAATAATAATAATATATTTTATTTGCTTCAGTTTGTATCTTACGTACAAATTCGGAAATTGTGCATTATAATATTACATCAATTTAAATTTAAATATCACATAACCCATAATTTAATTAACGTTATACCTTGCACATGCACATAATATATCCATATATTATATTTTTACTTCAAATTGTTTAGTACTTTAAATATATATTAACTTAACATTAGTATATATGTAGATCGTTTACGTAGTTGAAGTCGGGACTGAAAAAGGGGGTCAGTGTAAATAAAAACAAATTATATAACGTGCTCTAAACCCTAAAACAATATACTGCATTTGATAATTAATGTAATGCTAAACACATTATTAAATTAATTATTAATTAATAAAATTATTAAATTATACACAGTTGTAAAATTTTCAGTTAAGCTTAAAACGTTTTTTCAATGGTTTTCAGCCATCATCATCAGAGAAGAGCTGATAGTAGTAAGCGTGGAAGCTAGTAGCGGGTGTAGTTATGAGTACCAGCTTCTAGGCTTATTGTCATCAGCGCTTATCCGATGATGATGACTGAAAACCATCGAAAAACGTTTTAAACTTAGTTTAAAAAAAAATTAAAACTGTGTGTAATGTGTTTAGAATTGCATAATTTATCAAGTATATCTCACAGGACGTCGATCTCCAGCTTCAGTATATTGTACCTTTTTTATATATTTTTGAAAAGCGACCCAGTGATCGAATGAATATAGTCAGCACCTTCTGACTCACTGGGTTTGGGTTTAACCCCCAAGTAAGCTTGGCCATATAAGCGTATCTTTGGGTGGTGTAAGTTGCCTGTATGGTACCCTTCTGGAGATATGACTGACAATATTTCACCTTCAGGTGACAGTGGACAACTTTCAGACACCAGTGTGGTTAAATACTTACAAATGGTGGTCGTAGGAAAAAGAATATAAAAAGTCACCTATGCCGTATAACCGTATTGCTCTGGTTAAAAATTAAAAAATCGTCATTTTTATTAACAAGGGCATATAAGACACCCGGAACAAAAGTGGCACAATTCGGTGAATTTTACAGAATAACAGGGGCATAGCTACTATATAGTCAAAGTATATTTAGGTAAGATCTAGGGGCCACATTGAATTGGGGGCTTTCACTTCGTTGTGAGCCTCTTGTTTAAATAAAAACAGGGGACCGAAATTAGATTCAATGCGAAAAGACCCAAAACATTAGCAACACCACTACTGTCAAAACAAAAAATAATAATAATAATAAGCTATGCCGCAAGGCTCGTCCCAAAGAAAATATTTTGCTAGCCATCTATGTCATTAGCATGTGCTAGCAAAGTATCCTCATGTGATTGAATTAAGCACTAAAATAGCTGCGCGTTTATCGTCAGACAAAAGTTGAAAGGCACTCAACTTTGTTATCTTGCAGTTTTGCTGTAGATGCCCTTGCGGTGACGCAATGGTGACATATTCTTTCAGCATGCCTTTAGTCCTGGTTCGACTACCAACGATGTCATAAAATTTTATCGACTAACTACTCGCTGCAGTCCAGGGGTTGTTTCTATAGACCTTAAGGAGTTCGGATTGCTCGGAAGAACCTGTCCATTGTCCTACGGTGAAGAAATGGATAACGCATCCGTTTATCGTACCCCTGGTCCGGGTTGGACTCCGAATGATATCGTGGAGCAAGTGCTGTTATTCTACCCACCTTAGTTTGGGATGTGAGTCCCTTCGCAGCAAAGGGTCGAATTCATCGGAAAACCGTAGGTCGCATCCTAGCATGGAGTTTTTGATTGGGAAGGACGGGCACAAGTATGTGAGCGCGGCTCTGTATTTCCAAAAGAAAATTGGCATTTTCTAGCATATGGTAACAGGAAATAATATTATTTATTGAAGTGGGACATACTTAAAAACAGTGTTGAAGCAAATTTAATCGTCAGTTGCCTCTGTTAAAGAATTAAAATCTAGATAAGAACTATGAACCCCTTATCTATTCGGGAAAAGACTAATTTATTTTCTTTTATCATTTACACAACGATGATAAGTTTTCATCGTTTGGATAAAAGATAAGAGAGAAATTTAAAGACAGACTACTGTCTACGTAAGTTGCTTTTCCAATGTAAAAAGAACGCAAAAATGCCATTCTCATGTGCTAGACACATTCTCTCGGAGCTTGTACATAGGAACGTGCATTACTTAAATTTATCTATTTAAATAACAATGGTCGTCTTGTCTTTTTTTTTATGATTTAAAAAAAATTTATACGCTTCAAAGACCCTAAAAAATTAGGGGCCATGATTCTCATTCTCTATTACCTAAGCCAATTTTATCAATCATCATAAGTTTATAGTGCATCCATCGGAGAAAGAAAGAAGTGTTCAAAGTTTTCTCCAACAACAAACGCAAATAATGTCGTCCCACAATCAAAGTCTTTTTACGTAGAATCTCATTTCAAAATGAAAAACAGCATTTTTATCTGCATCAAATATAAAACAGATGTGTAGAAGTACTTTGAATGGCTGAAATATATAAAAGAGAAATTTTTTCGAAGTAACTCTGGGCTAACGCTTCTCAAAGTATGGTTTGTGAAGCACTGATGGTCCGCAGCTGCCCATCAAGTTGTCTGCAAGATCTTCAGAAGACAGAACAATGAAATAATATATCTGACGACACGACTCGAAAAGTGCCCGTCTTCGACGAATAAAATTGTATGTGGACAATAAATTTTCTTAAGGCGCAACTTTGAGGAAGTGTCAGTAATGCAAGCAATCTAAATTTGGATGCATGAACCTTATATTGAATGATTTTAATGTTTGAATGATAATACACATATAACGAAACCATTTAGCTCGTAGCTGAAACTGATCAGTAGAGCTCAATATCATTAAACGGAGTTAGCAACGTTAGTTTCGGACATTACATTTTCAATTTTCTCCTGGTGAAGTTCTCAAACTTGCCCGTCTGATAGTCCGCGATAAGAGAAGAGATATTTAGGGTGGTCTATGAATAACCAAAATTTGAAAAAAAAAAAACCCTCTAAAATTATTTCAAATTGTCTTAGCATTTTATAAATGAAAAAATTTATAGGCTTTCGAGTAAATAAATGCAAAAAAATAAAAATTTCAATATTCGATTAATTTAAAAAATAATGTTCAAACGTTACTCGATCATCATTGGTTGCCTAACATACCTTACATATGACGTATAGTCCGTTCGCGGAAAATTGACCAGTGGTATCGTTAGAATCACGGGAGCTGACGTCACAAACGGGTTGGTTCATTGTACTAGAGGGAAGGACGCCATTTCATAACTGGTTTTTCGCGCAGATAAGTGTGCGCGAAAAACCAGTTATGAAATGACGCCCTTCCCTCTACTGCAATGAACCAACTTATTTGTGACGTCAGCTCCCGTGAATTCTAAAGGGACCAGCGGTCAATTTTCCGCGAACGGACTATAGCGGAAAAGTATTAAAGAAAACGTGTCGATTTTCGTGGGTTTGAGCTGTGACAATGTTTTCAACATTAAAAAGACCTTTAAAATTGGAATTCACACGACTGACTAGAAGATATGTAATTATAATTACATATTACATGCATATATACATTATATATTGCATATACATTTTGCATGCATCTATGCATTACATATTGCATATACATTTTGCATGCATCTATACATTACATATTGCATATACATTTTGCATGCATCTATACATTACATATTGCATATACATTTCACATACATATATACATTACATATTATATATACATATTACATATTATATATACATATTACATATTATATATACATATTACATATTATATATACATATTACATATTATATATACATATTACATATTATATATACATATTACATACATATATGCATTACATATTACATATACTATCGATAGCAAGAAGCCATCATTATACTCACTAATATGCAATTCAGATTCCGGTGAACATAAGTCAGTCATAACCCCTTGGGCTCCTGCAATCGACTTCAGCAATTTTCTGTCGTCGTTATTTGTGCAATTCACCTCATATTCTTTCATGCAGAAAAAAGTTTCTTCAATGGTCCTGTAATTACAAATTTGCTTAAAGAAATTCGGAGTATGGTTAGCTATGTGAATGGTTATAAAGTATTTCACAAGATGAGAGCGCACATTATCTATACCGGAAAAAAAAACAAAAACATGAACAGCAATTTGCAGGTGTACCTTGGGAAAAAGTACATGCATTTTTAAATGTCAAATTAAGAGAACGCTATACAATAATTTTCAGTACCCACGTATAAATAGCTCAAACTGGAGCTTTTTTGTTTTAGGAGAAAAAGAGACGCCGTCCTCATCCTGGAGTCGAACCAGGGTCCCTCCGTTGAGCCAGAAATGTCTTGACCGCTAGACGAATGAGGACAGGAACAACGCTCTCTTTCTCCGTATATAAGGATGTAAGATATTATTACCCTTCACAGGGATAACACAATTGCCAAATAATGGTCAACACACAAAGCCACCGGGGCGAGATTTTTGTGAGTTTTTCGTGGGGGAATTTATTATACAATAATTTTCAGCACCCACGTATAAATAGCTCAAACTAGAGCTATTTTTGTTTTATGAGAAAAAGAGACACCGTTCCCATCTTGCATTCGAACCAAAGTCCTTCCTTTGAGCCCAGGGTATCTTGACCGCTAGCCGAACAAAGACAAGAACAATGGTCTCTTTCTCCTTTGTGTGTTGACCATTATTTGGCAATTGTGTTATCCCTGAGAAGGGTAATAATATCTTACATCCTTATATACGGAGAAAGAGAGCGTTGTTCCTATCGTCATTCGTCTAGCGGTTAGGACACTCCGGGATCAACGATGGAACCCTGGTTCGAATCCAGGATAGGACGACGTCTCTTTTTCTCCTAAAATAAAAAAGCTCTAGTTTGAGCTATTTATACGTGGATGCTACAAATTATTGTAAAATAAATTCCCCCACGAAAACTCACAAAACTCTCGCCCCGGTGGCTTTGTGTGTTGACCATTATTTGGCAATTGTGTTATCCCTGAGAAGGGTAATAATATCTTGCATAAAGGAACGCGTTTTAAGATAACTATTGTTGTAAGAGAAGAGGTGTGTTTTTTCTTCTGATATTGCGTATTAGCACTGAATACAATTCACTTTGTGTAAATTTCAGTTTGGTATTTAAGGCACGTCCTTTTCAAAATCCTGAAATTGAATTGTGTGTTATAAAAGGACCAAATGTAAGTCACAAAAGTTAACATGAATGCTCTTTTTATGCAGTAGCGAACTTTCCAGGGTCTTAATTTTCCCGACGGCAAGTAAGACCGGTGAATCACTGAAGAAATGAACCCTCTTAAATATTCAGCAATATGTCAAAAATGTTAATGACCTTCTCGTAGCTTGAAAATGTAAATGAAGTTCCAGTGTTATTATTGCGTGTACACTGTAGGTGCGCCCCATT
>QLNU02014176.1:32185520-32207362 GCA_006491805.2 Dysdera silvatica | reverse complement strand
AGAATGTTCCACCTATAACGGAGTGTCTGATCACCATATGCATTAAAGCTTTCTATGATGATTCATTTACTGTTTAAATATGTGTTGCTATGAAATATGACTAATCTTATTATCATAAAAATGGCTAATTTTTTTTGATCAGTGTTTCGTTTGCGTAAAATTTTGAGTGGCAAGAATAATTACTAATAGAAGATTTTCTAATATTTTAAATTTTGTAAATTATTTTAATATAAATGAACTTATTTTGTTCCGTTTACAAATAAAACCGGATACAAATAAATTAAGTTTAGCTTCGCCTTTCTGTTCCAGGTACATCATCCTTACTCCCAATGGCCATGTAACACCGTTTTTGATTTCCTTGAATCTTTCTCTCCAATGCCACTTTCTCATCATCATTTTATAAAACAACTTTCCTTTAACAAAGTATTCTCCAATTTAACTTTAACATATGCCTTGCCAAATTATTTCTCCCCACTATCCTAAACCACTTCCTACTGATATGATACTCCTGTGTACCCTCTAAATATTTTCTCCTTATTACTTCCCTATTTTCATTCACTTAAAACAAGATTTTAAATGCATGGAGGTGTGACGCAGACAGCGATGGTACTCGACAACTCAAGTATCGGTTTGGTTTGGTTTGTTCCGTTTAAAAGTTGTTAGTAATAATTAGTAATTTTTATTACGATTTAAAACAACACAGCGCTTAAAGTTAGATGATTTTGCAGAAATATTGTATAAATTTAATATTTTCAACCTCTGCAGCTTCCCTAACAGGGTGGCTTATCATTGCATCCTAATCCGCTTAACATATAGCTAAAAACTCTCCAGAAGAAATTTAAATTCAATTACAAATTTTTAGAATTAAAAAAAAAACGAATTAGGAGTCCGAAATTGGTAACCATAAAAAGTGCACTACTCTCAACATCTCTCTCTTTCTCTCACTCGCACCCTATCTCCCTCTCTCTCTCTCGCGAGCGCGAGCGCGCGCACTATTTTTTTAAATCTTATGAAACTTGTAGAAAGGGAGTAGGTATACAGAAACATACACAAATATAAGAAAAATTTAAATACATTTTAATTTACTTGTATGTAATTTATTTACGGTTGGAAAATAACAACCAGTATATGAAAAATACCATATATGGGAAAAGTAATAATCGTTCATACGAAATATAAAATTCATATATGTGAAAATACTAACACTATATATATATATATATATATATATATATATAAATAGGAAAAGTAACACTCATTTACGTGAAAGCTAGTAACCGTATGTGAAAAAAATAACCATTCGCATGTAAAAATATTTGCTTGTTTTGTGGTTTTACGGCTCAAAGACTACAGTGGTCATGCTGCGCCGGGACCTACTGTTTTCCGAGGAATCCGAACAGGAACTCTTAAGGCCTAGGGAACCAAACCCCGGACTACAGTGAGCAGTGCGATCTTTATGAGATCTCTGAGTAAGCGTTCTTTGCACTGCTGGGAGTCGAACCCGGGCGCCACAGCAGGCCTTATGTAAAAATAAAAACCATATACATTAGGGTGGAGCGAAAAAGACAAAAAAAAAATAGAAATCTAATTTTATTGTTTCCTGACCCAACAAATCGTTCTGTTTAGTGAAAACGGTACAGTAAAATAATTCCAGCTCAATCGCTCGTGATCTTCAGGTTCCACACAAGATCCGAAATAATTTCGTCTTGGTGTCGAACTTCGGAAGTTCGGTTCGTGACTTGATTCGGCTCCGTATGAATCCATCCCTGGCTCCAACACAACATATTATCAATGACCCTTCTATCAACACTTTCACATGTCTCTCTACTAGAGATGAGATGAGCTCATCAGACGGATGCAACTGAAGCTGAAACAAAGACTAAGTTTTCTGGCGAGGTTCTCCAAGGAATGCGATTATGTGATTCGTTTTCGAGGATTGTAAAAATACGCATATATGAAAATTCGAAGGAAATTAAACAGTGTAGTTTAGTAATTTTTTAAAAAATTTAAATCGTACATTAAGGGGTTAAAGTTATATTTGAAGCTTTGGGCTCGGGATTCGAAAAATGAGCCAGAACCCCTACTCGAAAATGGCAAGTAAGCTTCCCTATTTCAAACTGTGAAACGCTTCTGATCAATCTTGTTATGTCTTCGGCGCTGAGGTTCAAGGTATCCTGTGTTCCACGGAATTGTCCCAGTGAATCATCTCAAAATATTCCTCTGCTTTGAAATTCAGTTTGGGAAACTCAAATTGGCTTATTTTCCTCTTCCAGTCAGTTTTTCTTACTTTGAATATTCTTCTCAGCCAAGTTCACGAATTTGTACTTGTTCTTCTGCCAGCATCGCCAACAGAATTTTTTCAGAGTGAGCAAAATAAGAGTTCTTCTAAATAAATTCATGAAAAATTGCTTTAAACTCTTCTGGCAAGAATGAGCTTTTCTTGATTATTCTGCTAAGACGACGTGCTCCATGAGTTGTCTCGGGATATTCTTTATTTCAAACTAGGATGGAATATAAACTTTTGTAACATATTCTACTAAGATCTTTGAGTCATCTGGTGGTTCAGCGATTGATACGTAACGACGAAGAATTCTGTTGACTGCAATGAGACATCTTGAGTGGGTGGCCATCTTCCAAAGACTCCTGTATGCTATGTCTGGAGGGCAATCCCCACAGGATACTGCCCTAGAAATACCAAGAATGTATTTTTAGTCTGAACTTAGACCTATTTAGTCGATTTCGGGCAGGGCAACTAGAACAGGGACATAACCTGTCAAGGCAAGGGTTTCACAAGTTTTAAGGGATTTTCCTATTATTCCAGAAAACCGTTGCAGCCCAGACGTCTTTCCATCAACCTTCTAGGAAAAGAGGACGAATATGCAGTTCTTTGATGTGCTACAAACATACAAATCAATGCAGCTTATGACCAGCAACGAGATTAAGACGTCTGACTATGCCATTTTTCTTCTCAGTGTTGACGCTCATTCCATCACACCCAACAGCCACCAATTTGGAAAGCGCAATCCATTTCCGTGTTACGAAGTTGGTGATGCTTCATGTAATATATACACTGGACCCAGAATCCGGAGTTGCATATCCTATATAAGCAGAACCATGTTCTAACAAGAGAACAATGTGCTCTTCTACAGCTGCAGTCCTGTAGCAAGAGTTCCCCTTCATCTCACACACCTTTCCTTCCTCCCATTAAAGTAGATGCCGTCCAAAGACTGAATTATTTGTGTAGCGGTGGACTCAAGCTGTGACCGTACCTTCCGACGTCCTTTCCGCAACTTATCCTGTCAACGACTTTAGCTGGACTATCTTTAGATACAAGCTCCACATCCTGAAGCACAAATAACGCAATGACAATGGCGTTTTTAACAAAGTAATTCATGTAACAAGCATAAAACCGTTAAAAAGGTCAGTATAAATATTCACTTGAGATGCGGAACCTCAAAATGTTAATATTTTGGGCAGAAATTTAAAGACAAATTGCTCTATCCCATTTTAAACCGTGTAATGGCTCAGGTAATATGAATTTCAGGCAAAGGTTTTTTCGCTCCACCCTAATATACATAGGTATAGAGTTATTGGGGCACGTGGGGCCTGATCTCTTGACATAAATTGCAATTTTATGTATATTGTAATGTATAAATGTCATAATATATGCCTGGGGGCCCTCCACACAATAATTTGAAAACCCTACGTTTGTGACCACACATGTAAAAAATAATAACAATATGTTTGAAGAATAGCAACCGTATATATATATAAAACGGTGGTTCTCAAACTTTTTTTTTTTTATCCTATGAAATTATTTTCTTATCATGTAGCTAGCCACCGCCCCACTCCCACTATAAATATTATTTAAGGAAACCATAGATAGCCACTTTTTACCACTGCTTGGGAATAACCACAGAAATTAGCAATAAGTATAGAAATGTAAGTAATGCTTTTCTATAGTTGAGGGGTATTGGTTGTAGTTAATTAATTCTAAGGAATTGTCACATGGGGGAGGCAAATTACCAAATTTACAGATTGTTTTTGAAATTAAGGTGGTGGTGTGCAAATTAATTTTGGAGCCCCTTGGTCGTCATCGCGGAATACAGGATGCCCCGAAATGCACACGGAGAAACACTGGAATAAAACATGACAACCATATACAGTTTCATCCATTTTTGAAATGAATAAAAAGTGTTTTGTTAACGTTATTAAAAGTAGTACAGTATCAGTAATATAGAAAATAAATTTATAAAAGAAAGTGGCGAACGTTGTATGTTTACTTTACACCAGCATGCTACTTTACACCAGTATGTTACTTTACACCAGTGTCGAAATAACAACCGTTATAAAGTATAAATTAAACTAATCTATTGCCCGTCAAGGTTTGAAACCGTTCATATATCGCATCTTCATGAACTACGAGTGTGGAGCAGGCCTAAAATAGTTTACTCGCTGTTCATAAACGTGGAAAATTAAGAACAATAATCATATAATCTAACTTACATGCATGCCTTGTTTATACTTGAATTTGTTAAATCAAAACCATTCTCTGAGCTAATCAAGCGTAAAAATTCGGCAACACAACACTGAAGTCCTCCAATGTCGCAATCTGCCAATACTCCGGCTTCCAGAACTGAAATAAATTATTCTTTTTATATAAACTATTAAAGAACTTGTTAATCACAATAAAAATAATCGATTAATGGAACTAATGGAATCGCAATCAAATTATCAAAATTCCATATAATCGAAAATGCGACAAGTACTAGGTAGAATAACAAAAAATCAAATTAGAATAAACATAAAGGACAGAGGTCATCGAACGAAGATAGAGGGAGTGTTGGTCCGTGTGTGCGCTTGCGTGTGGTGAACTGAAGCCAATTTTGTTTATGGTCGGCCATCTTGGGTCTCCCTTCGCTCACTTTGAAATCATGCCTTACATTGTTTTTTTAACTTCGTTTAATTTGGGATTTTTTCAGTTACAGTATTAGTGACTTTTTTTATTTAGAAATACAGCAGAACTCGAAATTCACGGTATGTTGAAATGATTCTAGTCCCCCCCTTAAAGTACCCTTGGATCTTGATAACACAAAAATGGGTAACTCAAAGTAAAACCCCCTTTTCCTTGAGTTTTGACTTATCAAGGTTCCACTATATATATATATATAGTTAACCTATTTGTTTCAAAATAGTCTATTTACAGCCTTCTGATTTACACTCATATCCAAAAGTTAAACATAATTGGAAAAATGCGAAAAAATCTAAATAAATATTGATAAAATTGTTCAAAATTACTTATGGACAATCGTGTGACCAAGGTAAGATATTGTGCATGTTCAAAACATTTCAATCAACGTCGACATGCGCAAAACACTGACGCATGTCAGAACAATTATAAAGTGGCCTTAAGCAGCATGGAGAGTTCAGTCACGTTTTTTGCAACTGCTGTGGTATGGAGTGTTGTTAACTATCAAAAAGGAAGAATTTCGACACAAAGACGCCAACTGGACATGTTTGTGAAAGGATGAATTATTAGAATGCAGAAATTTGGACGATCCCAAATTGAAGCTTTCCGAATTCTGAATGTGCCTCGGTGTGTGATCTCAAAACTATGGCAGAGGTTTCCAATTACTGGAGATGTTATCCGACCATCTGTACCAGGTCGACTTCTCTCAAAGTGAAGATATCCAGCCCATGCAGCGGCCTTCGAAACCACCCGATCTTAATCCTATAGACCATGTGTGGGATATATTCGGGAGACGACTTGCAGCCCTTCAGCACCCACCAATCTCCGTTCCAGAATTGGGAACAGTTCTCCATGAGGTATGGTACTTTTTGAGCATTCAACACATGAACACGGTCATCGAAAGTATGGAAAATCGTTGTACAGCATACATGGCTACCAAAAGTAATTACACATCTTATTAAACTTCAGCAGCACCTTTTTTAATAAATATTTTTCACTGAAGTTGAAACTAGTAATATGTCCATTTTTCTTTCAAAAACACATTTTATTTAGGTAATAAAAGTCAATATTATCAATTTTTCATTGTTTCATTCTTCTGCAACCTTATTACATCCTCATACCATGTTTCTTTCCACTCTGACTTAGAATTCCTTAAATATTCAATAACCTTTAATAAACAACAATTACGCTTAACTTTTGGGCATGAACGTAAATGGTGTAAATGAATTTATTTTTAATTAATATAGCAATTAATTATAAATCATGGTTAATAAATTGTGGAACACAGAGAGTGAGCCAAGAAATACATTAAAGCAATGCATTAGTTAAAGAAAATAGGGAAATCCCAAGTATATCTATTCGCCGCCATCTTGGATTTACCTGCCGTCCTTGAAAATTGGCTTCATTTTTCTGCCCACGTTTAAAATCTAGATCTCTCCTCCCCTACTTACCTTCATGCTAATAATATTCGTATTTTATCCAAATTATACACCATCAATTGAATCGATTACGATTCATTAAACAATCGATTTATTTTTATATCATTATTATTTATCGATATATGTATGCCGACATTCTTTGTTCTGCAAAAGGCAGTAAAAAATAAAGTCAATATTAAGTTATAAAATATGAATATATGTTCACAATGTCAACATTATATATAAAAAATGGCGCAGTATAACCCAGATGCTCTTGCGCCATAAAAAATCCAAACAAACAATATATAAAAAAGTCTTCAAATACGAAAAGTTACATAAAGTTCAATAGCAAGATCTTGAATTTATAATAGAAAAACTAATTAGGTCATTAATATTATGGGAAATCCAAAAATTTTGGACAAACTTTTACATCCATATCATTACTCTTGTTAAACATTTTAAAGAGTCATTTAGAACCTATTTAACACGTTGTATCTTTGTAGTAAATGAATTATTCTTATTCATCATTATTATTACTACTTATTATTATTACTACAGCTATATTTAGTTCTTAGAATAAGACGCATCATATGGTTCAAAGAACACAGGACACAAAATAAACATTGCATGAAAAAGAAACAAAAACACATGTCGGAATTTATCCTTATGTATAGAGGACCTTGGAGCAAAGAAAGATATTCTGAATAGCACAAACTCTCTCTCTCTCTCTCTCTCTCTCTCTAACCGTGATACTTGAATTACAAAAATAGTTTAAAAGTTTCATTACTAGTTTAGAACAGTCGTTTCCAACTGGCGGTCCGAGAAGAAGGCCCAAGTGGTCCGCGAGACGGGTCATTATTTAAAAAGAAATAATAATTAATAAAAACTTATAAAAATTATTATTAAATATTAAAATTAAATATAAAAATGAAATTGATTGCATATTTGTAGTATTTTACAATCTGACGGAACTTCAGAAAACGGTTCGTATTAAAAGTAATTCGTCTTAAGCGTGTTCATCTTAACGAGGTTTGACTGTATTATCATTAGATGTTTTTTTCTCTTTATTATTGCTTTTATTTTACCTCAAAGAACGATTTTACAAACACATTTCCCCCAAAAAAAAGACCCGGCTCCCAGTCAGATTCAGGTCTTGCAGCCAACTCATGAGAATTTTTCAAAGTGGTCTGCGAATCCTATTGAAGTGGAAAAGTGGTCCGCGAGTCCAATTGAAGTGGAAAAGTGGTCCGCGGCTTAAATTGAGTTGGGAACCACTGCTTTAGAAAGTTTCTCTTATTAGTTTGGAAAGTTTCATTACTAGTTTAGAAAATTTTGTTACTGGTTTATAATGTTCCTTTCTCTCATTTTAATTTAACTGAAGTTTTATAATGCAAGCGTGCAGTGGCGTGGCTAGATATTTTGCCGCCCCCCCCCCTCACCCAATGGGATAGCAAAACATAGCAAATAAATTTTGTGTTTTAAAGGCTAATTTCTGCGAAATGTGGCGGCCGGGGCGACCGCTCCCCTTCCCCTCATTGAGCTACGTTACGGCAAGCGTGCATAGATCATGAGCAAAAAAATATTGAAAAAAAAAATTATTTTTCAAGCCAAATGTATATTTTTGTTCTCTGACTTAGACACTATATAATAAACATAGTTTAACATGTAAACTAAAAAATACATGTTTTAAATTGCATAATTTTAAAATATGGTGTTATCTCCCATCAGGAACATCTTCGAATGAGGGACACCTCTATTTAAAGGACGACTCCTCTGGTCTCAAGTCCTTTTGACTAAGGACACATGTACTTCCAAAGAAGGGACACAAAATAACCGTTTATGTCCCTTATTGGAAGATCATACCGTATATAGTTTGAAGAAATGCACGCGTTTTCAAGCTACCGTTCACTGCCAAATTTTTCGAATGAAATCTGGCAGCGATAACTTGTCTATAAGCAAGTGTTTCCAACCTGTGGGTTTTACCCAAAAGGAAACGCACGAAATGGTTTCTGAGAATCGCCGCAATCGCTTTTAGTTGCAATTATTTTTATAAGGAATTTCATACCAAATGTTTCCAACGCTTTTACAACAACATGGCTACACACATTGCAATATTTTACTAATGGTTGTTAACTTTATATCTATAATATAAATTAATATATATAATGTAATATTTAATGTGTTTTCTTTACTCTGTTAAAAATGCTTTTATTATGCATATGTGGCGGCGGCGGGCAGAGGGGTGTCGCAAATTACTTGGCTACTATAAACGTAGGTCTCAGCATGAAAAAGGTTGGGAACCACTGCTATAAGCAAATGGCCGTAAACAAACGAATCGTAGAAAAATAAATTGTGATAGATAGTAGAATTCAGTTACAACGAATACAGATATAATCAGTTCCCGGCTATAACGAAACAAATGATTTCAGTTGATTTGATTGAATGTATGATATATATATATAATGTCTCGGTTATTACAAACCATTTTTCTTATACGTGTAACGAACCAACTTTTTTCTTCTCAAACTTCATTTTTGCCCTTATATTCAAAGTTTTAGGACTTTTGTTTACTTCAAAAATGAAGCAAACGCTTACAGAGTAAACTCCACAATTTAGACTAGTGTTGCCCAACCTTTTTGAGTAGCGGGCCACTTAAAGAATTTTCACGGATCTTGCGAGCCAGCGGTTTCGTTCAAAAAAAGAAAAAGAAAAAGAAAGAAAGAAAGAAAGAAAGAAAAACACCACTTCTTTCAGAAGTTCTTCCAGTTATTTCTTTGTTTACTTGCCATATAGAAAGGGGCCACTCATGCTGTCCCCGCGGTTTTTCTTTATTTCTGGAGAAAAAAAAATTTTTTTTTGTAAACAGCTGTGGGCGGGCCGGATTGTGGCCCGCTGGCCGTATGTTGGACAACCCTGATTTGGACCATAAAATCGATGAAAGAGCACAAATTCTTCACCAGTTGGACCAATGTCATTATTGCTGCAGTCGTAAAATAAAAGACGTGGAAACGCTACGACTAAACGCATGATAATGGGTGGTGATGGGGTGGGACACTGCTTCAGATTTCAAAGGGACAGTGAAGAAACCACCTACAATTTCTTCTCTTTTTTTTTTTTTTTTAAATCTTGTTTTACCCTTGTACACTGATTTTTAGTATTTTTTAAACAATTTCTGAATTTTATTTATTTATTCCTTAATTATTTAAATGTTTGTTGGTTGTTCGTTGAAAGTTTGTTTCTGGCCGTTAAAATGTGGATTTAAATGTACTGCTTTGTGTGCAGAAATAACTATTTTATCGATATTAGTTAGTGCTGCAATTCTATGGCCACATTTTTTAACAACCCAATGTTTTGAGGCATGTATTTCTAACATTAATTAATACAAAAACAATCGAATTTTTATGTATGGGAACAACCATTCCGGTTAAAAATAAGTGTGAGGACGCCGTTCCCATGCGTTTCCACGCGTTCCCGTCCCACTACACCTCTGATCTTACTGCAACCCTCGATATTCAACTGACGCACGGAAATTTTTTTTTAATCTTATGATATTCAGAAATTCTGATATTTTTCTGATATTTTTTATATTTTATGATATTAGGAAGTCTCGTAATGTCCTATATTACCATAGGCGTACGAAGAAAGTTCTTAAGTTTGGGTTTTAGGCTCAATGGGGACGTTACAAAGCTACGACCCATATGTTCCTATGTTAAATATACAAAATTTCATTGCAATGGGAGGGTTACAACCCCCATCAACACCCCCTGCGTACGCCAGTGCATATTACTAACTATATACATGGATAAACGTGAGTATAAAATGTGCGCCAGTTTCATGTGTATATGTCTCATATTTTGTATATTATTAATTACTGAAAATAATTTTTAACTATCTTATTAAATATTAATCTAGTAATTAAATATTAATTATTAAATATTAATCTAGTAATTGAATATTAATTATTAAATATTAATCTAGTAATTAAATATTAATTATTAAATATTCACCTGGTAATTAAATATTAATTATTGAATATTAATATAGTAATTAAATATTAATTATTAAATATTAATCTAGTTTAAAACTTTAAAAATTAAAGTTTTTGATTGCGTACATTCATTTATAAAGTATGCACATTGATTATTAAACGAATGATTATTATTGTAAGTTCGATTTTTTTAATAAAGTGTTAAAGCTTAAATTTGCATCCACAGAGCTGATCTTTAACAATTGTCATTTTAAAAGCATACAATTATTTATAACGCACTATGTTTCAATCACTTCCAGTAGTTTTCAGAAATACAATATATGCGTCAGAAACACACTATTATGATTTGAAATTTAACGATGTTTAAAAATATAGGTGCTATGATTCAAAAGCGTAATAGTACCCCTAGCGACATATCTCAAGAATGCACTATGCTGCAAAAAATATGCTAATTCTCTATTGCCACCTATTGCATGCGAAGCTGGGGAGACAAGCAAACAGAGGTTTCATGATATTGCAGTTTCCATTTGCTCGCGTCATTACAACAGCAATATTCCCAAGGCCGATCTTCGATTGTCTAAAATCTTGGCTTGCATATTTTTAAGGTGATTCATTATGTCTGTGTGTACAAGTATTATTGCCAAACAGGATGTGCATGCTAACCAATGTATTGGAGCATTTTCCAGTGACAGGTCAATAATGCTTATATCATGGGCGCCCATGCGAGTATTTCTAGGGCAAGTGGGGGGGAGGGCTGAGAAAAATTAACGAGTACTTCAAGGGGGGGGGGGGGCCTGAGAAAAATTATTACCTCCTTCTCAAAGCTGTCGAATATTTTAGTGAATGTACAAGATGCCAAAACGTTATAAAAAAGTAATTGATACTTCTTGACAATTAGCAATGGTGTAAGATACACTGACATAGCATTAAGAGATGCAATTTATAAGGAAAGACAACTCTATAAATTAATAAATTATTGTTAAGACAATCGTACTTACGCCTATAACGTTATCTTTACTTATAAATTAGTAATTAGCTGAAAAGTACCTTATTTCAAAAAGTAACTGTAAAACTTTTGAAAATGAATACATAACAGGTTGGGGCAAATCAAATTTTTAAACGACTGGGGGGGCTCAAGTACCCCTCTGCCCCCATATGGATATCCATGGCTTATATTCAAATCGCGCAGAAGAACTAACGATATAGAACTTAAAATCAAAGCTGGAGAAGAATACTATATACCCCCAGATACGGAAATTGCAGGAGAGATATTTATGGGAAGGTTACTGTTTCCCAGTTGGAGGACAAATAACAAATCACTTTATATAATCCTACGAGCAGTGGAAACAAAATGATGACATCTTAAATGTTTTTATCTTGTAAAAGTTTTTCATTTTAAAGTACCTTTCGATTGCGGGATTGAATAGAAGGATCATTAAATCATTAAATGAGAACGATATCTTTCTAAAGTGTAACTTGTACGCCCATATTTTTAATGAAATGATCTGTTAAAAAAAAATGGATAATTTATAAAGGTAAATTATACAAACTATTTCCCGTTTTCTCTGTTATTAATTACAGTAAAACCTCCCTACAACGATATCCGATATAACGATAAATCCCTCTACAACGATAATTTTTCTTGGTCCGTATAATAGTGTTGTAGAGAGGTTTTACTGTATAATGAACCCTCCCTATAACAATAACTCCCTCTACAACGATAATTTTTCTCGGTCTGTATAATATTGTTGTGGAGAGATTTTACTGTATATACTGACCGATTTACTGTATTATCCGTATAATATTGTTGTAGAGAGGTTTTACTGTGTATACCGAAAAGGGATTTTGGGGTGTTGAAAATTATTGTACTGTATAATAAATTCCCCCACGAAAACTCACAAAATTCTCGCCCCGGTGGCTTTGTGTGTTGACCATTATTTGGCAATTGTGTTATCCCTGCGGAGGGTAATAATATCTTACATCCTTACATACGGAGAAAGAGAGCGTTGTTTCCTGTCCTCGTTCGTCTAGCGGTCAAAACACTCCGGGCTCAGCGTGGGTGGGGACCCTGATTAGAATCCAAGGTGGGAACGGCGTCTCTTTTTCTTCTAAACAAAAAAGCTCTAGTTTGAGCTTATTTGTACGTGGATGTTGAAAATTATTGTACAAGGGATTTATCTATTTTCCTCCTAAAATTATAATTTTAAAATTGCGTAATTTTAATACAAACTGCAAATTAAAGATGTTTAGGAAGTAGCTGTAAATATAGTTAATTTACAAAAGAGTGGAGGACAGAATTCAGAATTCGCTTAGTTATTTAATGACTCCGAAGAGCCAACTCCCAATTGTGAGTCAGAGTCAGTGAATCAATTCCTAAAAAAAAGTATTATAAACTCTCTCTCTCTTCCCATCTATAATCCTAATCAAAATCATCAATTTCAAACCCAAAATCTTTCATATTTAACTACAACGTAATTAAACTAAATCAGCTAATAATTGCATTGAAGCAAGAAACGAAACCCACACTTCAAAAATAGAAAATGAAAAAGCCAACTGGTGAAAAAAAGCAAACTCCACGCTTGGAAGCTAACTTTCCACTTAAGACACACTTTACACTGCAGTATCTAAATTAAATAATTGCTTGTTTTCAAAATTTCAATGTCCATAAAGTAATTAGATACTCACGTGTTTACAAACTATTGCGTTGATCCCGAAAACATTACATAGAACTCATATTAATTTCCGGTCCAGTTTATACGAAATTATATTACACATTCTCTTCTTCTTCTTTTTTTTTAGGAACCCAATTTCCTCTTCTTTTTTTTTTTATCATTCGGAAGCCAAAACTTTGGAAAGTGGGAGGTATGGAAATCCCTCAAATTGTTTGACTTCAGATTTCCGAAGTGTAAAGGGAAGATTTGCATTCGATTTCGTATTCTTTTATATGGGAATAGTGGCAGATTAATTAAGCGTTGAGGACTGTTTACGTAGGTTTGTGGCCCCATTTGAAAACCTACCTTATAGGGGAGGAGGCGGCCAGATTTGACTATGTATTTGGAAGTCAGAATATAAAGGCACATGCAAGTTTCGGTCACAGAATTTAGTGATGAGTTACGACGTTAGATGTTGATTGTTATGAATAAGTTATACTGTTTGTTGTGTTATGAATAAGTTAAACTGTTCGCACTTTCCATTAACACAGGTGAATCAACTAAAACAAGACAATTGGGAAAAGCGACCTACATCCTGTGGATATCGTATCTTTGCCAAAGAGAAAGAACATATTTAAAAACAATTTTTACACTCTTCCTTGTAAATAAAATTGCATGTTTTAATATATTGTCATCCCCATTTACGAATTCTCGATATTTTACAAACGGTTTAGAATTTATAAGGATTCGTAAAAACACAATTCCGCTGTATAAAGATTTAATTTAATACGCATAAATTTCAAAGTGAGTAAACAAAGTCACTTACTAGACACAGCCAGAAACAGTGTTATAATGCGCATGGCGATAATCAAGTGAGTATTAGCGTCAGAACAACCTGTCGGGCCTTTAAGGCGTAAAAGCAACCTGTAGAGATAAAGTTCTGAACAATCGATGAAAAGTTCCAAAAGAGATATCGCCGTTCCTGCTACAAAAACTGGCTCTGTTCCAAAGGAAATACCGCTCGTTACCCACGACTGTAGCTTTCTCATTGTACGGATAGTAAATCTCAGCAAAATATGCTGCGCAAAAAAGGAAGTCGCGTTTTTCCAAGGTAATGTATGTAGATGCGCCAATCCCATTCTATGGAAATCTAATGATCGAACTGTCGTCATCAGTGGAAATTTCGCTTATGATGGAACCAAAATAATGGTTTTTAGTATTGTTTGGGATGAAGAAAAAGGTGTCGCTGTAGGTAAAAGCAATCAGCAAAAAGCAGACGACGTAGAATAATAAGTATTTCTAAAATTGGGTGAAACGGTATTACATCTACGAAAACCTTTAAACCACGAAAATGGAATATTGGCTATTGAAGCGCTAATTTCTTTTCACCGGAGATAATGTAATATCAAGTGGAATTTCCGGGAGGTGGGAGGAGAACAATTAATTTATTAAAAAAATATTTTTCATTTAATGATTTCTTTTCTCGCAGCCCCATTGAAAACAAAGCAATTACGCATTTTTCTCCCTTGATACAAATCGGAATTAGTATTGTCGGAATTATTTACCCTCAAAAAGTATACCACAATCAGAACCGTAGTTAGATGATCTTGGGCCCCTGGTAGAACCATCCAGATTGCGCCCCCATCACGGATATATTTTCCCCTGTGAGTTATTTCGGCCGATTTTACTCCTCCCCTCACCTGTGCCCCTGGTGTGGGTGTTCCTCATTACACTTTAGCTACGACGATGACTGCGATGTTGCATTGAGTGTAATTATAAAGTCGCTATGCGGTCCATTGCTAATTACAGTAATCCTCCACTAATCCAAACTCCTGTAATCCGTGATTTCGGGGAATTCTAACCAGACCGGTGGCTACGGCTTTGATTCGCCTATAATCCGTAAATCTGGAGTATCTAAAATTCTGCAATCCATAATTCCGGAATATCTAAAATCCTACACTCATCAATTCCCGTTAATCCGACGTTCTGAATGATTCGAATTCCTGCCATCCGTGATGTCCAGTAATCTAAACTTGTTGAAAAACTATTTTTAATGTGTGTATTAACTTTAAGTTAATCTAAATTTGACTCCCAACGATGAAATATATATATATATATATAAAACACTTCTCCACTCTCTGCTCATTGTAGTTCGGGGGTTGGCTCCTTAAGTCCTCGGATGTTCAGATTCTTCAGAGAAATGTAGATCAACTACCCTGTGGTGGCGTAGTAGTTGTATAGATGAATATAATAGTAGTGTAACAGTTTCACAGTTGCCTCGAACACTTCGTGTTCATTAAAGTCGATTCGTGAGGAAGGGCAGCAATGTCCATCTGAAACTCACCAATATTTAATGTATTTTACATAGCGTCATGTCTACTTTACGCTTATTTATTATTTATCAATATAACAATCAGCATTTTTTACTAAGAATTTAAATGTAATCACCTGCTTTAATAGTACAATTAATTGAAAAACTATAATATGTACACTTCAGGCATAATAAGATCATCAGTTTCATGAATTGGTAATGCACTGAAAGTATTAGCATTGGTGTATGTATTAGTAGTGATTTTAATTCCAGTAATTTCGTTTCCGTTTTCCTAAACAGGAAGATTTTTCTAATGGATATGGCATATCTCTGATCTGGAAAACATTATATTTTAATACTTTTTCCAAAAGTAAATGGTATTAAACTGACCAAAACGGACTTTGGATTTCGAGTTGTGATTGTCTGCAAGCATAATGTCACTCACGGGAAATGTTATACATTGGTATATTTGAAATTGTCAGTAGATTCCCATGTAACACTACTTTCAACGCCAATATGCGGTGCCAACCCGGTGCATCAAATCAATATAGTGACATTTAAAACCACTAGAAATAAATTTATAAATTACAGTTTCAATCCTACGTATTGTTTTAATATTATGGAACTTAAAAATACTTGATACACAGTAATGTCTAAAAATTTATGGATAATTTAAACAAAAAAATAATTAAAGAAAAATATAAAAGCAACTGACATAAGAAGTGCATGACATGTTCGTGATCACTGGAAAAGAGTGTAGTGTGTTGAAATATATATGGAAATAGCCATGTGGCTGCATGTATTTCTTGTGTGATTTTTTATTTTGAAGCGGACTGAGGTCCTTAAACTGGTTACATTCATTTTAGATATTTACTTAGGACCTTTCTTTGTGTGGTCATGTATTGTCACAACGACTGTTCCAAGAAGAATAAATAAAGTATTATTATTATTATTATTTTCAAATAAATTTCCCCTCTCTTATTAATACCTTTGCGCTAAACATTTTTCCATTTTGGAGCAGGCATGTTTCGTGGCAGTGGTTTCGTTTACCTGTTATAATACTGTCTGGTGAAAGTCATCCTTTTCATCCTATCACCACTTTCGACTACCTTATCATTTTCCCGGTTAACATCTCCATCGTACAAGAGATTTTCCTCAATATTTTCCTCGAATATGAACTTCACGCATCATCTAAATCATGGGACTCATATCGATCCTCTTTGATACGAATACGATAATTTGGTTTATGGTACCAGAGCTAGGGGTTCAATAGGGAAAATATACAGGGGCTCCGGTCCTAAGAAGACCAGCGTGAAATTTCGATAATGTAACGAACATAATAATATTATTAGCGGGTTTCAATAGATATTGAACCTGCTATTGCTTTTGGTTTTTCTTTCTGTCTATCTGTCTGTCTGCAATAAAAAGGGTAAGGTAAAGGTCTTCCGTAAATGCAATAATGATAGCTATTGTTAACGTTGAAAACCTAGTTACTTGAGAATTAGAGTTGCGAATTAGAGAGTTGCGATTTAGAGAGTATCGAATTAGAGAGTGGCGGATTAGAGAGTGGCGAATTTGAGAGTAACAGATTGGAGAGTGTCGATTTAGGGAGTGGCGAATTAGAGAGTTGCGAATTAATGTTAATTAAAACCCGCTAAATTTAAATATCGACCTTAGGTGATTTTCTTTCACTTGCTTGTTCTATTTCTTCTTATGTCTGAATTAAAATTGCCATCGTTTAACTGCATTTATATGTCAACGCTTTGATGCCAAATTAAGTACCAGCATGTAAAAATACGTATTTTACAACTTTTTAAAAATCCAATCAAAACCTTGAGGCTCTATATAAAGATAAAAATTTATTTCCTACTCGCAGCAATTCTTTGTCTGTAGCAGTCAATATCCACATTTCTTGGCTCCACACAATACCAAAGTTTTATTAGTGTTTTATAAGAACACTGAAACTCAATTTTAAATTTTTTGCAGCATGTTAGCTGTATTTCAAAACTCTTCAATAGTCTTCAAGTTCCGTACTTTTCCTTTATACTTTAGCATTATTTTTTGACTTCATTGACAGGGCCCGGAAGCTACAGGCCCACAAATAGTTTTCAAGCGTTAGAAGTTAACATGGCTCACCAAGCTCATAATTTCTTTTTTATATCCTCCTTTTACGCACATAATTATTTTTATTTTCCTTTTACACACATATCTACAAAGCTGTCTTAACCCATTCAGGGACCCAAAGCTTATTCACTATTTGGGATCCTTTTTAGACTAGCTATAAACTTCCCAATTTTTGAAATAAGAAAAATATAATAAATAAATAAACTTTATCAATTTGGAATCTCAATTCATATCGGGGCCCAGTTAATCCATTAGTTACAACGGCACTGCATCTATAGCGTCTCAAAAAAATTTTGATCAAATTTTTTAATTAATTTATTATACGATATTTATTTCCACATATAGGCACTTCATTGGCATAAAAATGTTGATATATAATAATAATAAATAAACATTTTATTAAGACAAATGTCATGACATTACAATTGAATAATTCTCCTTTCTCTGAGAAATGTTAACATATAATAATTGACATAGTACTGATTGCAGTGAGATAATTTGGGAAAAGGTATGAAAATTGATATAAAAGTATGTAATGACTATAGAAATATGTCACAGTTACGCCAGTGCAATTAGATATTGAGAAAATATATTTCAATGCCGACAACCTGCCAGGGCAGCAGTGGGAAAAGATAGTGGGGTCTGACAAAACCCATGCTGCCCACTGTCAAGACAGGGTGGGCGTTGCGTAATTATGTGAAGTACATTAATGGGATTAAATGGATACAAACAAATTGGAGATTAAAATATCCGGAGTAAGATGGAGGTGGAATATAAAAAAAAAAACTATGAGTTAGTTAACAAAGTACGAAGTTGTTTCTTGAATTGTGTTAATGTGTCGCAAGATCTGAGCTCAAGAGAAAGAAAATTCCATAATCTTGGACCCATTGTTTCGACATGAGACAATCCAAGATTAGTCCTGGCATATAAATTCAATTAGACGATAGCAATGGCAATTTGAACACAAGCTGAATTGTAATATTTTTATGTTTATCATATCAAAATTTCGCGCCAGGTTCCTTAGGATCACAGGCTCCTTTTTTATTTGTCCCTTTGTCCCCTTCTGTACCTAACCCTAGTCATTGATTAATTATCGTTGTAACCTATAGCCAGCTAAGGGGCAAGGGGGCGGTCGCCCCGTGCGCCACAATTAGGGGAAGGCAATTATCCTTTTAAAAACAAATTTGTTTTGTTGTGTTATCCCATTCTGTGGTTTTTATGATTTTTCCCCACTTAACACCTTAAGTTAAGGTGGCGACAAAACACCCAAATAGCTTTTCCTGTTCAACTTTTTCATCATTCAGCAAAAGATGTTTGCTTGTTTTGCCGTTATCTAAATGCGAATTATACGTTGTGAAGTATTGCACTCAGCGTGAACAAAATTCCGGAAATTTTCTTGCATTAATGGAGTTTTAGCAAAATTTGATCCTTTCATGAAAGAACATCTTTAGTCAGTTTCTAAAAACCCAATTCTTCGTCCTATTTGTCACCACATATACAGAATGAATTAATCAATATATTAGGAGAGAATATGCGACAGTCTACAATTCAGGCAATTCAGAAAGCAAAATACTACAGTATCATATTTGACACAACCCCAGACAATCCCCATGTTGAATAGATGTCACAAATTGGGAGATCTGTTGGACTGAGCGTGGCTCTACGAAAATCAAAGAAGCTTTTATTGATTTCATTTTCATTCATGAAAAAACCGCAGCAGCAATCTCAGCTGAAATAAAAGAGAAACTGGAAATGGATAGATTGGTTCTTCAAGATTGCAGAGACCAGTCGTACGACAGTCAAGCTACAATAGCTGGTGTTCCTTCTGGTGTTCAAAAATGGATTTTAAATCCAAATGCATTGGCTATTTTTGTCTCTTGTAGCAATCACTTTCTAAATCTGGTTTGCATTCATGCAGCATATGTGAATGTTCAGGCTGTTACTTTTTTTGGGACCCTAGAAAGTCTATTTGTTTATTCTTCATCATCAACTGAACAATGGGAGGTTCTGAGCGAGTTCGTTACTATCGCTGTTAGGAGCCAGTCCAACACGAGATGGAGTTCTTAGTGAAGCTGCTGCAATGGCGGCATTATTTACTCAATTTTATGACATATTTCAGCAATTGAACAATGAACAACTACTCGATTTTTCCTCTGGAACGATCAGTTCACATGACACTGCTGGTCTACTACTATTGGCATCCGAAAGTTCGATTTATAACTCTCCTATATTTCTGATCAGAGGTACCCCCAACTATTGACAAAAATTCAGAAAGTTTTCAGGCTAAAACTTTGTCTTTCAATCAAGCTCCTGGGGACTTTAATTGATAAAACTGAAATTTCGAAACATGAACTATGTACTACTGCCATTTCTTAAGCTGAAGGTATGTGCATGAATGCGGCGTTTCAGTGCGCAGACGCGTGCAAAAGAAACGCTCCATGCCAGGCAAAAATGCGTCTGATGTAGGATTAAGTGCACAAGAAGAAATGTGGCGGTGGATAAAATTGGGATTAAAATCGAAGATCGGTTTTCACAACTGTGAGAACTGCACAACTGTTTTGATTTACTCTGTGCCACTGAATCGTTTCTTAGCCCAGTTGGATTATGAAACTGATGAGCAGCTTGTCAGGCATTATAAGAAATGTGCCGATCTTGCATTAGTTTATCCAAATGACTCGAACGGATCTGAACTGTATGAAGATTATAAAGAGATAATTTCGTCTCTCAAAAGAGCAAAATGATTAGAAGAAGAATTAGATTACTCTCCATAGGGGCACATTTCTTCAACGGGATTAAAATCCTATAAAACATTGACCACAGCACTTCAAATTCTGTTGACATTACTTATTTCATCATAATGTAAACGCTCTTTTATCAAAACGGAGCTCATTAAACCATACCTTCAATCTAAAATGTCTCAAGAAAGACTTACAAATCGCGCTTGTCAATAGATCATGAAGTTGTTTCATCCATTGATTTTAGTCAGATAATTAATTAAAGATTTTGCAGATGGTAAATAAAAGAAAGCTATGTTTTGACAGTAAGTATTTTTGCATTGGTAAAAATTCTCATTATATTAATTTTGTAGTGGGTAATTCTAGAGAAAACCTGAAATGTATTTAATCAATCTCTCCATCCCTAGCAAAACCTGCACATATTTGAAATGGTATTTAGGGTGGGGGGGCGGCAATTACAATCATTCTCCCGGAAAATTATCAAGCTACGCTACTACCTACACCCATAGGCGTAAAGTTAAATGGGCCAGCGGGGCCCATAGTCACCTCTCCCAAATGCAATTTTACATATATTGTAATATAAAAATGTATAATATATGTGTTTGAGCCCCCAATAATTTTCAAAACTCTATGTTGATGATCACACTACACAAATTCGACAGAATACAACGTTTGTGTGCTGCGTCGAAATTGTTGCAAAACTTTAGTGATGATGATTCATTATTTCAGGTTTGTTGCAAATCTCCGTTGATGCTGATACATGCGTTTGCTTCACTTGCAAGAACTAATAAAATGGTTTTCTTATTCTGCACGCATAGCGACGTTTTTGAGATGGCATCATTAAAGGAGGGTGTTTGTGGTCATGTGTACCAGTAACGTAGCAATTCAAAACTCATGGAAAGGTTCAAGTGGCTACGAGGGGGATCAAGTGCCTTTGAAGAAGATTTTTGGACATGGCCTATAAAAAAATAATGTGTGTTGACATCCAACTATGGCTTTAGCCAATGGGCGCCCATATGGGGGGGCAGAAGAGGTCTCAAGCTCTCCCATAGTCGTTTAAAATTTTTATTTACTCCAACCTGTTAAGCATTTACTTTAAAAAGCTTTACAATCACATTTTAAAGCAAGATACTTTTTAGCTGATTATTAATTGTTAAGCAATATCAATTATTTTTGTAGAGTTTTGGTCTCTTGTATATTAACTAAAATTCTCCACAACTTTCAGGAGGAGGTAATTTTTCTCAGCCCCTTTAAAGGTACTCGTTTATTTTTCTCACCCCCCCCCAACTTAGAAGTTCTCATATGGGCTCCCATGCTTGAATCCCCTGAGAAATTCCCTTTTCTAGCGCCCCTGCTGTGTACAGCATATTCTCAGTAACTTAAAAAAAAAAAATATTAATAATAATAATAATAGAATTACGAAATTCCTAAGTTTCGTGGCGCCATCTGTTGGATAAACATACAAATATTTAGAAATTATTAAAGGCGGGGGAAAAATTTTCTTATCGTAGCCGATATCATAGACGTCATGGTCGTCGTACATGGAAGGCAGGAGGTGGGGCGAGTTGCCCCCCCTCCCCACCTAGAATTGAAATATATGCAATATTTTTAATACATTAAAAGGTTAAAACGGCTATTTGCTTCAG
>QLNU02014176.1:32173507-32185420 GCA_006491805.2 Dysdera silvatica | reverse complement strand
AGACACCCTATTTTATGATATTGATTTGCGACAAATATCACTTCTAAGAAAGGAATATATGATGAGCAAGACCGTGCACGTGGGAGTTTTGGGTAATCCCAATTTGGACAATTTTATTAACTGTAAGATAAAAAGTTCCTTATAGCATGCCGTATCCCAGAGAGGGGATCTTACGGACCGGTCCTCCCGAAAGTAAATTTTTAAGTTGACTTTGTTACGACCTTCGAGATCATAAAATGGACCAACACTGAACTAGAACAACTCCAGCGGAAAATGAGAACCATCCAAAGAAGAGCCGGACAACTACACCCTGCAACGGCAATTGAACGGCAAACACTACCCCGGGAAGAAGGAGGACGCGGACAAGCGGACCTCAAAGACTTACATGACAAGCAGATCCAGAGCATGAGGCAATACTTCCAGTTGAAGAGTCCCCGATCGCCACTCATCCAAGCCATAATACAAGCAGATGCAAATTACACGCCACTAAACCTGTGTAGTACCGAAGAGCGTGTCCTGGAAACAGCCAATGAACAGAAACTAAGAACTTGGGCCGGAAAACCATTACATGGCAGGCACTACAATGACCTGCAACAACCACACGTTGACAAAAAGGCATCAAATTCTTGGCTGGCCAAAGGCACTCTCCAGCCAGAGACAGAAGGATTCATGCTAGCCATCCAAGACCAAGTGATCGCAACAAGGAACAATCAGAAATTCATCCAGAGAAAAGACATAGAAAGCGACAAATGCAGACACTGTCATGCGGCATCGGAGACAATCCAACACGTGATGGCAGGATGCAAGATCCTTGCGCAGTCAGACTACAAACATAGACACGATCAAGTAGCGAAAATAGTCCACCAGAAATTGGCAGCGAATGCTGGCTTTCTGACAGAAAAATGCCCGTACTACAAATATGAGCCAGAGACCGTGCATGAGAACGAAACACACAAGCTTTACTGGGATAGAGCAATCATAACAGACAAGACAGTCCCACATAACCGTCCTGACATAACCCTCGTCGATAAATCGAATAAGACCACGTACTTAATCGACATAGCAGTACCCAACACCAATAACATACAGACAACCTACACAACGAAAATCACCAAGTACCAAGATCTCAGACATGAAGTACGAGATATATGGGGTATGGAAAAGATCCTCATCATCCCGTTGGTCATCTCAGCAACAGGGATAGTACCAAAAACGCTTGCGACGAATTTGGAGACACTCAACATTGACCCAAACACCTACATTGAAATACAAAAAGCCACAATCCTAAACACGTGTCACATTGTCAGGAAGTTTCTAGACATGGCACATTAAGAAGTGATGTAAAAAGAGGCTTGGGAACATGGCGCTCTGCCCGTCCCAAAGCCTGTTTCCGCCAAGAATGGGCGAGGAAAACTTTTTTCTTTATATATATATAGTTAAAAAGAGGTATTACTACCGATACTATATCATATAGATAAAACAATTTATTTGATATTATATTAGGATATTATTACCAATAATAATATATCGTATATAAAAAAAACAATTTATCTTGTATATTATGTTAGAAGATATTATTACTAATAATATCTCATATATAAAAAAAACAATTTGTTATTTAGAAAGTATCCAAAGTTTGGCAGCTTTTCAAAACACGTGCAGAAACGTTACATATTATGTTACGCTTGGAAGGGACAATTATATACTCTTGACGGATATGCCTCCTGGCAATGCCAACGCCTCTTGGTAAGAATTTAATTTGCTCAATTTTTAGCGCAAAATAAAATTTTCAATGCCGATCTAGGTGGCATTGAATATAATATTTTACTAATTGTCATGCTAAATAATTGAATAGGCTGTCAGATTCGAGATTTTCTTTGAAAAATAAAAATAATTATAGAACTATAAATGATGTCATAAGACTAGACGTCATAAAGTGTTAACACGCGGTCGAAATGCATTTTATTCCATATTACCCATGCTTGTTCGAAAGGCCAAATATCAGGCCCTTGGAAAAGACGGAGCCAGCAGGGCAACCCCCGTTGCCCCATGCTTATGCTGGGCCGGCGCAAGCAAATTTGCCGCCCTAGGGGCGACCGACGTATGCGCTTCCCCGCCCTAAAAAAATTAACACCCTAATATATCTTGCAACAATCGAAAAGTGAAAAAAATAGAGCACATTCCGTCCTCTCGTTATGGCTCCGGTTATAACGAAGTACGGTAATCACAGCTTATTTTATAACACACAACTAAATGATAAAACGCAAAAAAAATAGTCTGGTATTTTGTTGTTAAAGAAGAAAATTGTAATTCTCAATGCTTGTGACAACGCACAAAGATATCGAAAAGAAAAGAGCATCCCCCAAGCCTCTAGTGCGGCAACAGTACTGCTCGCACCTCTGAAGGTTGTAGCGGTAATGGAAAAATGTCATTCAGATTTGCGTAAATTGGTTAGAGTGAAATTTGTTGACGTAAAAAAACAAGAAATTGAGGGTATGGAAAAAATAGATAAGGGAGACATGTATAAAGAACAGTAAATATTGAAGAAGGCATTCAATCGAAAATAATCCATCCAGTTCCATTTATTTATTGTCAAGTTTACCTCAATCATCGTACAGTATTAAGTACTTTAAAACAGAATCTGTCATGGTACCGTCCTAGGCGGTCGCCTAGTTCGCCTATACGGTCGCGCCGGGCTTGTGCTTATGCCCCATCAAGCTATATGTAGAATTATCCCCAGGTGCCTTGTGTCGCATATGCCCTTTGCCTGGCCCCAATTGCCCCTTCAACCTGGCTACAGGCCTGCCAAGTATCCAGCGGCGTGGCAATTCAAAACTTATGGATAAATTTATTCAATCTATAGTATAGTTATTGATGATGGACCTGTTTCAATATGATTCTAACGTTACAACTGATATTTTTGAGATTTAGAGAATATTGACATGATTAGTTTGGAAATGGAAGAAAACAGAAGGAAAAAAATTGTGTTCTCTAGTTAGGTAGCGTATTTTATAAATCATAGTTTTCAGTTAAGTTGCCTGTGTTTCGCACTATTTTATAGATTTAATGGATAGTGGGGGGGACAATAATTTTATTTTCATTAGACAATAAAACAAAGCATGTTTATGTAGATTTATGACCTTCGTTTAACACAGAAATTCAAGTCATATTATGTAAATTTTTAAGCTTTTTCAGTAAAAATACGGATAAATGCGAAATATCCCAAAGAATTGTGAATGCGATTTAAAAATAAAATACTTTAATCCACTTGTGGTATAATTTATGGCAAAAACAAAAATTAACAGAAAACAAAAACTCAGACCGAAAGGAATAAAATGTCATTTACGAAAGCTGTTGCCGGTGAATAGAAACGCTACCATGTTTTTTGTTTATGGTTTTTATTCATACACTACTTTGCATACATTAAAATACCATTTTTGAAACTCTAGGAAATATACAACATTATTCTTACTACTTTTGTCAAATGATTTTCTGGATAATTTCTACACTGGTGTTTTTTTTTTCTAAGCATGTTCATTAAAACAAGCAAGTGAAAGAAAATTGCCTAAGGTCGATATTTAAATTTAGCGGGTTTCAATTAACATTAATTCGCAACCCTCTAATCCGCAACTCTCTAATTCTCAAGTAACTCGGTAGGTTTTTAACGTTAACAATAGCCATCATTATTGCATTTACGGAAGACCTTTACCTTGTCCTTTTCATTGCGTATAGACAGGCAGACAGGAAAGCCAAAAGCAATAGCGGGTTCAATATCTATTTTCTCGCTAATAAAGATCGTGGTATGACGCGCTGGGCAGCATTATAAACCAAATATGTTCCAGATGCGTACTATGAGGTTACCTTGGCGCTACTAACTAAGCATAAAGATATAATTTTAGTTTTCACAGCCAGTGGCGGGAGAAGGGGGGGGGCTAGGGGTCTCAAGCCCCTCCCACTAGATATCGAGAATGATTTAGGCTATATGGTGCCCGGTGTGGGATCCAAAATGTGACACCTCGCCCCCTCCCAATCCGCTAAATATTATTTTCTTCCTTTCTTTTATTATTAATAACATTCCTTCCTTCCTTCCTTCTCTCTTTCTCTCTCCCCCTCTCTCTCTCTCTCTTTCTTTCTCTCTTTCTCTCTTTTTCCCTCTCTTTCTTTCTTTTCCTTTTTTTTTTAACAAAAGCATTAAAGGAAAGAGGCAACAATACAGCCTATGCCTGGGGCGGCAATTACTTAAATCTGCCACTGGATCGGCAATGTAGAGTTTTCAAAATTATTGGGAGGTGAGAAGCTCAAGCACATTTTATACATTTATGCACTAGCATACACGGAAGATCGCAATTTATTTTGAATTATTAATGAATTTAGGCCCTACAGGCGTATAACATACTCACGTAGTGTAGGGCAGAGCTTCTTCTATACTAAACCCCTGAACGTGTAGATTCTTAGCAGTACTAGTTGTATTCCAAACAAGCGGCCTCGGATGGCAAAAACATTTTGAGCAGATAGATGATGCGAAATAGACCACGACGAACAAACGGCCGTCAGGTTGAAAAAAAGCGTGTCCTTTTTTTAAAAAAAATTGCTTCGTAGGGCATTTTAGGAAAACAAAGCTGCGATCGATGGCACCAGCCGTCAACTCTTAAAACATCACATACTAAACACCCCAACAACACTTTCTAAAACGCCATTTTTTCATGCTGTTATTCAAAAAGCGGCACTTGACTAATCCTTATATAATTTTTGGGAAAAACGCGGAATGTTTAAATTTTCCTAACAGGTCTCACCACCACATTCCCAGATGTGTAATCCAATGATGCTAAGATTTGCACATTGCTTCTAAAAAATTGTCATAATTTTGTCATAATATTAATTCATTAATATCAATTATAATATCAATTAAATCATATCAATTATAGTATCAATTAAATAATATTAATTATAATACCCATTAAATCACATTGATTATAATATCAATTAAATCCTATTGATCATAATATCAATTAAATCCTATTGATCATAATATCAATTAAATCATTAATTATAATATTAATTAAATCATGTTAATTAATTCATAATATTAGTTTGGCAGAATCGATTGGAACGTTGAATAGTTTTCTCCTTATTTGTGCTAACGCTACTTATAAGATAACCGGGACGATACTGAAAGCGCAACGTAATCGCCGAACTAAAGCTTCCACGTAGGTAAGGGCGCCTTCGTACGAAGTTATAGTCCAACGTCACCACATAAAATAGAATTTGATTTAAAATCGAATTTGAAAGTTAAAATGAAATTAATTATTAAAAACGTTTAATTTCTTTCGAATGCAAATACAACGTATGTGTAAAAATACAGTACAGCAAAATACCGCTTAACGGAACTTCGTTTAACCGAAATGGCCTGCCGTGCATTTTTCTTACTTTTTTTTTAATGATTACTTTTTAAAGTAGGCACTCGTTCAATATTTTTGGCAAAAAGGCTAAAATCCGTTTTCTGATGTATTGTTATCTAAGAAAGAAACCAACACAAATACTATTCAAAAACATAATAATAAAAACAAAATGCACAAAAGAAAAGTAGGATGGTGTTAGTCTAATATTGTTCACCAACTATGCCGGTCAAGACCGTAGCCAGGATTTAA
Source organism: Dysdera silvatica (assembly GCA_006491805.2). Classification (NCBI taxonomy): domain Eukaryota; kingdom Metazoa; phylum Arthropoda; class Arachnida; order Araneae; family Dysderidae; genus Dysdera; species Dysdera silvatica. The sequence goes on along the minus strand of QLNU02014176.1, from coordinate 32,179,772 downwards.
TTTCGGGGGTTCAAAAATTTTTACAGCATGTATCGATACAATCACAGCATGCAAGGCCGTAGCCAAGTCCCATTAAAAATTTAGTTTCGGGGGGAACCGGTCCCTAAGATCCCCCATCTCTCCACACTCTCGAAACGGGCATGGTGCCGGCTACGACCGCACGTATCACGTGTCGCGATGTGAAAATAAAAATTTCCGGGTCGGAGAAACTATAATAGCATATTTTGATAGACGGATCACATCTGCGTAATCCTCGTAAGGTTGGTTATGTTGCATACCGACTGGAATATCGCATGTCACAACTGACGCATAAATTCACAATCTCATAAGCAAATCTTTTCTGTAAATTCGTCTCTCCAAACCGAAGTACTCCTCAGTGGTTACGTGTGTTAGAAACGTTAATAGCTGCTACTGAAACAGTTAAACACAGGGCATCTGGTCAAACTGAAAGGGAAGGTAAAGCATGAGAATATCACTCTATAACAGAAAACTCATGATGTAACTACAGCGTATTTTTTGGATAAATGTTTATTATTTCTTTGTACCTTTGACCTGAAAATTGACACGCCAGCGAAATTTGAGCAGATATATAATTTATTTATATAAATCGAACACTACGCAGATTAAATTAAACAACAATATTAATCAACGTTTATTGGCGTATCACTACGCCAATAAACGTTGATTTATATTGTTGTTTAATTCAGATATATAATGTCCGAAAGGGGGACAACGTTTGTGGGAGGGAGAAGGGGGTTATTATGATCAAAAGTACAATACACGGGTAGCCTTAAATATTTATTTTAACATTTAAATACCCAAATTTTTAGAAGTATTGACGAGGAATTTAGCATTGTATAACAATTTTGAGAACTTAAATCAAAATTAATTTTTGTGATTAGTCTTGACATAAAAATGCCGATTCTCAGTGGGGCTCTTCCAGGGCCCGATAAAGCCAAAGTGGGGCATAGGGTCCAGCATTCATTTGCGGCCCTCGCAACAAAATTATTCAATAAGTAACAAATTAAATATATAACAAATACAAATTTTGTTATATATATCATCTGCATAATCAACATTTCATAGTCATTTTCAACGACGCCTAAGTTACAATTAAAAAAAATTTAATATTATTAAATTACAAAGTTATAATTTAAAAAACTAGCTTTCGAACCGATATTTTAAACTTTCTATTTAACTGGCAAAAAATGCAAAATTTGGGGCTCATAGCCGCAGGCACGGAGGCCCACGCATTAATGAAGATGTGGGTCTTCACTGCTTAAAAAATTCTCCCACACCCTTTTCATTGCTTGCTGCCAAAGACAGCACAGATTCTGCCATTTTGATAAAATTCTTTTAGCTTATGGAATTTTCTCGAAGATACGTAAAAGTTTAAACTCTTTTTAGTTAAATTAATTGAAAAGGACAACAAATTAACACAGTTTAATTAAGTTTAATCATTTACAGATTGTTTCAATAGCTCTGGGCTATTTTCGTCAGAATGGTCAACGATATACACACAATGTGTAATGACAAATACGTGTTACAAACGGCGGTTACAGATTACAGGTATAATGAAATGAACAGTAAAAATAAATACACACACACATGGGTTAAGGAAAACGTCTCTTGTAATGGAACGTAAAGTTTAGAGAAACGTTTCTAGTAGTAAAACATGAGTTTAAAAAGAAACAGACTATTAGAATAATATTATACTGTGTGTGATGAAAAGCGCCGTGAGATAACAGAATCATTTCATAAAGAATTACTGTTCGATGTGGGGAGAAAGTTCTTCCAAAAGGGAGAAATGAAATTGGACGGTAACTAGTCATTAACGGCATTATCTGCGTTGGCGATTATACAAGAATGGCGAATTCTGTATATGGTGAACCCTGTATGTAGTGCTTCAAAAAAAGTTGAGGTCCGGTGAAGAGGAGACATTTTATATCATTTGTGCTTTAGTTAATTATTTGACTAATCAGACGGACTACCTTCCAAAGCGGGAAAATTATACGTCCCATGTACAATTTTGAGGATACATTCGCTCAAAGTGGACTATCCCGCCAAAAGTGGGTCATCTGGCCATCTGGAATATAAACCATAAAGAATGTAGGGAATCGGATTTAATGGTAATTTTTATATGTGGTAACCTAACGTCATAGGCATCCTGTAAACAAGTGCACTTCTTTCACGATAAAAGCAAAATTTGGACAGAAGGCATTAGCTGAAGCGCCCTCTGGGTTTCAGGAACATGAAAAGTGCTCCGGAAAAGTGCTCCGGAGTTACATAAGCTAATTATTACCTGCGTGAAAGGTGGTAAATCCTGTTTACGGTAACGATGTTTACGATGGCGCGAAGTTCCTTTTTATGATTACTTTCCGCCAAAAGTCAGTAAAAGCCTCGGCTCTAATTCCCAGAATGGGTCCAAACGTAAACAACAAACATTAACGTCACTTCCATTTAAGGCAAAAGAAAAAATATATATGGACGTCAAAAGAGCATGGAATTATATATAAAGGGGCAGTGGAAATGGCGTAAGGTTTTTTCCCCCCTGGTTTTATCTTTATAAACTTTACTGCGACAACAACGACGCACACGCAATGTACCTTTAAGATGATAATATAAATATATTTTCACCGTGAAAGGACTATATATTACAAAATAGCAGCAACATGAAAGTCACATGCGTTGATACGTAGCAAATCCTCCACTGGTATAATAGGAGTTCAACAAAGGGCTGTAGTCAAGCCGGGGCCCAGCAGGGGCCTGAGCCCCTGTTGCCCCATGCTTGTGCCCCATCAAGCTATTTATATATGTATAAAACAATTCCCGGGTGTCTTGTGCCCATATGTCCTTTGCTTTGCCCCAGTTGCCCCTACATCTTGGCTACAGGCCTGATTCACCCCCAGCAGTAAAAGGAAGAGGCACCCAACTAACCGTAGTCCAGGGATGGGTTTCCTAGATCTTATGAAGTTCATATTCCTCGTGAAAATAATGTAGGTCCATTCAGCACCGTAGCCAGATGATCTTACGCCCCTGGCAGAACCGTCCAGATTGCGCCCCCTAGCAATAGACCTATTCTCTCCTGTAAATTATTTCAGCCGATTTTACGCCCCTCCTTATCTATTCCCCTGGCGCGGGCCTTCCACGCCTCTCTCAGCTACGGCCCTGGGCCCATTACCCCACAGTGGTGTAGTGGTATCGCGTTCGTCTATTGTATCATTAATCTGAGTTCGACCTCTAATGGTGTCGCAAAAAAAATTTTTTTTTTTGTCCATCCTAGTCCGTGGTTTAGAACCCTTGCAGCAAAGGTTCGGATCCTATAAGTAACTGGTCTCGGTGCAGTATGACTCTTACGCTGTTATAATACAAGAAAATAAATCTCTTTTATTGCTTCTGTGCCAAAGTTTACCAAAGCTTGTGCGGTTGTTGGCCTAGCTCGCTCACATTCCATGATTCCTCCAACTGCATTCCTAGCACATCCTGGCTACGCTAGATTGATGAGAGGAATGGGAATTACCGGGCTTGCCATGAAAGGGTGAAATGAACCCAACAGAAGGATTGCTTTGCTTTTGCGAACGCTTCATGTGTAATGTAAAGGTAATACGTTGACTTCCGTATACGGATACTGTGATCATTTACTTCAAGAGAAATGCGCGATTCGTCATTGAATACAACCCTAATTAAAAGGATTCCAAAGCTCAAGGCCTTTTCAAGCGGTGCTAGGATGGTCAGTGGCCAAAATGAAAATCCCGCCTCTATCATTCGTCAACGAATGGTGGCCCTTAATACAGGATGCGTAAAAGAAAGTTCTTGTCTTCGGTTGGAGCATAAGGTCACCATTGATGTCGTTATGACTACTCTCATGATTATATGATCGCCTCAAGCACTTGTTTCCCCTGGGACATCTAGACCCACTGTGACGGTTATGTATGCTGTCCTAGATCCGATACGGCCAACATCATGTTGCTACCGCATCGCTCCGTGTTCCTCTTCTCTTAAACCTATGACACTCCTCTTTTAAACTGAGTAAGTTGCTTGTACTGTAAGCATGTCATTTTTTTGGCAAAATCTGTTTTCATTCATAAAAATCTAATATTTACCTAGGGCTGCGTCCACACATGCAACAGAACACCGTATCGTAACACCGTCGCGTACCAAGTCTGGACCGCACTCCTTAACAGAACATCGTAACATTTCCGCTTCCACCAGTTGTCATTTTTCCCCGTCGCATCAAAGGAATGCTACGGGGCTAGATTTCACCCCATGTTCATGTATTTAGACCAGTTTACAAATAACAACTTTTTGTCAGTATGGATTGGATATAAGCAGGAACTGATGGGACGCAATCATGTTACGCACTGATGTTAAGCGACGATGTTTTTTTACGATGTTCTGTTGCATGTCCGTACGCACCCTAGGGCTGTGGATTAGCCATCAAGCAAAATAAGCACCTGTTTGTGGCATAAAGGGTGAGAGGGGGTGCCACAGAAATTTTTCATTGCTGGATTCACCATAGACCATAGACAAGACCATTACCATAGACCATAGACATAGGCCATTACAATAGACCACCATAGACCATAGACAAGACCATTACCATAGACCACCATTTGTCATGGGCCATTTACCATATGATGAAAAATTGTAAATGATGCAAAATCGCGAATGATACAAAATTGCAAATGATGCTGATGTACCAGACAACGATGCAATAAGGCAGGCTGTGGGCGTGATTGCCTTATATTCGTACGCTGAAGTGCCAGAAAAACTGGTACAGGCGTGCGTATGCAAATAACGGAGCTTTGCAACCAATCAGTTTGGCGCAGTATAGCCCAGATGCTCTTGCGCCATAAAAAAGCCAAACAATCAATCAACCAATCAGCGTAACGCGATGCGGTCGGCAGCGCCTATATAAGACAAGAGATGTCTGGCAAAGCTGTTAGATCGGTTCTTGCCGCTACAATGGCAGGTTATCAAGATTTAAGTGATTTTGAACGTGGCGTTATAGTCGGCACAAGAGAGATGGGACATAGCATCTCCGAGATAGCGACAAAATTTGGATTTTCGCGTACGACCATTTCACGGGTATACCGTGAATATCAGGAATCCGGTAAAACATCAAATCTCCGACAGCGGTGCGGCCGGAAAAAGACCTTGAAAGAACGGGACCTTCGACGACTGACGAGAATCGTTAAACGAGATAGACGTGCAACACTTCCTCAAATTGCCGCGGATTTCAATGCTGGGGCATCAACAAGTGTCAGCGTGCGAACTGTTCAACGAACCATCATTGATATGGGCTTTCGGAGCCGAAGGCCCACTCGTGTACCATTGTTGACTGCACGGCACAAAGCTTTACGCCTCGTCTGGGTCCGCCAACACCGCCATTGGACTGTTGATGACTGGAAACACGTTGCCTGGTCTGACGAGTCTCGTTTCCAATTGCATCAGGCGGATGGACGTGTACGGGTATGGAGACAACCTCATGAATCCATGGACCCTACATGTCAACAGGGGACTGTTCAAGCTGGTGGAGCTTCTGTGATGGTATGGGGCGTGTGCAGTTGGCGTGATATGGGACCCCTGATACGTCTAGAGACAACTCTGACAGGTACGTAAGCATCATGTCCGATCACCTACACCCATTCATGTCCATTGTGCATTCCGACGGACTTGGACAATTTCAGCATGATAATGCGACACCCCACACATCAAGAGTTGCTACCGAGTGGCTCCAGGAACACTCTTCTGACTTTAGACACTTCCATTGGCCACCTAAATCGCCAGACATGAACATTATCGAGCATATCTGGGATGCCTTGCAACGTGCTGTTCAGAAGAGATCTCCGCCATCTTGCACTCCTATGGATTTGTGGACTGCCCTGCAGGATTCCTGGTGTGAATTGTCTCCAGGATACCTTCAGACATTAGTCGAGTCCATGCCACATCGTGTTGCGACACTTCTGCGTGCGCGGGGGTGGGGGGAGGGCTACACGATATTAGGTATGGGTACGAGTTTTTCTGACACTTCAGTCTTTATCTAAATATAGAAACAGATGTGTTACGTAAAATTACTTTTAAGGATCTGATCAAAGACTTAGAAATTAGAAAAAATAGGAGAACTTTTAAGTATAAGTGAAGTGCAAATATACAAAAAACAGTAAACATTATTTTTCATCTTACTGTAAATTTTGTTTAATTTCAAAAAGTAAAATTATATTTTGCATTTTATTATTATTTATATTTTGAATTAGATATATAT
>QLNU02014176.1:32126528-32168081 GCA_006491805.2 Dysdera silvatica | reverse complement strand
AGAGGATAATTCCAGTCATCAGAATATAATTGAGAGTGTTCATGCACTATAATATTATACAACCATTATAGCTATATGAAGATAGCGGAATTTGCAAAGTGCTTACGAAACATAACGATGTAATTGTTAACAGTTATTTTGACACTGGCGTAAGGTTTAAAAACACGACGTTTCGGGAGCCAACTGCTCCCTTTGTCAAGTGAAGGCAGAAATTCTGCCGTCACTTGACAAACGTCGTGTTTTTAAACCTTTCGCCAGTGTCGAAATAACTGTTTGTTATGGAATCTCCTGGTGAAACTCTGTATTGTTTCGTTAATGCAACTATTTCTCAAACGAGGTATAGGAGAAACTTTAAATTGATAATAATAATTAGTGAAAAACGGATGAGCAACCGCTGAAAATTATATTTTAGTTATATATAGTCTTAGAATTATGCAACAAAATGGCTAGTTCTGAAGCAACGTGAAGACTCAAAATGGAAAAATACGAAGAAATCTGTGAAGTCTATTTTAGGAGCAAGCGATCTTGTGATGCATTGGAAAATCTCTGGGGTTTATAATGTCATTAGGAAATAAAAATTGCGGAATCTGGAATGCGTAAAAGGAATCCTTGAAAGGAATGCGGAAGTAATTTCACAACTCTTTTTATCTGTCTCTTAAAATAGCTCCGTTTGGTAATCGAAATTTTCTTATATTTATTTACACGGAATTTTTTTAATCCGATTGTAAAAGCTTAAACAGATTACCAAAATCACTCTCTCTCACTCCCCTCATTTTCTCTCTCTCTCTCTCTCTTTTTCTATATACATATACATAGACGGTGTTTAAGCATATTTATAAAGTTTTTGATTTCAAATTTTTAAAAAAATAACAGCGAACCGGAAAAAATCCGGCAAGAGGCTATTACCTGAAGACTGAAAAATCGTTTGCGACTAAAAATTTAGTTTGTGCTGTGAAATGGCATACAAAAGGGACCTGTGGCTTGAAGGTTATATATTTACCCTTTTTGAAGAGAAATATTCACATCCAATAATTAAAAAACAACGTGAGAAGCATGGTTTTCAAGTTTCAAAGCATAAAATAAGTGATATTATTAATGTAAAATGAAAAAATAGTCAAGCTTTAATGTCAAGAGGAAAAAATCCAAAAGAAATATCCCCAAAAAGTTCGTACTATTTCTAATATTTCTAAAGTGCAGTCTATGGTTTTACAAGAAAATCCAAAACCTCAAAGAACTATTGAAAAAGTTCTGCATCAGCTTCAACTATAAATAAATAAATTAATAAAGATTTGAATTTAATCAAAGCAAAAAAAGTGCAGTTTATCGTCTGCTACCTCGGCATGTTGCTGAGTGGAAGATCAGATGCAGATTGCTATATGAAAGTCATTTAACAGGACATAGGTGGAAAATTTCTTTATAATTGACGAAGCATGGATTTATTTAAATAAATGTAAAAGATCAGTTTATTAATGTAATTATAAATGTAATAAAAAGATCAGTTTATTAATGTAATTATAAATGTAATAAAAAGATCGTTTATTAATGTAATTATAAATGTAATAAAAAAAGATCAGTTTATTAATGTAATTATAAATGTAATAAAAAGATCAGTTTATTAATGCCAATTATAAATGTAATAAAAGATCAGTTTTATTATCGAAGCCTGAGAAAATCAAAAGTTTGGTTCAAAGAGAACAAAGGAATTTTCAGTAAAGGATTAATGGTTATTGCTGGCATCTCTTGTAACGGAAAATAAAAAATAAGAAAAGTTGAAAAAATCCAAAACTCAACTCTATATATTATCAAAATAATGTTCTGACTCCTATTTTTAAAGGAGATATTCCAAAATTGTATCCTACTGACTTTCAAATTGTGGAACTCCATCAGGACAAAGCGAGCAGCCACACCTCCAAAAGTACAACCGCATTTCTAGAAAAAATGAGACAAGAAACTGGCATGAAGTCAATACCAATTAGCCATATTCTGCCAAGTCTCGGATCATGGGGCGTCGACGGCATAAAATGTTAATTAAGAAGGCTAATATACCAGTAGAAGGCATTTTGTTTGAAATTGGAGGGGGACATGGAACCCTAATACCAACATTGGGGGACGGGTCCCCCCCCCAATGTTGGTACCCTACCCTAATGGGGTAAGAGGTTGCCCACCTCTAACGGCGTCCATGCTCCAGATGTAGCACCAATGGATTACTATGCATTTGGATTTTTAAAACAAGTTCCTTCAAAACACCGACCCATTACTTTGTATGTACTGTGGAAAGCTGTGGAAAAGGGATGGGACAAAATTTGACTTGTGCTTTAGAAAAAAGCACTACTATCGTAGAAATCTAGATGCAATATGATAGTTCAAAGACAGGGCTATCAGATAGAATACATTAAAAAATAATTTTTTTATTGTATGTATTTTATTCGCGCTATCAAAGTCGTTATAAATATGTGTAAACACCCCCTCTCTCTATATATATATGGAGAGAGATATATATAGCAAAAGAGTTGTAGATTGATGAATAAGCAACTCGGTTGTGTTCGCCTACATAAGCACAAATTCGACAAAAAAACAGACATGCAAAATAAAATTTGTTTTAGCACGCTCTTTTAAAACAAGTGCACTCACATCCATTTTTTTGGCAAAAAGAAAATGCATGTCAATGTTAGCCAAGACTCAGTGAAGAAAATTGAGGTTTCAAACGAGTGAAACTATTAAAGAAAATAACATAAAACGCATCGTTATTTTTAGGGGGATTATTTAAAAAAATTTTGCAAACATTAAAAATCAAATTTTCATACTTACCTTTCATTAACTGGGGAGAAATGTTTATACCTATACACAGAACTCAATCCAAAGCAAAGCAAATACTTTAGAAAATACTTCTTGGTTATTGTTCTGCTTTAATCAGCATTTTAGACTTCTAACATTCTAGGTACTAGTAGCATTCTAGGTACTTCTAATAGATTTTCTGGTACTTTTCTGAAGAAGGCTTTCAAAATGCGTCGAAATATAGGCTTAAATATTTACCCACATGTGAAATATGTCACAAAAAAACCTGTTATGAACATTGGATTAAAAATTTCTTAATTTTAGATCTGGAGTGACTTCATTTTTAAATTTACGTGAGTTAAGAATGCTTCAAACAATGGTGTTAACAACAAGTAAAGTTTGATTGAACTTAGGAAATTTTAAGTGGAAATAATAATTGTTGAAATCAATTTTATTGCAGATTAATACTTTTTTACCTTTCTATTTAAAATTCATACAATGGAAAATTTATCACGCTTATTAAGAGTATATACCGAAATTGAATTAGAAGTTAAAGCTATTTCGAATATTTTTGATGCGTTTTCTCAGTTAAAGCAATTTCTCAACCTTTCGTCATGCAATGACCACATTTTAAAGAAATGCTCTTATTACCTTCTTGAACGTTACTATTGGCAAAAAACACCAAATCTTGAACTGGCTTCAAAGATTCTTAGTCATTTCTTTGAGATTAACCGCAATTTGCGAAAGATATTTTTTCCAGAATATGTTCCTGACGATATTAAAGATTACGAAACAACATGGGTCCGCAAACGCTTAGTTTCAGCAAAGACAACTCCACTTGAATTTTATATTTCGTGTGCTTATGAGTCAAAATTGTTGTTTGATGGCCACAGATTTGCTGATACCAACATTTCTGAATTACCTATGGAATACATACATCCTTGTGAAATGGTATTGCATCTACGATATCCCGAAACATTGCTATTGCTTTTGAAGTATGGAGCCTTTTTAGACAGGGATTGTTGCAAAAAAGCTTTGCTGAAGACGGTTCCTCATGGATCGAAGCTAGATAGAACAAGCAGCAAATTAATTAGCTTACCTAAATGCAGCTGCACCAAGGATCGTTGCTGTATTATCCATAGAAACACATTGCCTACAAACGAAGCTTCAACAATTACTGAATCGTTGAAACTCATTGACGAAGCATCAACCCAGAAGAGAGCATTGTTGAAAACTTCGTACCGTTATCTGAAGAACATAACATTGCCGACTCTATCTACAAAAAATAGTGACGTTCAAGAAGAGGTAGCTCCAGCGGTATCCAGAACATCGCCTCTAGAATACTGGCCGTTCATGGATCAAATAGTACACACAGCACTTAGAGATAGTATTGCCGTCCATTATGCTATTTTATATCAAGAGTCCATGGAACTAAGCATCAAACAGATGAAGATCGTATTGGATACCATTCGTTGTACGAACATTTTGCTACGAGCTTATCCTTCGCCCATAAATATTACGTCCCTTTCTAGCTATCTTGGAAGAACGTTACGGCTCCAAGAAGCTAGAAGTGTGGTATACGAATTAATGGACTGCGGTCTGAATGCACTAACAAGCAGTAGCGTTTCGGTGCTACAATTAAAGCATATTTGTCGGTGTACGATTCGGCAAACGCTTCATGTAAACTGGAAATTACCAACTAGACTTGGCCAATTGAGACTCAGCGAGAAGTTGATTAAATATTTAAATTTAGAGATCGGGTAAAAATATCCATGCGATTTTACGTTATATATATATGTATATATTTTAGTCTTTATCACAAAATAAAAGAAAAAGAATATATTAGATCCATTCTAGTATAAATCTCTAGATTATTACTAGTCTCTAATGCATTTTAGTTTAATTCTAAAAGAATGAATGGTTTTAAAAACTCCTGATTGGAAAGAGTAAATTTGGAGAATACGAGGGTCAGTACTTAAGTTTTTAGAAAATAATATACAAAATATTTCTATATGGAAAAAATCGTTTTATGGCTTTTCAAAACATACGCCTTTACTATTAATTCACTTTTTCATTCGAATAAACCAATTTCAAAAGAGTTATGTCATTCGGAGTTTGATATAGCAGAAGCATGTGATTTTTTAGCTTCAAATGCTTCTTTTGGGCTGTTAAATCGTTGACCAAGCATTTTATTTTCGATCATTGGAAATAAAAAGGAATTATTGGGTACTAAGTCAGGTGAATAAGGGCAATGACTCATGAATCAATGTTTTCATGCTTCAAATAATTGACAGTTTGAAATGTAGTATGTGAGTTTTCATTGTCATAAAGATAAAGAACGATGCAACATTTCGAGTTATTTTCTCTGATTTCAGTAAGTATTTCTGGGAAACAAATTGTCCTATATCAATCAGTATTTATTGTTCTACAATCCGCCAATGCAACAGATGCAACATGGCTGGATTTACCAAAAAATGAGGCAATTATTTTCTCTGAAGCACTTCGTGCACGAACAACTTTTGTAGGATTCGGTTCACTTTGGAACACACAAACAGTGGATTGTTGTTTTGTTTGGGTTCATAGGAATAAATACATGTTTCATCACCTATATTACAATGCCAAAGATGTTTTGAGGCACCACAGTTGAATCTTTTCAAATTTTCCTTGCATCATTTGACACGAGCATCCTTTTGAGTTTGATTTAAATTGTATGGTTGCCAACGTGCACATTGGCGCAGTATAGCCCAGATGCTCTTGCGCCATAAAAATCCAAACAAACAAGCATGCATGCACACAAGTAAACAAGCATGCACATACATTCTTGATGTTTAAATGATCATGCAAAATTGAATGCACTCGGGTCCCTGAACTGTTCAAAGATGCCTCAATTTCACCAGATGCGACATGACGATCTAAAGTGATTAGTTGTCGCACAGCATCAATGTTTTGTGGTGTCACAGCAGTGTTTGGTCGATCTTCACGAAACGCATCACTGAAATGCCGACTTCTAGAATGGAATTCTTCAAACCGGTTGTAAATTGTTGCTTTAGATGGTGCTTCATTACCAAAAGTCGAATTCATACGATCGACAAACATTGCTGTGTCAAACCTTGTCGAAATTCATACAAAACCATGGCTCGAAAATCCCTTCAACTTATAATGCTGAAGGGCTCGTAGACTATTGTATATTGTGTGAAAACGCAGTTGGTCATCTATTAGTATATTGAGTACAATTCGTCATACTTTTGGCCTGCACAGTTGTTTTCAAATCATAGGAATACCTATAGTTTGAAATGACATCAAGGGTTCAAACAGAATTACATTTTTATAAACAATATCTTTAACTTGACTACCGGCGTTACGAGAGAAATAGGTAATTCCCTCGTGGTGGGCAATTGCGTTATTTTCAACAATCAATCACGTTTTTTTAAATTTAAAATTTTTAATTTTTGAGAGTAGATACAATCCGCTCATGAGTAATCAGGTATTTAAAAAAATTATGAATCTACAGGGTGTTCCGAAAACATCGTGTCAAAAGTGTATAGCGGTGATCCTTGTGAAATATGGAGCATAATGGTTCTTTACAAGGGGTTAAATGAACCTCCACCTTAAATGTTCTTTAAAGATAAATACAGGGCTTCTCCTCTTATCCGCATTGAGGCAAATGAGGGTTTTTTCACTAATTGCCTATAATTATCTCAAGTACATTATAGATATAAAAATTTACAATTAATTATTTTAATAGAAAGTTAGAAATTAGTACTTAAAAATTTAGGAACCTATCAAGTACATTTCATGAATCTAGTGCAATATAATCGCGACAATTGTCATTCAGAATATTAGAATTTCTTAAAATATTGTTTTTGTTTTATTATTAATAAAACATTAAAAATGAAAATAATGTCTAGACTTTTTCAGTATTCTCTCCACCCATTGGCGACCGCCGCCGTAGACATATATTCAATATTCACCCAATTAAGCGGAGTTATGGTCTACATAAACCTTCCTTACGTACGCTTATGTCTTGGTCGATTCTGAATTATGACTATGGGCTCTAAAGGTTCGATTCAAAATAGCTTGCCAAAAATTCGCCATTCTCGCCAAAAATTGGCGACGGCGGAAGTTGGGAAATTAAAGGCCAAACTTTCAAATACAATTTTCATTGGCTCGAAATAAGCTATCTTTTTTATAATACAGCCCAGATCCGGTCTATTGGATAAATACGTCCAGTTTGGGAATGCTTTTTTTTTCATCCGATTATGCTTTGATATTTGTTTATAGTCATAAAACCCTGGATATTCATTTCCGATCCCCCCTCCCCCATGTAAAGGTCTATTATGGTTCATTTTGCACAAGCTTCACGGTTGTATACTTTTGATACGATGTTTTCGGAACACCCTGTATAAATCATTCCGAATTGAAATTTCTCCACTTGCAATACATTTGCATATTTGTATTTGAGAGTATAAACTAGCTTTTCTGTACTATTGACATATTTAATTAATACGAAGATAAATAATACATTTACATGGTATCTCGTTACGACCTATTTTATGTTTCCATACTCAACCATTTAAATGCTTATTAGTTTTTGCTCGATTTTTCCTTTTAAATTTCTGATACCAAACGGCTCACCAACAGCAGTGATGTGCCCAGCACAGGAGCTGGATGCTCTTGCGTCCCTGGCAGCACCTTCCAGATTGATCTTCCCCTAGCCACAGATATTTCTCCCCTTGAATTATCTCAACCGATTTTAACCCTTTCTTTATCTGCGCCCCCTGTCTTGGGCCTTCCATATCACCTCCTAACTACAGCCCTAGCTGTGCCAAGGGAGCGAGGCAGATACCTCAGGTTAAAAGCTTAAAAGGGCACCAAATAACGTAACGTAGGGCGGGGGGGATACATAAGCAGACATTTATGTGTTAGAAAAAATATAATTAATGAATTTTAATGACGTGTTAGAGCCAATTTTAATTTTTTTTGGGGGGGGGGATGGGGAGGTACCATTTTATATCTTTGCTTTAAGAATGGACATTCCTTGGAAAGGCTCTGTACGGAACGCTTGGATTGTTTGTTATGAATTTCATGGCGCGAAAAGAGTAAAAATCATGCTGCGCCGGGACCTACAGTTTTCCGAGGAATCCGAACCTCTTATGGCCTAGGGAACCAAACCCCGGACTACACAAGCTTGAAACTTCACTAGAAAAGAAAAATTTCTATTTTTTTTTTGAAATTTTCACCGACAGGGTCCCATCCTGCTCTTTCAACCCAAGGTTCGTAAAAACTCTAATCCGGCATTCAGTTCGACTCCCAAAACTCGGTTGTTCGTAATATATCGCAGTCTAGATGTATCGCGGTCTAGATAGTTCGCGGTCCAGAGGTCGCGAAAAGCTGTCGATCCCGTCTCAGGCGACCAATAACGCAGTCGTGGGACATTAAATGTGAAAATAAATAAATACGAAAACAGACAACAATTTCAAAATGAGAGAAATTGAATAGTACGCGATTTCTACGGAAGGCGGCGCTTACACAAATTTTGATCAGCTTACCTCACATCGTCTTGTGCTTGGCTAAGTACTGGCAAATGCCCCTACTATTTATTAAAAATGCCCATTTCGCATATACTGTTTCAATTGTTTGCATATAGTGTTTCAATTTTTTGTATCAATTGTTTGCATATATTGTTTCAATTTTTTGTATATGGTGTTTCAATTTTTTTGTATCAATTTTTTGTATCAATTGTTTGCATATATTGTTTCAATTGTTTGCATATAGTGTTTCATTTTTTTGTATAAATTGTTTGCATATAGTGTTTCATTTTTTTGTATCAATTGTTTATATATATTGTTCAATTTTTTTATCATTTGTTTGTATCAATAAGGGTTGTTCGATTGTATATAGTTTTAGTATAATATGCTGCGTGCAATATAAAGTCACTGCGGGAAAAAAATATTTTTCGGTTTTGAATAAAACGGTTTAATCCACTAATGGCTTCTCCCCGCGATATCCACGGGCATTGCAAACGTGGCAAAATTTGCTCATCCCGTGTTTTCCACTGACGTTGATTCCAGCTGCTTTTATTAATTGTGTAATCTTTTTTCCCCACTTACGCAATGATCAAATCTATATATTGAATAATCCTATATACTGAAAGCTCTAGTTTGAGTAAGTTCAAGCGTGGGCATCGGGGAAAATTATTATCTATAAAAATTCCTAACAAAAATTACAAAAACTTGCTTTGTGTGTTAACCATTTGGAAATTATCTCGCATGCCTTGCGGTCAGAGGGTAAACGAACAAGCAGATACGTAGATGGCAACGTGTAGCATTTCCTAAGAAAGCAAGAAAACACGTTTCTTTCTTTCGCTCCCTCTCTCTCTGAATGACAGATGAACTCAATTACTTAACAGATTTCGCCGCGTCACGTTCTAACTATTTCTAGTTATGCATTTCTATATTTTCTATAATTCTATAATAATAATTATAATAATAAATCTATAATTTCTAACAATCAGCGTAGGGTTTTTAAAATTATTGGGGGGCCTCAAGAATATGTTTTGTATTATATTTTGTTTACAATACAGTATATGTAAAATCGCAATTTATTTCAAATTATTGGGGGCTCGATCCTCTATGTTTCTAACGTAACATGTGTACATCAGAATCTGACGTTTTTCTGGGGAAAATTATTCAATTTTTCTTTTGTTTCATAACCTAATCTTTCCACTTGACAAAAAATTGTTCTCAAACGTCAATAACATCTAAAACTATTTTTTTAAGACAGTTCAAAAACAAATTTCTCCTTGAAAGAAAAGAGGTACATCGACTGACTTTCTGTTTCATCAGTTTTGATGCAAGATAAAGCTATTTGTTTGCTTTTTGTTGATAGATGTCTAGAGTAGTGTTCTGGTGCCCGATTGCATCATAAATAGCTAAGCTGTGTCTAACGTAACGAACCCAATTTCTAAAATTAACTTGACACGAAATTCGTCTAAAAATAGCGTTGTTTACGAGAATATAAATAATCCCCGTCGTCTATCAGAATTGTTCTACACTTTTATTGGGTAAAAATAACGGGTCCACGCGCCTAATTTGACGCGAATATGAGTAAATGAGGAAACTGACACTTACAGGTCAATATCAAAAGGGCTGCGTCAGCCATTTCTGAGATCGTGATGCTGTTTGTGAAGGCAAGAGAGGTGTTTTCGTAATTTGAACAGGGCTGGCTTTGCAGTGGTAGAGCAGCAACACTGGAGGATCCAGCGAGGAGCGACCCCCTCCCATGAGAGTTAAATAGGAAAAAATAAAGACGATGAAGAATATTTTATATGTTGTTTGTTACGACTGTAATAAATAAAAGTCTTACACAGGCGTCCAAAGTCTCTAAGTCTTGGAGAAATGCGATCAAGACGTTTTTCCACGAATCTATAAGCTACTTGCCTTTCAAACTACGTTTTCAGTAAGCGTTACTTTAGTACTTATAGAACGTAGCTTTTTTGAATGAAGCTTTTTTATCGTTGAAGCGCCGTCAAACTTGGCTTCGAACGCGGATGACAGAAGAGAGACTTTTAATACACACTCACAGAGACATTCATATTGATGTAAATAAAGTGATTTGCAAAGAAACCAAAATAAAATAAAGTGATTTACAGATTTTCAAAGAAACCAAGATGGCTTGACTTTGCACTAAAAGTTGGCTTTGACTAAAAGTTGGCTTTGACTAAAAGTTGCTTGTTATAAAAAAAGTAAAATAATTACAATGTTTTTATAGTTTAAATTTAAACTTGTTCTATTAATTACATTGTAAATTATCGTTTTTGGTTATTGTATATGTCTCCTTTGCTAAGTTATCCTTCTGTCATACTCGACTATAATCTACCCTAAACCATATAGTTTAATTAAAGAAAAGCCAAACTTTAATACATTTATATAAATCGAACACTACGCAGATTAAATTAAACAACAATGTCAATCAACGTTTATTGGCGTAGTGATACCAGCGCCGATGTTATGGCGTGATTAGATGGTGAAACGTTCGAAAGAAAATAAATATTTCTGCGTTCGGCGGGACCTGAACCCACCAATCCAGAGTGGAAGGTCGTGGGTTCAGGTCCCACCGAAGGCAGAAATATTTATTTTCTTTCGAACGTTTCACCATCTAATCACGCCATACCATCGGCGTTGGTATCACTACGCCAATAAACGTTGATTGATTGACATTGTTGTTTGATTTAATATATTGTCATAAATTAAATATTTTGGTGAGTATAAAGGAAGGCTAGTAATATAACAACATTTACCTAAACTATTTAACAGTCCAAAACTAAAAATTTTCTCAGTGTGGGTCCTCGAATAACATCTTGCATCCGCCCTTGTTATGTAGCGGGCTTGTGCAAAGCTGTTCCCAAAGCTGTAGAAAAAAGCAAATTTTACCGACTAAGTGCTTACCGTAGTGAGGGTTTGGGTTTCCTTCGGAACTTAAAAGGTTTAGATTCCTAGGAAAAATGTTGGTCTATTACCCTAATGTGGTGTAGCGGTAGCGCATTCGTGTATCTTGCATTAATTAACGCGAGTTCGACTCCCCGCAATACAGCAGCACGTATTCCATCAGAACCGGGATTTGTTCGCAAGATATTATTACCCTCCGCAGGGATAACACAATTGCCACATGGTGGTTAATATAGAGAAGTCTCCGGGGTGAGTTTTTATGTTTTTTCATGGGGGACAATTATATGTGGTAATTCTGACACCCAAGTTTGTTAGCTTAAACTGCAGCTTTTTGTTATAGGAGAAAAGTCTATTTTTTCTGCTATAGTCAAAAGCTCTCGTTTTACTGAAATTAACTCGTTGGTATAATTCGTTGGCTAGTAGTATAGTTGTAGCGTTTTTAAGTTTAAAGAATGCTGGTAAATTTAAAAGCGGCGAAAACTCCCTATGTGAAAAGAAAACCCAAATAAAAGAAAATGGTAAATAAAGTAATATAAAATTAATGAATATGTAAATAATGCATATAAATAATATATGTACATGTATAATAATAATAATAATAATAATTATTAAAACCCAACAGGTTACAAAAACTCTTACGTTTGGAGTAAAACATAAAATTACAAGATCATTAACCGGAATACAGTTAACACACATAAAAAAAATTCATAGGGCACAAACTAATAAGGAAAAAACTCAAAAAACATGACAGATCAAAGTCCTCCAGAGCCCGACAAAAAGCCGAGAGGGAAGGCGAAGTCACAAGTTCCTGTAGCAATGCGTTCCAGGCTCGGCTAGTTCGGTATGTGAAAAAAACAGAAGCGAGAGTTTTTCAAGCAATGGGAATCTCAACCCGCAAGGAGTGTCCCCTGGTGGTCTGGTGCTCCAACAATTGGATCATGGGATATCGACTGTCTAGGTGGAAACTATCATGCATTAATTTATAAAAAAAATTTAAGGTCAATCCGCAGGCGACGCCACTCCATAGAATGGACACCGATTTCTGCTAGGCGATCCTGATAAGAAAGATGATGAAGAGATATAACATGCCTAGTAAATCTCCGAAGCGGCTTCTCCAGCAAATAGCCATCTCGCGTCTTATAAGGGTTCCATACCGATGAAGCATATTCCAGAGTAGGGAGAACAAAGGTTTTAAAGGCAACTACAAGAGTAGCTGTGCCACATTTGGAGAAAGCCTTCATAAGTAAAAAAGAACGTTGGTTGGCCCTTGACACCAGTCAGCGGCAGTCTGGTGAAAAGTTCAAGTCATCTGTAAATAGGATTCCAAGACCGGCCTGTTGATTTACATCTAACAGAAGGGAATCACAAATAGCATATGAATAATGGGTGTTAGAGTATCCCAAGTGCAAACGGCTGTATTCTCCGAAATCTCGAGTCGATAGTCATGACACCATTAGTACAAATCTTCGCAAGCGCGCTGGAGAGAATAACAAGATTCGAAAGTAGATACGTATTTTAAACGTATTTAGTAAACGTATTTTTTATTATACAGACAGGGTGTCGATGATTAGTTGACTGGGTTTAATTTTTTCAGTTGCAGCTAGAAAAATGGAATATATTTCCTGATGAAATGGGTAATTTCATAATTCGTGGTATTTGTTGCTGAATAATTTGCGCAGACGTCGTAGTGTAAAGCGTTTTTCATAAATAAAAGATTAGGCCTTTTAGCCAACGAAATACCAATATACTTAGTCATGATATGAGTTCTGTTCCTTACAAAAAAGCATCTATAATAAAAGAATATTGTAATATTTTAGAATATTTATATTTATTTTACTTCTAAGTCATAACAGATTACATAAAAAAGTAAAACTACTCAAAATGTCTACTCTTTGCTTTTACGTACCTCCTTAAACGGTCAGGCCATTGATCTATCGTAGCACGCACCACACCGATGAATATCGAAGCCGCTACCTCGCTCAGTTTTTATTTTTAGAGCCTCGATATTTTTGCGAGGCTTAGAGCAAGCCCTATCTTCCAAAATGTTCCACAGTCGGTAGCCCATTGGGTTGAGATCGGGGCTTCCAGAAGGCCAATCTTCAGCCGCAATAAACTCCGGTAAATTCACCTGTAGCCAACGTTGTGTTGAGGTTTTCGCTTTGTGTGCAGGTGCTGAATCTTGCTGGAAAATCCAATGTTGTCCAGCAAACAGAGAATGGTTCAGTGGTTTTACTACTCTCTCTAAGACGTCATTTTGGTAATTGGTTGCGTTTGTTTTGATGCCTTTCCGGCAAAAATGCAGTTTCCTGACCCCGTCGTTGCAGATTCCCCAACAAACCATGACTGAGGCTGGATGGTGACCTCTCTCCACCTTAGGAATCTTCTCAGAGGCTTCTCGTAAGCTGTATGCGTGGACTCGGTTATTTTGGAGGTTGAACTTCTCTTCAATCATAAATTTTTTTTTCGTCTGCAAACAAAATTTTACGATGTTCATTGTTGGCGTGCTGTTGTAACAAGCGCTTTGCTCTCGTTCCCCTGATGTTCCGTAAAGTCTTTGTAAGACGATGCCCTATGCTTTTACGGTAAGCACCAAACTCCAAGTCTTCTACAATAATGCGTGACATGGTTTTGGTTGGAATTTTCATCTCCCATGCCATGATTTTATTTATGTTTGCGGAGGGGATTTCGAAGAATTTTCTGGGCAACTTCTTCAATGATTGCTGGCGTTCTGAATACACGTGGAAGATCGTTTTTTTCTCTGTCATCGACAGAGGATATTTCATGGTATCGGCTGATAGTACGATAAACGAATTTCTTGTATATTTTTAGATGTTTCAGAAGTTTAAAAATATCAGATGGGAATTTATTGCACTCAGGAAGAGCGATAATTGCCACACGGTCTTGTTTCACGCTCCATTCCATTTTAAAATTTCGTTCGAATTAATTTGAAATATTTTTATTTACGAACTAATAAACTCGCTCACGTGCCTTATCATAAACGTACGCTAGAAATTGGGAAATATAATGTTTTTAAAATATTTCTTATGACAGAACTTATGGCGAGACTAGGTATACTAGACCGTTTCCGTGTTCTTGGCTGTCCAGGTGCCTGAACAATATATCACCGCCATTATTAACCTGTTAACTGGGTATGACGACATTTTTCGTCATGCCCGGAAGACTACCAAAATGCGAATGACGACATTTTTCGTCATGCCCGGAAGACTACCAAAATGTCTCCCCCACAAAAAAAAAGTCCCCAGTGTGAAACGAGTTTCACAAAATTTTATTCCCCGGTTAACAGGTTAATTTAATACTATTTAATTAGCAATTTACTCTCATAGTATGGCGGTGTTTACCCTTACGTCCATGTATATACATAGTTTAAAACATTTACAATGCAAAAGAAAAGTTCATTAATCTTCGTTTATTTCCATAAAATAAACAAAGATCCAAGGTATTGTCTTTCAGGTATCAGGTATAAATTTATTATTCAGGTACAAAATTACAAATTAGAATAAATTCGTAGAATATACCTCAGTGATGATCGCAAAGATTTGCCAAAGATCGCGTAGACAATATAATAATATAAAAAACGGTTTGCAGCCTCTCCTGGGTTTCGCCACCCAGGTGCTGGGGTATCTTTTGTACCTCCATTAGAGACGGCTCTGATGTTATATAAAGCCTATCGACTCGCTTCATATGTATGTTGTTGTTCGTCAGGAATGGGTTGGAGTGAAGTCTAAGCGAATACGGAGTACTTAATGGGGGGGAGTTGAATCACTAAATTTTATTTTGTAATTAAAAAAAAAGAAGACAAGTTTGCTCCGTTATTTTTTATTCTATTAAATCATTGTTTTTACAAAAGAGAATTATTAAAATATATCTCAAAGTGCGGATGTTTCTGACTTTTTATTAAATAATACTATTTGAATACCTTTATTTATTAAAACTAATTTAGTTACTGAAAGCGAATATTGTGCTCATTATTAATTCAAAAACATATTACCCTTTATCTCATTCTCGCAAATTTCATTTAATATTCGTAAAAGCATTTTGTCGTTGGAATTTTAATCCAATTTTCTAAATAATTACCTCACTCTTTCTCTTTAGATATAAACAAATTACCATTTTTTTGTTTACAGTCGCGAAAGTAAACAATTACGATGTATTTTGAGTATGGAAGCAAATATTAATTTAAAATTTATGATTAATTAAGTTTAAAACTGTCTTCTTTCAACCAAATTTGTGTTTGCCAATGCGAAATAAAATTTTATTGCTTCTTCGTTCAGGATAAACAACGTTTTCAATAATGTTTACCTATTACATGAATTCAGTAACTTCATTGCATAAAAATTTATGTAATAAATACTTGTATTGCCTACAGACACCAGACTTATATTTACAATATCGATGGACGGAGAGTTCCTGTAAAAGAAATTACAAGAACTGTTTAACAGATGTAAAGACAGTTTGTAAGCGAGAAAAAGGAATATCATCGTGTTGTGTAGAAGGGTGAGATGTCTTATCTTCCGGTAGAACATGATTCGGAGAAAGGACATGCTCCTGACTGGAATGCTGCAACTATTCTTCATAAAAACGTTACTTTTCTCCCTCGTAGGCTTTTACTTGGGTCTTTGGAGATTTTTAGATTATGAAATCGGGTCATTTACATCGCAAAATCTATGCCTGAATCATACAAGATTTGTGCAAAAAGATGGGGCAGGTAAGAGTTCAGGAAAAATCTGGGTGCGGGACTGCTTTGGGGAAAACTTAGAACTTGCGGGTATAAATACAGAACGTTCTTGTCTTCCCGACACTGCGCTTGATAAAGGGTACAGTAGCTCTCAAAACGTTGCAAAATCTTTTTTTTTTCTCTGTTGGACAGTGACGAAATTATACTGGTTATAATTAATATTATCTACAGCATTTCTTTCCATATAATCCAGCTAGATAACTTAATTTTGATTGACTTTAGGAATAAGGCGAGTAAGAAGAACCATTATAAACGCCACATCAATAGCTTCTGAAACATGATGTTACATGAAAGTTTAAATTATCCGATTTACAAACAAGTTATGTCATCTCAGATACTAAACCTATTTTCACTCCGTATTTATATATTTGTACTACGAAGCAGGGTGTAGCCAGGGGGAGGTTTAGGGGTTGCAACTAGAGGCGTAGACAGGGAGTTTTGGGGGTTGTAACCCCCATTGCAATGAAATTTTGTATATTTAACATAGGAATGTATGAGTTGTAGCTCTGTAACCCCTCCCATTAAGCCTATAACCCCCTTTATGAACTTTCTGCCTACGCCACTGCTACGAAGCTTTTTTTTTTACAAAACACGTTGTCGAGTTTGGAAAATTTTCATTTTTGGACTCTTCTGTTGCAGACCTAGAAAGTGCAGTCTCTAAGCGGGTACCTCGTATGTTTAATTAGAACTCTGGGTGATAATGCGTAAAAATGAGAACTCACCCAAAGAATACTTTTGTGGAGATACGCCTATCGTTATTAATAAATATTGGAGCAGGTTTTAAAACATATGATGCACTTACTAAGGATATTTGTTTTGTACATGTATCAAACTTTAGTGGAAAAGCGTCTGGCTCCATCGGCGTAGGTCTGAGGGGGACTATACGATCTATCGCAATATAGCATATATGTAGGATTCATTTATAATTTTCGTTTTTCTAGGGGGAGGGCCAAATTTTATAGGGTATATAATCCACCTTAGCACCCGGTAGTTATGTAAAAGAAAAAGTCTGGTTTGCGATTTTTCTTTCTCATAATATGATGAAAAATGCATGTGGTGTTTCGATTTCCAGACGTGTCGCTGTTTCGTAGAAGTTCCATCTTTTTTTGAAGGCCAGCGTTTGTTAAAATTAAGCGTGCAGCTTTACTCTGATTGACTGTCTCGTTTATTTTGTGCCGTTAGAGGTCGCAGACGGTGAAATATTTATTTTAAACGTCGTTGCCACATCCGAAATGAAAGATTGCCGTATATCATTCGACTTCCGCTGTCCCTGTTGGTTTTGGCTTTTGTCTTGTACCATCTTTCTGTTTTAGATAAAGTAAACAAGCCATTCTTTTCGCTGCTCAATAGCTGTTACGGTAATTAGCGGTATAATTGCTAATTAATGTTAAACAGAATATACGATATCTATTAAATGCTTTATCCATTAGATCAGTGGTTTTCAAACGTTTTGTCCCATAATACCCTTCTCTTACCATACCACGGAACGCCTCTATAAACATTTAAGGAACGCACAAAGAGCTATTGTTTATCATTTATTATCTTTGATATAAACATAAAAATAAGCAATAAATATATCTGCATATAAGGTAAGCAATACAGTGTGTCCGTAAAAGAAGTATACAACTTCAAATTTTATTTGCATCGAAACTACAATAGCTAGAAACTTAATTCTTTTTTTTTAAATTACGTGGCAACAGTCAAAGTTTTTTCAGCATAGTTAGAATGTCTTCACGTGTGCACGTGCTTTCATAGAACGTGAAATACACCGAAAATAACAACGACGGCATTGGAGCAGTTCCCGCATTTCTTTCAACTCTCTATTTCAGCAATGAGTCAACTTTTCACGTTTCCGGCGAAGTTAACATGTATAATTGCCGAACCTACGGCACAGAAAATTCCCATGTGGCCAATAAAACACGAGGGAGATACCCCGGAGGTTAGTGTTTGTTGTGGTTAATGGTAGATAGTCTTATTGGATCGTTTTCTTTGCTGAAAATGTGGTCACTTTCACAACGTATTTGGACATATTGAAAAATGTTTGGAATATCTTGGAGTTGTGAAATTGTAAATCGTTCCAGCATGCCCAAATGCTTTGTGACAGTAACCACGTTTCCAGCAAAGAAAAAGGGGTCCAGTAAGACTGTCTACTATTACACTACACCAAACATTATCCTTTGGGCTATCTCTTCCTCGTGTTTTATGAGCACATGGGGATTTTCAGTGCCCCAGGTTCGACAGTTATGCTTGTTAACTTCGCCGGACACATGAAAAGTTGGCTCATCGTTGAAATAAAGCCTTGAAAAGAATGCGGATGCTGCCACAATGTCATCACTGTTGTTTTTGGTGCTTCTTACGTTCTATGAACGTAAGTGCACCGTTTGACCTGTGGAGATATTCTAACAATGCTAAAAAAAACTTTGACTGTTGCCACGTAATATATAAAAAGAATAAAGTTTCCAGCTATTGTAGTTTCGATGCAAATAAAATTTGAAGTTGTATACTTCTTTTATGGACACCCTGTACTTTTAGATTGTTGCTGGATAGTGATCATAATTAATTATTCCTATCTGAGTTGTTTTTATGGAGGAAAATTGCAGAATTTAGAGAGTTCTTGGAATGGTCGGCGATGTTCCACAAATTGCTTGCGGCTTTGCGGCCTTCGCAGTAACCCTGTAATTCCGAGGAACACACTGAGAATCACTGCATTAGACAAAAACTGTTCCATGGAACACACTTTGAGAATCACCACACTAGACAAAAACTGTTCTACGGAACACATTTTGAGAATTACTACCCTAGACAAGAACTGTTCTGCGGAACACCCAGAGAATCACTGCATTAGACAAAGACTATTCCGCGGAACATACTTTAAGAATCACTACACTTGATAAACATTGAAAATGGAAAACTGGATTTTTTTTGTGTGTATATGCAGTCTCTCACTTATAACGCGTTAATTATATTAATGGGTCTTAGTAATGCCCACTTACTGTTGGCGATGTAATATGATAATAAAGTACAATAAGTATAATAATGCAGTACAGTACAATGCAATGTGAAAGTACCATAACACGGCTATACAATACAGTAGGATAACTCAATATTAAAAAAAAAGGGAAATATGATAACACACTACGATAGTACAGTTTTTTTATTTTACCAATGTTTAACTTCTTATGTTAATTGACAAACCTTTTTTATGATTAAATCAATTTATAATAATTAAGCCAATGTTCTTAGGTATTCACTTCACAATCTTGATTCTTCTAGAATCTTCACAGAAAGTCCTTTCGGAGAACTTTCACCCAAAGAACTTTAATTAAAGAGAGAGAAGACAAGAAGGCCCCATTTTTGGGAATTCTTTGCGTAGCCGTACAATGGGCAAATAATTCTCCACGGTTCTTCATTAACACGTGAGAGCATTCCCGTAAGCGTGGAAACCCAGAGAGATCTCTCAAGGCCATTAAATCAAAAATATTCTTCCTGCTACCTAAGACGTTTCCTTTGTAACGTGTAGTAAATTGGCCTTTAAAATACGGACTCTGCAGTCAAGTACATTGGATTCCTTTTTATTCGACCTCTTCTTAATCGATCACCTTTATTTTATTTATTTATTTGGTTTTTTTTGTTTATTTGGTTTTTGCGCATCCAATTGGGCTTTCTCCTAGCAACCTAATTCTTAAAAATTCATAATTCGAAAAACTTGAAGAACATTGTCTCAAAGAAGAACTTCAATACAGTCGAACCTCGTTAAGACGAACACCAAAGGGAACAAAAAATCTGTTCCTATTAACAGTAATTCGTCTTATCCGGAAAGCATAGTATGCTATACAATCTGACGGGACTTCAGAAAACGGTTCGTATTAAAAGTAATTCGTCTTAAGCGTGTTCGTCTTAACGAGGTTCGACGGTAGTAATAAAAAATTACTGATGTTTTACTTAGGTTTTCAATCCATATTCACATATATGGAATCCATGTATATTTTTTGAATTTAATTTACAGATGTATGTGTTTTTATTTTGACTACAAATGACATATGGTATTTCAGGAATAATCTGCCATTCGCAAATGAACTTTGTATCGTTTATTTGCATTGCGTTATGGCAAATGGGGGAAATCTGGATGCAGCATGAAACGCTTGCTGTCTGCTTGCCTCCCACCCTCAACGGAGTTAAGCGTATGATTCCCTATGCAAAGAAGGTTCGAATTCCTCGGAAAATTCTAGGTTTTAATCGACATAACGCTGGGCCACTGGTCATGAGCGCCCATACGAGCACTTCTGGGAGTGGGGCTTAGAAAAATTAATTAATAATTCTAGGGGCTAAGTAAAATTAACGAGTACTTTTAGGGGGCTGAGAAAAATTATTACTTTCTTCTCAAAGCTGTCAAGAATTTTAGTGAATGTACAAGATACCAAAACGCTACAAAAATAATTGATACTGCTTGACAATTAGTAATGAGCTAAAAAGTACCTTATTTTAAAATGTGACTGTAAAACTTTTGAAAGTAAATGCGTAGCAGGTTCGGGCAAATCAAATTTTTAAATGGCTAGGTGGGGCTCGAGGCCCCATATGGGCACCCATGCCACTGGGGCGTTTCTCTTCCAGGATATAGAAATAAATACTCGCCGTCATATAGTAACCGGGAAAGAGGAATAAGAAATCTTTAAAAGGAATAGAAACGTCATTTAATTGTGAATGATGGATCGAAATGGCACTCAATACAATTTTTAAATACTCAGTAAATTACGCGTATTGCTGAGTATTTTTATGGCCTCTGGTATTCGATTTTCATCTTTTTTATCAGCGTCTAAAAGCTTTTTTCTTTATACTGAAAGTTTCACTTTTTTCGGCTTATAATTTTTAAGGTTATTTGCTGGCAAATTATCTTATCGAAGAATGGAAATACAGAAAGAAAAAAATAGAGATGACGTTACTTAAAGTGGAAAGCAGAATTTTTCATATTTAAAATTACTCAATCATAAATAAGTTTTTTTCAGCTAAAGTTATTTGGAAATATGAAAACAGAGGAGAAGAAAGAAAAAAAAACAATTCGAAAACTTTTAGAAAATTAATGTGGAAAATGGGATCGATACAAAAATTTCGCTTAATACAAATATTTGATACAAATAATTGCTTTTTTCTCGTGAAAAAATGAATTTTAAATTATTAAAGCAGCGTTTTGTTTTCCATTAAAGTCTTATTTCTATAATTTTCCACTTTTTGCATTTCAACTAATTGCATTCTCGTAACGTATTATTACTCCATTATTATGAAAGCAAATATTTGCTTAAGTAGAATTAAATACCGTCTTTCGAGTGAAGAACGAAGCAAATTGATATGATGCAAATTCCTTTTATTATTATGTTTTTTGAAAATTGATGCTCAGTTTTTAAAATCTGAAGAGCTTATTATGACTATAATATAACACTGAATTGATGGAAACGTTCTTGGTGGCGCTGAATAAAGTATTCATGACGACGGACCAGAATATAATAAAATTATATATGTTTATTTCTAATTTTCTCCGCTTTACTGGGAGAATGGTGTTGGCTGATGAAATCATCGCTTTAAAGAATTGCAATGCGGTCGACGCAGTCGGCGCCTGAATTACAACTGGTTTATACAACAATTTTCCGCAAGGTGGCGGTACAAAGCATGAAAATGGTAGAACTGTTTTATAAGACTTAACAATTCCAATGATGCAAGGCGTTTGTTAATCAGATTTTATAAACAACATTTACAGGAACTAATTAACAGAGAGTGGGGTGAGGGAGTACTTGCGTACAATACTTCGATAGCTATTTCTTACGATGAACTAAGAAAGCAGAACAGAGAAGAGTATAAACGGCAATTTCTACCACACAATTTCCTCCTCCTGCAGCACCACCTCATCATGGGGGAGTTTTCCTCTACGACGTGCTTTCGAAGGAGCGATGGACCATCGAAAAGGAAAATGTATATGGTAACCAGGCATATAGCCAAGCCGGGGCCAGCAGGGGCATGGCCGCAGTTGCCCCATCAAGCTATTTATATATATAGAATAATCTCCAGGTGCCCTGTACCCCATATGCCTTTTGCCTTGCGACAGTTGCCCCTTCATCCTGGCTACAGTCCTGATGGTGACTAAGATAAATAACGGGCCTTAGAAAATTAGGATCTATCCAAGTGAAACCTGCTGAGACTCATACATATGTACAAAACTATTTTAAAAAGGCGGCTTTTAGATGAGGGTGGACACGATATACACGATCATGATACACGTTATTTTGATTGAAATGACATTCCTTGAAGGCATACAAATGAAAATCGTAAAGGAAATATTTAATAATATAAGGAAAAGAAAAATATAATAGTCTTAAATATCGAACACAATTGTTAGCTTAAAACGGTATATGTCTAATGAATTTATATGGATATGCATCACATTGGTTTCCATCGGCCTTGCGAAAGGGCATCCCTTTGAAAGTTACCTTTTACTTAAAAACTTCGTAAAAAATTAATGTAAATATAACATACATTTAGCACCATCTGCAATATGTTCAGTATTAAAGGTGCAAATCGGAATGCTGAAACTTACTTTTACGTTAGCGCTATCTATGGGTCTATGATTCGAAGTAATTTTGAGCGCAAACGATCGGGACTTCATCGTAGTCGTTAATTCAAACGATGTTGTTTAGAACAGCGGTTGCCACTCGTTGGTCCGCAGAAAAAGCTGGACATTATTTTCATTTTTAATGTTTGATTAATAACAAAACAAAAATAATATTCTAAGAAATTCTCATATTCTGAATGACAATTTTTGCTTTTGTATTGCACTAAATTCACGAAATGTGGTCCGCGGGATTTAAAATTATGAATTTAGTGGTTCGTTGGCGACTGCCGGTTTAGATAGCTTACTGCAATAAGTATAATAAACACAGTAAAACAAATATAATAATAGGTATTGACATTTTGCATTTAATTGAAGGTAAAAAAAGAGTAACGCAAATTTCTCATCTTGTGAAGTCAATTACACTTCTTTGCTAGTATATTTTCTAGTCTAGTGTCTCTGAGCCAAGCGGGTTAATTATTGGATGTGTTCCTGTTTCAGACTAATGCTTTGCAAAAGCAATTTCACCTTCAAGGCGCCCGCTAAATGTTGTAAACAAATGGGACTTTCCTAGAATAACGACGTCTCAGTCCACAAAGGTCTACCGCCTCCGCCTGGGCATCCGTGCATACCATTTGTTCAAAGCAGCGCGAGGTGGAAAGAACGCATTAACGTGTCTGGATAGAAAGGGAACCCATTTGTGTAGAGTAGCCGCTTTTGTATTCTATCAGAACATTGCGAAATAGTCCATTAGATTTAAAACAACACGATCCATATTAATATATATGTTACTAAATCACAAATGAATTTTATGCATTATGTATGAAATACATTTATAAATAAATATATGAAGAGACATTTTTAACGAGTTTCGGTAGATATTGAACCCGCTTTTGTTTTTCTGTCTGTCCGTCCGCAATACAAAGGGTAAGGTAAAATTCTTGCTTAAATGCAATAATGATGGTTATTGTTAACGTGGAAAATCTACCGAGTTACTTGAGAATTAGAGAGTCGCGAATTAGAGGGCCGCGAATTAGAGAGTGGCGAATTAGAGAGTGGAGGATTATCGAGTTGCGAATTAGAGAATTGCGAATTAGTGTTAATTGAAACTCGCTAAATTTAAATATTGACTTTAGGTGATTTTCTTTACTTTCTTGCTTGTTTTCACTGGTCTCGAAAATGCCGCTTTTATTTCCAAGTTTTTTGGATACTATTTCAGGTATTTTTCCTCAAGAGGTGGAAAAAATGAACTGCGATTGTAGGAGTTTGACTTTTAAATACTTCTCGAAGGATTCACCTTGCGGTTAGGTAAACCAAATTGATATTGAATACATTTTTGGTAAAATATTGGTACAAGACGTTCGGAGCTAAAGAGTGAACCCTTTCTGAGGAGTAGACAGTTGAGCATAAATTTGGCAAAGCTCCCACAGTCCTTATACCATACTCACACTTTACTTTTCCACCCCCTTGGCAAAGGAAATCTTAACTGCGAGTAGAATCCGAAAAACTTTAAATAAAAACGATATCATTAAAACTAGTGCAAAAATTTGTTTTTGAATATTTTTATGAATTATCTGGACTTTAAAATCCTTCTATTGCAATATATTACTCTATGCATAAAATAAGTAACCTCTACAGGGGCGTCAGACCAGTCCCTCAATGTTGATATAAGGGTTCCATGTTCCCTCCAATTTCAAACAAAAATTTTATAATAGGTAGCGTCGTTCAAAAATTAAAAGAAAAATTATATATATATATCATCATCATCATATTCAACCATTATCTATCCACTGCTGGATGAAGGTCTCTCCAAATGCTTTCCACACAAGTCTATCCTGGGCCATTCGTTTCCACGTCACCCCAACCTCTTTTCTTATTTCATCCACCCATCTAGTTTGAGGACGTTTTCTAGGTCTTCGGTGGTCTCTTGGAATCCAGTTCAGAATTTCTGTTGTCCATCGTTGATCAGTTCTTCTTGCAATATGCCCAGCCCATCGCCATTTCAGCCCTTTTACTTTAACAATGATGTCCTCTACTCTAGTTTGCTCTCTCACCCAAGTGTTTCTTTTTCGATCTCTCCTAGTTATTCCAAGCATGCACCTCTCCATGCTCCTTTGCGTTGTCTGTAACTTTCGTATTGCTCCAACTGTTAGACTCCATGTCTCTGATCCATAAGAGAGGACTGGCAATACACACTGGTTGAAGACCTTTCTTTTTAGACACAAAGGCAATTTCCCCTTCAGGATAAAACTGTTTCTTCCAAATGCACTCCAGCCAAGTTTAATACGTCTGTTGAGTTCTTTCATAATGTTGCCATCCATTGAAATCAGCTGGCCAAGGTAAATATATGAATCAGCAATTTCTAGCTCAATGTTGTCAACTTGTATTTTTGTTTCCTCTACGAAATTATTGAACATGATCTTAGTTTTTTGTAGGTTCATCTTGAGTCCAACTTCTTTACTTCTAGTTGAGAGCTCCTGTACCATGTCTTGGAGTTCTAATGGGTTCGTTGAAAAAATAACAATGTCATCAGCAAACCGCAAATGATTTAAATATTCACCATTTATTTTTATTCCCTTGTTATTCCAATTTATCTGCTGAAAAATCATCTGTAAAGCTGAAGTAAAAAGTTTTGGAGAAATGGTATCTCCCTGCCTCACACCTTTACCAATTTTGATAGTTTTGGTATCTTTATGTAACCGAAATTTTGCACTTGCATTTTTATACACACGTTTCACCATGTCAATGTACACATCCTCAATGTCTGTTGATCTTAAAGAGTTGATGACTGCTGATGTTTTAATAGAGTCAAAGGCCTTCTCATAGTCAATAAATGCCACACACAATGGAAGTTCATATTCATGTGTTCTTTCAATTAATTCTCTTAATACTTGAATATGGTCCACTGTACTGAATCCACTTCGAAATCCAGCTTGTTCTCTTGGTTGAGCTGCATCTAATTTTTTCTGCAGGCGATGTGTTAGCACTTTTGTGAAGATTTTATAAATAGCAGGTAACAAGCTAATTGGTCGGTAATTTTTCAAATCCTCTTTATCACCTTTTTTATGCAAAAGAATTACTGTTGCAGAATCCCATTGGTTTGGTATGTTACCGCTGTTAAGACATTTGGTAAAGAATTTTGCAAGTATGTCTTCTACATATTCTCCAGCTTCTTTTAGGATATCTAATGTAATACCATCATCACCAGGGGCTCTTCCTTTCTTCATACTTTTTATTGCAAATGAAACTTCTTCTTTTAAGATTTTAGGAGCTGTTCCTTCGACTATTTCAATGTCTTCGTTTAATCCACTGTTACTTTCGTATAGATTTTTGTAGAATTCTTCAACTCTTCTAAGTATTTCTTCCCTATTTCTTGTTACGGTGCCATCCTCTCCTTTTAATGCAATGATGTGTTTCTTCCCAACAGATAAACTTCCTTTAACAACCCTAAGGCTCTTGTTATTTTCAATGGCTTTCCTTACTAGCTCACAGTTGAATTTTCTTATGTCTTCTTTCATGCTTTTGCGCAGAGTTTTACAAAGTTCTATGTACTCAATCCTGGAACTGGTATTTTGATTGTCCACCTTCATATCTCTTCGCCTTTTCATGAGCTGTTTCGTCTTCTCAGATAATTTGCTATTGTGCTTTTTACAGGTTACACCACCAATTTCCCCAGCAGTTTCAACTATTGTCTTAACAATGTTTTCATTTGCTTCTGAGATATCACTTTCATCAATAAGTCCTTCCAGTGCAGAAAAGCGATTTTTTAATTCCAACTTGAATGCCTCGGTATTTTCTTTTAATTTCTTTAAATCCACCCTCTTACTTACTTGTTTCCTAATGAGCTTCTGTCGTTCTAATTTAGTATTTAAGTGCACTTTACATCTCACCATTCGATGATCACTTCCAGTATTAAATCTGTTCAGTACACTGCAATCTTCAATAATTGATTTCTTGTTTGCCAGGATATAGTCAATTTCACTAGTTCCCCCATTTGGGTGTTTCCATGTCCATTTTCTTTGCGGTTTCTTCTTAAAAAATGAATTCATGATGCTAAGATTTTCAGCTTCTGCAAATTCGATGAGTTGATCGCCACGTTCATTCCTTTCCCCATATCCGTATTTACCAACCGATGTCTCTCCTTGTTCCTGTTGTCCAATTCTTGCATTGAAATCCCCCATGATGAGCTTGATATGTTGTTTCCCTTTGGTGTGTAACTCTTTGATTTCTTCATAAAATTCTTCAACCTCTTCGTCGGTATGGCTTGATGTTGGTGCATATACCTGTACTATTTGAAGTTGGTATCGCTGGGTTAGTTGAACAACGAGCCTCGCTGCTCGATCTGACGTGCTTTCGACTTCAAGAAGGTAGTCTTTAATTCTTTTGTTGATTAAGAAGCCAACACCACTTGTTCTTCCAGTTTCCGTTCCTCTATAATAAAACAAATGTCCACTTTTAAGTTCCACCAACTCTTCACCTTTTCTTCTAACTTCACTGAGTCCTACAATGTCCCATTTGATCTTGTCAAGTTCTTCTTCCAATTCCTGAAGTTTTGCTTCAGAAGCAAGGGATCGTCCATTAAACGTAGCCAAGGTCAATAACAAACGGCAGCCTGGGCCATTCCAGTGATTCTTAGCACCCCCTGCTTTCATGCCACACTGACCGCTGCCTTGATCAGGAGCACTCCAGCACCTGGAGACTAGGGGCCATGGTTTCTGGTGTGTCAACATAATGGAGGAATTAGCCATAATTTCACCACGCTGGCTAGACGGGTTGGTGAATTAGCCCTCCCCTTCCGCCTTTCTATCCGTGTAGCAAATATTAATTTGCCACATAAATAGAAAGCTCAGCCTGCACCACTTGAAGGCGGGGTAGGACACTAGGTTACTGGCCTGGCCGGTTCCACACATCGTCACATACGTTCAGCGTGTGGGTCTCCTTCCAGTTAGATACCAGCAACCCTTTTGCAGGCCATATATATATATATATATAGCAAAATTGTAGTATGATTGTGACATGTAGTACCTTCTAATGTAATATACATGAATACACTACACTTAAATGTATATTAATTTAGACAAAGTTAAAGTTGTAAAGTAATATCACACAAGGTAGTCAAACCAAGTAAATTTAAGTAGTAGAAACATCTCAGAATAAAAACTGAAATTATAGTAGTAAAAGATTAAACAATACCAAGAATTTTGTTCTTCATCAGGGACCGCACAAAATCCCTGTTATTGGTTTGCTTTTTCTGACTACAATAATTGAGATTTATGATTAATACTGAATGAAGTAATATTGATCAAAAATTAGTTAAAAATAGTATAAATCCAGAATATAATTATTAAGACATATATATATATATAAAAATTAAAAAAAAAATTTTCCTCGCCCATTCTTGGCGGAAGCAGGCTTTGGGACGGGCAGAGCGCCATGTTCCCAAGCCTCTTTTTACATCACTTCTTAATGTGCCATGTCTAGAAACTTCCTGACAATGTGACACGTGTTTAGGATTGTGGCTTTTTGTATTTCAATGTAGGTGTTTGGGTCAATGTTGAGTATCTCCAAATTCGTCGCAAGCGTTTTTGGTACTATCCCTGTTGCTGAGATGACTAACGGGATGATGAAGATCTTTTCCATACCCCATATATCTCGTACTTCATGTCTGAGATCTTGGTACTTGGTGATTTTCGTTGTGTAGGTTGTCTGTATGTTATTGGTGTTGGGTACTGCTATGTCGATTAAGTACGTGGTCTTACTCGATTTATCGACGAGGGTTATGTCAGGACGGTTATGTGGGACTGTCTTGTCTGTTATGATTGCTCTATCCCAGTAAAGCTTGTGTGTTTCGTTCTCATGCACGGTCTCTGGCTCATATTTGTAGTACGGGCATTTTTCTGTCAGAAAGCCAGCATTCGCTGCCAATTTCTGGTGGACTATTTTCGCTACTTGATCGTGTCTATGTTTGTAGTCTGACTGCGCAAGGATCTTGCATCCTGCCATCACGTGTTGGATTGTCTCCGATGCCGCATGACAGTGTCCGCAATTGTCGCTTTCAATGTCTTTTTTCTGGATGAATTTCTGATTGTTCCTTGTTGCGATCACTTGGTCTTGGATGGCTAGCATGAATCCTTCTGTCTCTGGCTGGAGAGTGCCTTTGGCCAGCCAAGAATTTGATGCCTTTTTGTCAACGTGTGGTTGTTGCAGGTCATTGTAGTGCCTGCCATGTAATGGTTTTCCGGCCCAAGTTCTCAGTTTCTGTTCGTTGGCTGTTTCGAGGACACGCTCTTCGGTACTACACAGGTTTAGTGGCGTGTAATTTGCATCTGCTTGTATTATGGCTTGGATGAGTGGCGATCGGGGACTCTTCAACTGGAAGTATTGCCTCATGCTCTGGATCTGCTTGTCATGTAAGTCTTTGAGGTCCGCTTGTCCGCGTCCTCCTTCTTCCCGGGGTAGTGTTTGCCGTTCAATTGCCGTTGCAGGGTGTAGTTGTCCGGCTCTTCTCTGGATGGTTCTCATTTTCCGCTGGAGTTGTTCTAGTTCAGTGTTGGACCATTTGATGATCCCGAAGGAGTAGGTGAGCACTGGTACCGCATATGCGTTAATTGCTTGCGTGGTGTTCTTCCCGCTCAGTTTCGTCTTCACAATGCTTCTAAGTCTTTCTTGGAATGCTTGCGTGAGCTGGACTTTGACTTTCTTGTGCTCCTGCTGCCGTTTTTGCATTATCCCTAGGTATTTGTAGGTTTCGCCCTCGTCCAAGGTCTTCAGTAGTCTCCCGTCTTCGAGTTCGATGCCTGGTAAATCTTCTTTGCTATTCTTCTGTATTTTGCACTTATCGAGGCCGAATTCCATTCCTATGTCCTTGGAGAATGTCTCTGTTATACTGATGAGTTGTCGGAGTTGGGTGATTGTTGGCGCGTATAGCTTGATGTCATCTACGTACATGAGGTGGGAGACTTTATGTAGGTTTCTCTTGTCTTTCTTCAGCATGTATCCGTATTTACTTGTGTTCAGCATCCTTGACAAGGGGTTTAACGCCAAGCAGAACCACTGGGGGCTTAGTGCGTCTCCTTGAAAGATTCCGCGGCGGATGGGGATCTCGGCCGTTTCTATTTTACTGTCTGGCGTGTTTAGCTGTAACCGGGTTCTCCATTGTTTCATGCTGCTCTGTAGGAATCGGATGATTGAGGGATGCACTTTGTATATGCTGAGTATTTCAAGGAGCCACGAGTGCGGAACAGAGTCGAAAGCCTTCTTGTAGTCTATGTATGCGGTGTTGAGTTTTCGCTTTTGTTTTCTTGCTTGTTCCAGGATAACTGAGTCGATGGTAAGCTGCTCTTTACATCCCAGAGTCCCTTTCTGGCATCCCTTTTGTTCTTCCGTCATTAAGTTGTTGCTTTCGCTGTGCCGGCTTATTTTTTCAGAGATGCACCCCGTGAGTATCTTGTACAGGGTGTTAAGGCACGTAATGGGTCGGTATTTCGCTGGGTTACTGGTATCCTGGTCCTTCGGTAGGAGGTAAGTTATTCCCTTGCAGAGGAATTCAGGCATTTTGCTGGGGTCTTCAATTATCGCCGTAAGTTCCTTGGCTAATGGGCCATGGGCGCTGGTAAATTTCTTGTACCAGAAGTTGTGTATGCCGTCAATACCGGGTGCTTTCCAGTTGTGCGTACGTTGGATTACCTGCTGGAGTTCCTCTATCGTGATGCCCGTGTACTCCATCTCCTCTATTCCTCTCGTAGCCTCCATTTCTTGCTGAATCCAGGGGGCGCTTTTGTGCTGTACTTCATTGGACCATAGTGTCTTCCAGAAGGTCTCTATTTCTGCTGGCTTTGGGGCTTCGTACTTGTCTTTGTTCGCTGGGGTCTCTCGAAGCTTCCTGTAGAAGGCCTTCTGGTTTGCTTGGAATTGCATGTTCTGTTGTTTTTTGTTGGTACAGTCTTTGTATCTTCGGAGTCTTCTGGCGTATACACCCAGTTTTTGTTTGAGGGTATCCAGATATTCGCTGATATGTTTATTGGGCTCTTCGTGTCTTGTATGGACCCTATTTCTCTTAAGGGCCATCTTCACTTTTTTCAATACTTATTCCCTATTTCTTGCATAAAATAATATTCGCCCTATGCTGGGTGGAGCTCTTTCTATTTTTTCAGTCTCACTATGTTGGGCTTTGTTTCCTCTATTACTTCGGCCTTCGTTCCTTACTTCGTACCCATTGGCGCGTGATGCCGCTACTGCTGCACAGTATATGGCGGTGTGTATTTCCTGTAGGGAGTTGTGGTTCTGTAGGTGTAGTGGTAGAGTATGTTCATTGAGGATCTTGGTTGCTTTGCAGAGTTTCCAAGATGCCGGTTGGCGTGGTATTCTTGGCCTTGTTGCGGCATCCGAGCCTTCATATTCCGCCAGGGCACATTGGAAACCTTCTTCCATTTTCTCCACGTCCCTCCTCTCTTCTTCTTCTATGCTTGTTTGGAGCGGTTCTCTTGCGCCAATAGCTGGTGCTTCAGGGTTGGCCACACTGGTTGAAGTGTTTGCCAGGTCATTGGCGACTTCATCTCTTAACCTTTGTAGTATGGGCTCTGCTAAGAGATTTCTGGTTATTATGTTCCTGCGTTGGGTTGTTATCCTTTCTATACTGATGTCCAGGTGTGGGTACTGTTGTGCGAATTTGGCGTGAAGTGTGGGTCTGTAATTTGTCATGTCTGTTTCCAGCTTTGTAATCGTATAGTAGGTGCGCATGATGTAGGTGTTCATATCTATTGTCCATGACATGCGCTGGCGTGGTCTTTCAGCCCTAGTGGTTGCACCTATACTAGGCTGCAAAGCACTTTGGGCTGTGTTGGTTCTAGTAGCCGTACAGTTGGAGGCGCCGCTACAACCGCCGACACCTCCAAGGAGAGACTGTTGCATATTTTTCGAACTGGCCCCTCTGCTTAAAGTCCGAACGCGGTTCTGATTTAAGAGCGAGACAACCGATGCTCCATTCATATTTTCATTATGGTTCATATCATCAGAGTCTGAGATAGCCTTTTTCACGTCGCTGGGTTACCGATAGTTATCCCAACGGCGTTCCGGATGCTGGCATGTCGTCAGCAGGCTACAAATCCGGTTTTAATGGCCCAATGGTATATTTATTCATTATTAATACTTTCACCGATCAACATACATACATCATCATATATATAATATATAAGTTTTTTCCTCGCCCATTCTTGGCGGAAACAGGCTTTGGGACGGGCAGAGAGCCATGTTCCCAAGCCTCTCACATCACTTCTTAATGTGCCATGTCTAGAAATGTCCTGACAGTAGGTAGTAATTGTAGTCCTGTAGTATCTTGTACAGGGTGTTGAGGCACGTGATGGGTCAGTATTTCTGTGGGTTACTGGTATCCTGGTCCTTCGGTAGGAGGTAGGTTATTCCCTTGCAGAGGAATTCAGGCATTTTACTGCCAATTATCGTTGAAAGCTCTCCGACTAATGGGCCGTGGGCGCTGGTAAATTTCTTTAACCAAAAGTTGTGTATGCCGTCAATACCTAGTGCTTTCCAGTTCTGTGTTCTTTGGATTACTGATGAAGTTCCTCTATCGTAATGCCCGTGTACTCCATCTCCTCTATTTCATTCACAGCCTCCATTTCTTGCTGAATCCAGGGAACGTTTCTGTGCTGTATTTCATTGGACGACAGTGTCTTCCAGAAGGTCTCTATTTCTGCTGGCCTCGGGGTTTCGTACTTGTCTTGGCTCGCTGATGTCTCTTGGAGCTTCCTGCAGAAGGCCTTCTGGTTTGTTTGGAATTGCTTGTTCTGTTGTTTTCTGTTGGTATAGTCTTTGTATCACCGGAGTCTTCTGGCGTATACACTCAGTTTTTGTTTGAGGGTATCCAGATATTCGCTGATGTGTTTATTGGGCTCTTCGTGTCTTGTATGAATCCTATTTCTCTTAAGGGCCATCTTCACTTTCCTCACTAATTTCTTACTCCTATTTCCCTGCATGTACTGGGTTATTCGCCCTATGCTGCTGCGGAGCTCTTCTATTCTTTTTTGCAGTCTCACTTGCCATGGTGGTTGGGCTTTGTTTCCTCTGTTACTTCGGCCTTCGTTGCGTACTTCATACCCATTGACGCGTGATGCCGCTACAGTTGCACAGTATATGGCAGTATGTATTTCCCGTAGGAAGTTGTGGTTCTGTTGCAGGGACTTGCAGGGTAGACTCGTTAAAGATCTTGGTTACTTTTCAGAGTCTCCAGGTTGCCGGTTGACGTGGTATTCATGGTCTTGTTGCCGCATTTGAGCCTTCATATTCCACCAAAGCGCATTGGAAAACTTCTTCCATTTTCTCCATGTCCCTCCTCTTTTCATCTTCCATGCTTGGTTGTGGCAGCTCTCTTACGCTAGTTGGTGCTTCTGCGTTGACCTCACTGGTTGGAGTGTTTGCTAGGTTAATGGCAACTTTATCTATTATTATATATATGTAATACTATAGACTCAAAGATACTATAAATACTATATGTGAAATTTTTTCAACTTACGATAGAGTCAAAAAGACTATTCAAAGTATTGAAAATCATCGAGTCTGCCTTCTGTAGGTCTTTTATAGCTGTCTGCTTGTGCTGTGAAATCAGACTGCAGTTCTGATTTCACAGCACCAGTTTTTCTATTTTAGTATCAACACGTACAAATTTAGAGCTCCAAAAGTATTTGCTTGTCACGTCCAGCATTTGTATTTCAGAATTAGCCATGCCAATATCAAACGCAGCAACATTTAATTCTCCGTCGCATTAGCATTAATAGGATTTGTGATAAAAGCTAGAGTCGCTTTATCATTTCTGAATTCCTGAAACCTTTGAAGAAAAGTTCTCCCATGCTTAAAACTTTTGTCCGGAAATAATATTTGTTAATTATTTATTAATTATCGACAAATATTAATAATGAATAGTAATGATGTAAATAATAACTAAAAATTAAACAATGGTAATTATTAATTAATGGCGTTGTTTTCTCGGCGATATTGAGGCAAGTTTGAAAAATGAACTATAATTTTCCTCTCTAAACCTTCATCGAATAGAACAAATTCCTTTTCAAACAAAATAACTTCTTCTACCATTGAAAAAGCAATATTTCTTGCCTTGTAATTCGAAGCTGAGCTGATTCAGTTGTAACGTAATGTCTACAATAAAGTACATTTTTTGTCAACAACTGATTTTACAAACACTGTGATTTTCTGTTTATTCTAAACATCGAACACCCTTGTTGTAGCGGAATAGCTTGATTTCATTTATGCAAGATACAAAACGATATTTTTAAATGAAATTCTGATAGTTTTCCATTCATTTTAAATTTCAGTTCAGAGCTACAATTTTCATTTGTCATTTTCTTCGTTCATCAATTTCAATTTGAAATTGATAAAATTATCAGTTATTAAATTATGAATCCTTCCATTCCTAATTATTGACTGTAATGTTTTTATTTATTGGTTAATATCTCATTAATATTAACCATTACTAAAGTAATTTTACATGACCACATTTAAGTTCTTCATTAAGGTTTCTCTTTAATTATAAAATTCTCAGAATATTTTATGTTCCTTCATATGTTTGTGTTTAGATAATTCGTTTTATTAAAGTTAGTATTAATAACAAAGCTGAATTAAAAAACGTTTTCACCTGCGTTTGTTAAATAAACCTAACTTTAGCTGAAAAGGTTTGACGAGCTTTAGAAGGCAAACGGATTTCCTTTTGATATTATCGATTTATTACCATTGATCAAAAGGTCCTGTCATGTCCTCTACACATGTGGATGGCGACAGCAATTCTGGGCAGTGAGACTTTGGTCCTTTTTTGAGGATCAATGCGTAATATCCTTCTAAGCAGTTATTGGAATGTCTGATAGCAAATGGGGAGAAGAAAGATAGTTATGAATAAGTATTTAAACACCGAGTATTTTCGAGCTCGAACGGATATAGTTCTGTTTTTTAGCCTTAACGTCTTAATGATGTTCACAGACATTTAGTTTAATCTACGAATTAAATATGTTTTTAGATCAAATGTATTAAAAATGCAGTTTTAGAAGGAAGAAAATATATAAAGTAAGAACACCTCCCGTTTCCTTGCATTTATGTGCTATTATTATTTACCTTTGATACATTTTTTTGATCGATTACCACAATTTGGTTAATTTTTACAATTTTATTGATTACCAAGATTCGATTAATTATTTTAATTTGATTAATAGCCTTAATTTTCTTTACCAGGTTTAATATTTTTGTGAAAACGACGAATATATACTGTGTAAATAAATTATAAACTCACCCATAAAACACAAATAACTTATGATTGCAATAAGCGTTTGATATAAATTTATACAAATAATATGCTAACGGTGATTACATACACTTACAACTTTTGAAAATGACGAAGAAATAAAATAATCATTTACAACCTATAAAGAAAAAATAAACTCAACATGCAAATTCATGGACTGCGAGCCTGTAAACTAATTTGCATATGTGTAATTTTATACACATCATTTTAAGCATGTGTTACAGGTTTTTTTTTTATTCGTTATTTACTTTTGATTTTGGTTCACAATGGACGTAAAGTGAGAGAAATGTTAGGCATTTACATTATTTTATTTAAACCAAAGAGATCGTATAGGGTGGA
The DNA here is from genome assembly GCA_006491805.2 of Dysdera silvatica. NCBI lineage: Eukaryota > Metazoa > Arthropoda > Arachnida > Araneae > Dysderidae > Dysdera > Dysdera silvatica. Next base: position 32,132,853 of record QLNU02014176.1, on the reverse strand, counting down.
TTTCAATTATTAATTTTTGCAAAAATTACGCGTTGTGTTAAATAACCTCTCTTCCAACATATAGTTGATAGAAAGGTTACCGCAAGTCTGGTAAGCAAAGGGAACCAGGGTGAAAAACCCCCAATTAATAAATGAACTTGGATCCTAAATTGAGACCGAAGATAATTTATTCTATTTACTTAACTAAACATGGTTATGAAAAACTGCAGAATTATATAACTAGGAAACACAAATTATACAATAGAAATTTAGTATCGAAATATAAACTTTATTTCTGGTGCACAATATTAATTTACTTTACAATGGTAGATCATACCATTTTGCAATAATTGACCTCAGTACTGGGAATAACTTAAAACCAAACCTTTTTTTATAAAACGTTTGACCAAACAAGTTAATTATCAACCTATTGAAATAGCAATCCCTACTTAAATTCTTGACTGACGTTACGAACATTATTAGATATAGTGTTGGATTAAACTAATGGTTATATTAAATAAATAAAATTAAAGTTAGGTAAGGCACCAAAAATTAGTAATTAAATAAGGAAAAGAAGAAAAAGGATGTTTACATTATTTGGTTGATCCATCATGAGGGGGGCCCAACGGACGTGAGGGGGAAATACCCAAATATAAAAAAAAAACTCAAGCGGACATCTTGATATTGTAACAGTTTAGCGAAAAATGAGTAACTTTTTTGGTGACCAGCTTTGGAGACAGAAGTACTGAGATCGCCAAAAATGGTGCCAGCACACCACCAAGTAGAACGAGTTGCTCTATCGTGAAGCTCAGGACCAGTCAAGTGAGTGGCGTAATTCTTTGATGTCCCGCTAACGCCAACGTTCACCAAAACTGCTGGTCAGCTCTCAGAATTTGGGCGAAAATTTACAACTTGCCTTCAGGTATCACTTTCACGTTTCTGTTGTCGGCAAAGTTGTACTGGACAAAGGTATGTTTCCTCGAGTGTACGATTTGATGACGCCAGAGGTGACCTATTTGACCTCTGTTGCAAAGTGGTTACGTCGCTGCAGGAACTGACCAGGCTTTCGGTTCATAAATGCATAGCAACATCTATTTCTTGCCTTCCTTACTTGTTTGCAAATCTAATTGCGAGGGGTGAGAAACGTAGACTGGCTGATGCTGTAATGATGATGATGCCTTGGCCACCAAAGAAAGGAAGTAAAAGGATAAAGGAATTTTCTAATCTCGAACCATAGACGAAAGAATAGATAAATAAAAAATAGAATAATTGATTGGATTAAAAAAAATAAAATGAAGATTATTAGATGAATAAAAATAAAGAATTTAATTAAGGTAAATAGTAGTGGACATTAGTCATGCAAAAAATAATGAACGTAATTCAACTGGGTTGCCCAGTAGTGTGAATAGTAAAAACCAAATACTTTTCACTGAATATTAAATTACCCTATTTTGCATAAGTGCATGAACAAGTTAATGCACTGAAAGGAAATTCCGATATCATGAATTATTACACATAAATAAAATGAACTGAACATTTTTATCAAAACAAGAATTTCACAAATTAGTAGCTATGTCCACATCATGCCCGTTGTCTCTGAAAAAAGGAGAATCAGTTCGATGCATATTTTATTAAGAAAACTAAGTTCTTGTTTGAAGATGTCCACTGGACTGTGAAAGCTTGATATATTGAGTTTGTAAAATGAAGTCTCTAGTGTTCATACAAGGAGTCCAGTCACTTCTTTAACGGTGAATAGTCAATATGCATGAGGCCATTTCTTCTGGGTGTTTCGATTAACATTAATGGCCATAGGTATCGAGGTCCTGTTCCATGTGGAGTTGTAGTCGGCTGTCCAAGTTTTAATTCATGTCATTTCTGTATTAAATAGTTCCACGGGTACTCTTTCCTGGTTTGGTTTCTTTCCCTTAAACAATGAAAGACGAAGGCAGAATCTGACCACAGTTTATATTTTTACGATTTGTTGTGTCTCACGGTTTAGTATATGTGAAAAATGTCTTAAATGAAAAGATGTAATGATGTAGATGGAAAAAAACATTATTTAAAATATGAAAGGTATATTTTTTTTATAATTTTTGCGACACAACACATGTAGGCTATCATATGGATCCAATGTTGTGATGAAAATTGCGTTTTGTGAGTATGCATTGAGGAAAAGAACTAAATGAAAAGGACGTCAGAAAAACATATTTGCTGCATGTCAAGGGTCAGTCAACAAGAGGAGTATCCCGTAAAACAGGGCGCTCACAAACTGCTTTCCAAAATGACGTCAAAAAAGGCAGTGATTGTGGAACCAAAAAAAGGTGGTGATTTTGGAACCAAAAAAAGTCAGGTAGACCACCAAAACTGCTACCCCGGGAGTTCAAGCTCTTGCCACTCGTGAGCAGGTGTCCACTCTCAAAATTGCACGTGTATTTTTAACATCTGTATCCCACCAAACTGTGTGGAAAAGTTTAAATGTAAATTTGAACGTAAAGTTCAGGAAAATAAAAGCAAACCGAAACTTACTACTAGTCATAAGTTAAATCGGCTCGACTGGTGTAAAAAACTGAAATAGCGTCATGAGTGGGGTGAAATGGTATTTTCTGATGGAAAAACGTTTCTGCCTGGATGGCTCTGATGGATATTCGTCAATTAGCATGATCGCGATAAATTCGCACTCAGCCAAAGATAAGGCTGAGTAGACAGCAAGAAGGCTGAGTGATGGTGCGAGCAGCATTCAGAGCAGGATGCAAAGTAGACATTTTATTCCTTCAGGGCACTAGAAACACCATAAAATATCAGGAATTAATGTATAACAACTTAACCCCATTTGGGCCTCTTTTATGTGGTCCGAATTGGAAGTACCAACAGGTTAATGCCAGTGTACATGCATCAATGTCCACCAAGGAGTGGTTTGAACGAGAAAAGATTAATGCGATTCCATGGCCCTCGCGTTCTCCAGACCTGAATCAGGTTGAAAATGTGTGGGGTTTTATGGCAAAGGCAAAACAAGCAACACCATCGTGTGAATGATCTCCAAATAACAATTTCGAATTCCTGAGATAACCTAGATTTAGGTGTTTTAAGAAAACTACTTCAAACAATGCCTGACAGAATGATACATATTACTGAAAAGCAAGGAGAACCGACTTGCTATTAATTTCTGATTTCCTGAAATTTTCCACATTGAATTTATGTTTCTTTACAGGTGGTAAACGAATATTTTTTCCGACGAACAAAATTATTCACCATTTTCAAAAGTTGTAATTGGTATATGTATAATCACCGTTGGTATATTATTTGCATAAATTTATATCAAACGCTTATTGAAATCATAAGTTATCTGTGCTTTATGGGTGAGTTTATAATTTATTTACATAGTGTATGAAATTAATGAATATTTCCTAAAGATTATTTGAGTAGGATTTATTAAAATATACATAAATTTGAATCATTTTTAGCTGTTGATCTAAATATTAAACTTACGTCATTTTTTAAAACTGAGTCCCAGGAAGTTACATGTAAATTAAATATGTAATACAACATAAATTCTGCTATTTATTTAAGAAAATAGAACAATTTTGCCAAATTTTGTCCTCACAGAAAGTTTGTAAACTAATTTATCTTAGGGCTATTATTATTTGTATTAGAGATGGCATTTTTGATTAATAATTGAATATTTTGTGGCAGTAGAACTTTCAGCTAATCACATCATTCTATTTGTTTGTGTTCTATGACGTATCTTATCATAATTATGCCACGAATCGGGGGAAAGTATAATTCTTTTTAAATAGTGGCTGCAATTATTTTGCCAATATAGGTACATGAAAGCAATAGAATTGAGTTCTGAACCACTCTAGGTGCTGATATATGTGTTCGAGGCGTGTGAACCTTGCTATCGACTACCAATTAAATTTATATTAAAGTTACTAGCAATTCTGATTTCTATGTTTTGAACTATCAGATTCTTTAAAGGAATTCCCTTCCCTCCAGTATTTCTGATAAAATGCTTGGAATTTCTGAATCGCCATTGAATTCACAACTGAGAAGCCTTCTAGGATCCCACACAATGCTTCAACTTCAGTCATCGAAAGGAAATAATCAAGATGATGTAGTATTCGTACTCTCTGTCAACGCTTCGAAATGAACTAAAAGCCAATAGCCGATTTGTAATTTCGGCCTGCAAGCCTGTCCTCTTCTAGACATCTTACCTCTCCACAGTAACTAGAATCCACAAAATACGAAATCGTAGAAATCAATGGATATCAATAAATACGCTCGCACGTCTAATAAATTGGTGCAAAATGTACAGTTGAGAAACAGATCTTCCTCTCTCTAAAAAAAGAAGAGGTTTAGGTTTCCATTTCTCAAATCGTTCTTTCTGATCAAATCGGTACACATTTCTGAAAAAATCTCCATTAATAGATATTATAAGCATATTTTTTTTTTCTAAAGCAAAACTGTAATAATCGTGAGATAAATTGTCCCTTCCTTTTTTCTGTTTAATCAATTGTAGCCACTAGTATTAATAAATTACGTTTTAAGAGCATAAGCCGCCTCCATTTTTCCTGAATCCAAACTGTAGTTCATCCAAAATTGAATTTCTCATTATAAATTCATTGAATCTATTAAATATTAATTTTCAAATAACTTTCTAGCAAAACATTATCCAACATGGCTATTGGTCCACAATTTTTCATTTCATCTCACATAATTTATAAGTCGGTATTATTTTTGCTACTTCCATACCTTTTGGGACAGTATTATCTGCAGTGCGTATATTAAGAATAAAAAGTACTGCTTTACAAAGCTTAGTGGTTGCAAAATTTGCAATTTCGGGATGAATTCAATCATGACCTGGTCCCTTATGTATATTTAAATTATTCATTCACAAAAAATCTTTAAATGCTATAAAATACAAATGCATAGATTTCTGAATTTTTCGAGAATTTTTATCATGAAAACTCATGTAACCCTATTTACTCTAGGAATAATATGGTTGTGTAGCATACACCATATGACGCAAATTTCTCCATAGGTAGAAGTCGAGGGGGTGTAAGATCGGGTGAGCTCGGAGGCCACTCCACCAGTTCCTGTAAATCTATCCACCTATTAGGAAACTCTAAATCTAACCATGCTGTTACCCTGTTATGCTGGTGAGGACTAGTTGCTTCCTGTTGATACCATATCTGTTGGCGTATGCTTCAGTGGTAAGTCGTTGATGAAATCACGAAGAGTAGAATTTGGTATCAAGTCACATTGACTAGCTGTTAGTGTGCTTTGGTAAAAAACTGGTCCAATTAGTCTATTATTCCAGATACCTCACCACGCATTATTTCAAATATGTGTTGGTGGCGGATCTGCTGAACAACGTGTTCATTTATATCGCTCCAATAATGTTCTTTATGGCGATTGACTGTACCATTGCAATCGTCACTGAAAATGACATGCCGCAAAAAATTCGGCTGACTATCTTCTTGAAGAAGAGCCCAGTTGCAAAAGTCCAACCGTCGCTGATTATCCGAAGACGAAAGAGGCTTGGTGGAAGGAAATACAGTGAATATGCATGCCAACCATTTCTTCGAAAGATTCTCCGATTGTAGTAAAAGAAATGCCTAGTTCTGATTCTACAACAAGCACACTTGCATGTGGATAGTTGGAAAAGTAGGCCAGGATGTCAATTTCCAGGTCACTAGAAACTGCACGTCAATGATTGCTGTGGCGTTCTCTCTGGGGAGTACATACTCCAATGCATCGGAACCGATTCACGAGGTGACGGAAAAATTCCGCAAATGGATGCCGTTTATTTGGAAAACGACGTGCATATTCTCTTGCGGTTTCTTTAGAGTTTCGATTACACTCGCCATAAATAATAATAATAATTTCGCTATAATCCTCATTACAGTAATCTCCATGATCTCAAGTAAACAATGGCGTATTCGGAAATTAAACGAGTTTAAGTACCAGCATTACTTAATGACGTATTACAAATTTGCATAAAATGTTAAAAATGTCCATCATTTTGCATAAAGGGATTTTATTTTATTTTCAAATTTGCTGCCAATTCATTTTGCATTATTACAGCATCGTTGCCAGGACTGCTTGCTAGGAATTTTGTCACGTGGTTGCTACAACTCTATACAAAAAATATGATAGACAGCAGTAATTTCTATGTATATTTGTCTACTATGCAGACAATATCTACTATGTAGACAATAAAATCAAACGAGTAACTTTGTAATGTACAAATTGAAATACGTATTAGTAAAATAAATTTTGCCATGCCTCTCATATATAAAATGTGACTAATCAAACTTGCATTGTCTGTATAAGAATCAAATCGAAC
>QLNU02014176.1:32066619-32118468 GCA_006491805.2 Dysdera silvatica | reverse complement strand
GCTGTGATGACTCATTTACTTCCCCTCGACCAGGGATTTCGTCTGAACTTAAGTTTTTATAGGTTTCGGTTGCTGATGGATATTAGCCATATTGTAGGGAGCGAAATAGCAGTTTTTAGGTACACTGATTGGCCAAAATTATTTTGTTTGCAAGTTAAAAATGGGTTTAAAAAATTAAATATGATAGGTAGGAAAAAAACAAAAAGGTGGATTTGTATGTTAAGGGGTCCTACTTTTAAAAAGAAAAGGAATTTAATTATAAGTGCCTTATTTATATTCAGAATTTTTTTAAGAGTGTTTTTTACTAGTAAAAATCAAGTTAATTTAAATTTTACACCTTTGTTAATTCAACAGGCATTTTTAACAAGTCTTTTCGTTTGTCACATAAAAAACAACTAAATTTAAAGTTCTTGAAAAGAAGTTACAAAGAATTTGATTTTGTTTGGAAGCATGCCTTGCACAGGAAACTTGTTTACTTCCTATTATGCCCATGATGAAGGTTTCTTTGGACGAAGGTGCCGCCTCTTGAATGGAGGTGTCTCCTCTTGAACGTTAATTAATCTGGCATAGTGTTGTAGACGCAGTGTACAAATAATTGGAGGTACAACTCCATCTGAAAAAATTAAATAACAGGCGGCAGAATATCGAAAAAACAAAAACACTTAACAACATCTAAGCATATATTTATACATAGTGAGAGAGAGAGAGAGAGAGAGAGTGTATGTATTTTTTATTTAATTATCTATTTATCTGCTCCTGGGTGTTTAGATTTAATTAGTTATTTTAAAAAGGGGATTTTCAATGTTCACCCTAACACCAGCATGTTTTTATGGATTTGAGAAGGGGAAATTTCCCTAATACTCCTCCCCCCACCCCCGTGTGTCCATAACTGCATTTAGTTCCTTAGGCAACAGAGTCAATTCCTCTGAAAACTGCTTGTCCTGGTGCTACATGACCTTAGCTATCCTCACTGTCATATGCAGGGGGAGGATGTTGATGGGGGTTGTAACCCCCCATTGCAATGAAATTTTGTATATTTAACATAGGAATATGTGAGTTGTAGCTCTGTAACCCTCCATTGAGCCTATAACCCCCTTACGAACTTCTTGGGTACACCTATGGCTATGCTTGTGTCATAAAACACAAAGCAAACTTTGATTTCTGGTAAGTCTCTTTGTATGGGAAATATGTCATGCTTTTATGGTCATGGTTTTTTTTTTTGGTCAATGGTCTTATCCTCCTTGATTTTCAAACATGAAAATCTGAGTGTAATCCACAGCATTCATTTAGGAGCATGTTAAAATCTGACTTTTTAGATAATGGCATAGCTTACCTCAGGCGTCTTCAACCCGTGGGCCCACATGCGGCCCGCTGGCATATTTTATCCGGCCCGCCAACTCATGAAAAAATACAATTGTTTTACACAAAAATAACAAAGGGCACACCCCTCGAGCTGTCTTTGTTCAGCCCCAATATTGCTGATAAAATAGTGCAACCCACGGGCCTACACGAGTAAGCAAAATTGGTCCTTGGACTTAAAAAGGTTGAAGACCCCTGGCTTACCTCAAGATCTAGGTGGGGGTAGGCTAAGCTACTCCTATGACCCCTCCCACCGAGATGTGTCCTGTAGTGTCTAATGCTACACCTTAAATTTAGCGAACTAAATTTGTATACTTTCCCTCGATGGAATACCTCTCTTTTTGAATCAACAGAAACAACTGCCTGTGTCTTTCTCAAATCTTTCACCATTTACTTAAATTTCAAGATTTCCCCTGTAATAGTTCAGAAATCAATTGCGGACCACACATGGAATATCATTTGAGTGTAGCTTCCAATGGCATAAACTACGGTACAAGTGCCATGTTTGACAGGACAGAAGTTGTAAAACTCCTAAGTTTGACAGTATTAATGGTCTGGTCTTGATACCTGTCGACGCCTTAAGAAGCTCATTTACTGCCTCTTACTGAGTGATGTTCAGCATCCCTATAGCAGCTACAGATTCGCTTGCGCAGATCTCCTCACCCAATAACAGTTCTACTTTCCGTGTAACTCCTCCCACCAAAATTTGGACAAAATCTCAGAGCACTTTGAATTTTATGTGTTTCAAGATCTTGCCCTGAGTGGCACCCTGTTTCATGTCCAGTGAACAGTAAATAGCGTTTTAGTCTTAGCTCATCGTGCGATTAAGAACTTATCAATACAGTGCGGTAAATAGTCCTTTTGTTTTATGTTTAGTCAAGGTGTGGATCGAAATCCCTCCTTTGAGGTATTTTTGTATTCTCATCTTCAATATATATATCTTCAGTTTCGTGGCATTTTAAGTGTATATATATAGTTGTGAGTGTAAATAAATATTAAAAAGCACCTAAACGCCTCATGCTTGGATGACTATACTACCTAATCTTCTGGTTAAGACGTCACAGCCCATTTTCCTAGAGCAAACTTTCTCGACTGTCCTACAGTGACGCGGAAGTAACATGTTTGTCTTTCATACTGCAGGGGTTTTGCTGGGTGCTCATAAAACTTGGTCCCAAAGATCCATTACATTTAAAAAATATTGGTATTGTTTGGAAAATGTGGGTCTCCAAAAAATAATGCTTTTTTTCCTTACTAAATAGCGGGTCCCTGGAACCCATTAATTTTCTAATAGTGAGTCCTTTCCTTTTATTCCACATATTTTACGTGTTATATCATGTTACGGGCACTTGTGTACTGCTACGGTTACCCAGGGCCTTTTCAGGAACAGACTTTCATTTGGGGGGTCAAGGACAGAATTTGCCATGGTCTTGGAATAACACCCTTCATTTATCATGAAAGTTGGAATTTTTTACAGTGAAAAAATATATTTTTGAGGAGTCACGACCCCTTTTCTGCACTTGTGTCTTTTCTAATGGTACTGTAGAACAGTGGTCACCAACCTTTCGGACCTCACGGACCACTAAATTCATAATTTTAAATCCCGCAGACCACATTTCGTGAATTTAGTGCAATATAAAGGCAAAAATTGTCATTCAGAATATGAGAATTTCTTAGAATATTATTTTTGTTTTATTATTAATAAAACATTAAAAATGCAAATAATGTCCAGATTTTTCTGTGGACCATTGGTTGGCGACTGCTACTGTAGAACACATGCTCTTTTTCCTTTCTTGTATAGTCCAGAGTTTGGTTTCCTGTGCAATAGAGGCTTGGATTCAACAGAAAACTGTGAGTCTTCACACAGCATGACATTTAGGCTGCCCGTACTCTTTAAAACACAAGTAAATCTCGACAATTTCATCAGTGGAGGAGTCCTTGACCTGAGGTTGGGGGGAGGGGGGGGCATCAACCTAGAAATTTTTTATATCTACTGATCAGAGGCGGCCCTACAGTTTGTGAGGCCCAAGGCAGGATGTACTGCGCGAGGCCCTATACAAAAGGATCTGCATGTAATCAGGAGCTTGGGACCAAAAAAAAACATGCTCGCAATAGCCCACCTGCAAAGATCATGGTCGTTAAAAACAACTGAATTCTATTGTGCTTAATCGTTGTACCAAATAAAATTTACATTTTCCTGGCTATATTCAGAAACTCGCTAAATGTGTTCTTGTTATAGGTGGGTCGTACTGTACTGGAAAGTTGTTTTTTTTTTCAAAAAATGTTTTTGATTGAGATGGGAGGATGGCGGTTGGTGGGAGATAAGCAAATTGCTAAAAGAAAATGAAATTGTTCACAACTACTTCATACTCTTTGTACGCTTTATACGTCTATAGTGTGTTAGGTAATTTGCGATGGGATCGGTGGCTTAACGAAACCTCCAAATAAATTACGTTTACAGGTAGGTCTGATTAATGGAATTAGTAGTATTTATTATAATTCTTTTCTTTTCTTCCGATGAAATTATTTCATAATTAAGAAACAATTAAATTAATCTAAATGTGTTATGACTGCTAAGACTCACTATAGTGACAGCATGGAGACTATTCCCTAAAAAATTGTCTCCTTTTCAACCACATGCCCACCTTATTTGCAATTTTTTCCTCCCTTTTCATGTTAACTGTCTGACTCCCTACCCATTTGTAAGCTATAAATTAAACTTCGTTTTTTGTTGCAGAGGTGTAAATTTATTTATTTTGTAGTAATATCCTGCTTTCTTTTAAACAGAGAACTTTTATGCTATTTAAAATTGTTACTAATAAAGTTATTGTCAATATGAAAAATATTTGAATTTTCATATTTTTTCAAAATTTAAAAAATCAATGCAACTAATGAAGTATTGCACAAGGACCCCCGATAGTGCGAGGCTGGCTGTAGGTAGTCGCCTGTCCCACCTTACCCCACAGCTGCCTCTGCTGTCAATCAGGTCCATTAACGTAATGAGTTGTTTCGCTTTCGTAATCGAAATTTTTCCGGGAACTCAGTCGAAAAACCCTGTAGTAGAGGGTAATAGTCCCCGCCTTCCTTTATATGATTTCAACTTTAATGCAATAAGATGAATCTATAATATGTACATTTTGGTTATAATTAAGAAGCTACATTGAATGATTTATCCCTGAGAAAATAATCAATACATATTCAGTGGAAAGAAGAATAACACCAAAATAGAGTTTCCTTGTAAAGCATGTGCATCTGAGTGTTTGAAACTAAGGCAAGGGCATTTGTTGATGTGTGTGTGATTGCTCATAAGCTGTGTTATTAGTAATCAGTAGCCTTTAATTCTTAAAACTTAGTGAAAACACACTTTAACTATATTTCATGTCTGCTTCCATACCGCCACAGTAAACTATTCACGGATCTTTTGGTTTCCCAGTGCATAATGAAATTTATGTGCTCTACAGTAGCTTAAAGGTAACCCAGGTTCGATTCCAAATTGTATCTTGGAACACCCGCTGGTTTTTTTTTTTTTTTTTTCAGTTAGTGAGTTGTTCCCAGAGCGAGTTCCGTTCCCAGGCAAAGAGGTTCCGTTCCCTAGGCAAAGAGGTTTGGTTCCCTAGGCAGAGGTTTGGTTCCCAGGCAAAGAGGTTTGGTTTCCTAGGCAACAAAGGTTTGGTTTCCTAGGCAACAGAGGTTTGGTTTCCTAGGCAACAGAGGTTTTTGGTTCCCTATTCAATAGAGGTTTAGTTCCCTAGGCAACAGAGGTTTGGTTCCCTAGGCAACAGAGGTTTTCCTTGCGGAAACTATAGGTACTGGTTCAGCATGAGCTTAGCTGCTCTTGCTTCATACAAGAGCAGATCCAGAAATCCTTCAGGGGTGAGCGATTTGTTTCCGATTCCTATTTTTAGCCAAGTGTCTGGTGCTTTTCATTTTCCATGATATAATTACAGCTTCAAGTGGGGGTTTCCCCAGTGGATCTGCCAGTGACTGTATAAAAACAAACAATTTGGCCCATAAAAGAAAAAAGAATCAAAGCAACTAATGTAGTTCTGCCATAAAACTGAAAATAATTTTTCATATTCGGTGCTTTACTCTTCAATCCGTAGCATTATTATTCAGACCTTTGTCCAATATCTGTGTTTATCTGAACTTTCCATTTTATTGTATTGCCTCTCAAAATCTAACCTACGTGAAAAATCGTTGTTTTGCTACAAAATGTCATGTTATAACAGCATGACAGTTGCGGTTCTTCGAGGTTTAAAATGTAACCACACACACAACTTGTTTCATACTTTCGAAATTAGTTTCTGAAAAATAATCATAGTTTGAAGGTCACGTTAAATGTCCTGTCCCATCTACAATGAGCTTGTTAAACAAGCTGTATGTACATCCCCACATTGTTTGGTGTACAATGCCTTTATTGTCCTTGCATCATAAAAATTCCGCCAAACTAGCATAGCTAAGAAGTCATTGAACATACAACCAAAATTATTGTTGAGCTTAGTTAGGCAATAGTATACATGATTCATAGATGGCATGTACGGTAACTATGTTATATACTGTTCTGATGGCATAGAGGATTGAAATTCAATGCCTGCCTTTAAAGGTTAAAATTCACGGTCGCCACTGGCCCCAGGGCAACTAAATATTGGGGAATGGTGATTAAAAATACGACTTCAGTCACCGTACACACTCGCCACTTTATTGTTTCCCAATGCAATCCTGTCTGTTTTGACTCTGCAGGGAGGTCTCATTCTGAATCCACAAACTACTTACTATTTTTTTATGAAAAATGTTGATCAAACAAACCCTCCTAAGGCTTCAGTATTTAAGTGCTTTGTGGCCACGCGAAAGTGGCTACAACTTAAACGAAGTGGCCTCTAATAAAAAGGGCCCTGCTGGCCAGTGACGACTAACAAATGCCCGAGTTTTAAGCTTTACCTGCCATCAAACTCTCAGATTTGATCTAATGTATAATACGACTAACTATAGTGCGTTGAATCATGGGTCAGTCTCTAATTTCATCTGTGGTTACACTTTATGGACCTTTATTGTCTTTAGACTCGAACCAACCATTTTTGTGCATGGTGGTGAGTAGACAGGTTTTTTTTTTAAAGGTATATGTCAAGATTTCTGTCATCTTTAAATTAAGATTTCATGTGTTCTGTAACCTTTCATTTGTCAAGATTGTTACTGAAAAATATTGATCTCTTTCAACATTGTCATTAATATACAGTAATGATTTGGCTAAATTCTCTGTAGTAACTACTTTAACATAAATGTTATTCGTACCAATTGTCTGCCTCTCTCTTCTTTTTATAATTCAGAGAAAGGGTATTTTTTCATTAACTCCTGTGGTTAATTTTAAATGCTAAACCATTGTGTTATGAAATTTAACAAACATCACTAAAATTCACCAACCTTCCATGTTGTCACAGTGACAACTCCAAACACAGGTTATCTTGTCATCAGACATTTTAAATTGCATAAAAACCAAGACTTTTCTAGCTCTTTCTGGCAACTTCTGTAATGATTCAAATGGGAAGTCACTGTAGTTATATTTGTGCCACAGTAATAATTACACAACTTCTGTAGTCATCACTTTTTTCAATCGAATCATAATGGTTGTAAGTCTTTAAAGATGTTTCAAATCAATTCAGGAAACTTCCTTCGTAATAATAAATAAATTTTACTTCTTCCAGTCGAGTTTTATTTTCGACATTGAATAATTGAGTTGGAGATTTTCAGAATATGGTTTGCATCGAAAATTTGTGTTCCTGTGCTTTAGAAGTGACAACACTATCTAAAACTAAGCTCATTTCATATTAAAGGGTTCTTAAACCTGAATTGGAAAATGTTTTGAGTTTTTCCGGTATGTGCGTATGAGAAAAAGTATTATACCAATACAGAAATGGATTAAAAGCATTTAGAGCAAGATGAAAACGACGCTTTTGATTTTATAAATATTATCAGTGTTCATCCTAGACATTTTTCGAAAGGCGCTGCTCCCTGCCTGCCCTCGAAAGCAAAAATTCCGTCCTATATGCCTTTAAAATGAAAAGTTGCCGCCCTTTTTGCCCTTAAAACGGCAAGATAACACCCTGTGTGGTTGGTCCCTTTATACATGACTTGATTCCCGGAAAGGACACCTCACTGACAATTTAGAGATGGATCGTTCGTGACCGAACGGGTCTTTTTGAACTATTCACAAAAATGACCCGTTCGTACAGGTTTTTGTTTTTTTGCGCGATCTACCGTTCTTCGTCATAGTTCGTAATAATCGTTCGCAGTTCGCGACCTTAGTTCGCGGTTATCGATCTTAGTTCGCAGTTACCGCTCTTAGTTCGCGATCTATAATAATAAATTTTATTCAACCCGATATACAATATATAGTGATACATAGCTTGAGCAGTATAAAAATTATAGAAATGTAAGAGAAGATCTATATTAAATTATTTTAAGTTTTTAGGTTAGAAATGGAAGAGAATATAAAGCCGAAGCTTGTTACGAGATTCTCCTTCAGAAATGCGGTGATGTTGACAAGAAAAAAAGTTAGATTTTTATGATTCAAAATTATACTTGTTTTAAAAAGTTCCGTTGTTTTATATCTTTAGCAGAGGGACGTGGAAAACTTGTAATAACTTAAGAACAGGCTAAGCGTCGTTTTTACGAATTGGTGGATAGTAAGTATTAGTGTTATTTAGAGCTTTTCATGGGCCTCATTTGAGAAAATTGCGATACACACCTGGATAAAATTTGTGAAATTATCTGTTTATCAAAATGCTAGCCAGAAGGATATCTGAGAGCCAGCATGTGTAATCTATCTGAATTTTTAATTACTTGTTAATTAAACAAATGTTAAATAAACAGTTGTACTATTAAGAGTTATTTATATAAAATTATACAATTGTAGAAGAGATTATAGATTAAAAACATAATAGGACTTGGATTCAAAATACAGAATAGCTTAAGGAGGAATAGGAGACGTAGAGATTCCATCCAGCAGCTATCACAAGTTTTCTTTAGGGAAAAAACGCAAATGCCATCGATTCTTTATGACGCACGTTTTGGAATATGTTTAATTGATAAGTGTTTCAGAAATAAAAGCAATTACTTTGCGGATGAAAAAACCTAAAGAGCCCAAATGCCCTTTCGTGAGTTCAGCTGGTGTTTGAAAGCTTTGTGTCACAATTTTTGCCTTCGCACAGTTTTTGAGAACATTGCTTATATACAGTAGTGGACAAAATTGTGGAAACCCTTTGAAAAAAGATTATTTTAGAGGTTTGATGGCTAATAACACCACTTTTTTTTGTACCAATACTATAAAATTATATATCATTGGAAAGGTAATTTAATCAAGATTGTAATGCAATAACATTTATGAATCGTATTTTAATAGAACAGCATTCATAAAGAAGAAAGGTGATATACATAGAAAAAATGAGATATACAAAAATGTTCACCATACCAGTTAATACTTAGTTGGGTAACCTTTAGCCTTAATTACGGCCTTACAACGCTTTCCCATGGAGTGAACCAAGTTCTTTAGTTCTGCAGCTGTTATAATATGAAACCAAGATTGAATTATTGCTTCTGTTAATTGTGTTTTATTGCTGGGTTGCTTCCGACTAACAAGCTTCTTTAGCCGGCTCCATAGATTTTCGATGGGGTTAAGGTCTGGGCTATTTCCAGGCCATTCCAGCAGTTGAATATGATGATCTTGAAACCATTTTTTGCACACACGAGCAACATGACATGGAGCTGAATCCTGTTGAAATATAAATGCTTCATTATCTTGGAAAAGATCACATGCAGAAGGCTGCAGCTTGGGCTCAAGTATTTCATTTATGTATCTTTGGGCATTTATATTCCCATTGATCACGCAAATTCTGCCCACACCTCTTGATGTTATACAACCCCAAATCATAACACTAACTGGGTGTTTCACGGTAGGTGTAATGCACTCAGGATGGAAATCTTCTCCAATTCTTCTCCATACGTATTTTACGCCATCACTACCAAACAGTGAGATTTTGGTCTCATCACTCCAAATTACACTGTCCCATTGTTCCGTTGTCCAGTTAACATGGGTTTTAGCCCAGTTTAATCTTTTCAACCTCTGTTTGACAGACAAAAATGGCTTTTTTCGTGGAATTCTTGCATTTAGACCACATTCATGCAGTCTGCGCCGAACAGTCCTTGCACTTAACTTCACATTGCATTGCGCCATTTCACCTTGTATACACAGAGATGATTTTTTCCTGTCACCTAGGCACTGTCTTTTAATTCTTCTATCATCACTTGCTGTTGTGCACCTTTTTCTGCCTTTACCAGTCTGGTTTTGTAATGACTGAGTCTCCTTATACTTCTTCAAAAATTTAGAAATGCCACCTTTAGTTAAGTTTCCCCCAATATTTCTTCTAATTTCTTCATAACTGTAGCCTTGTTCACTTAATATTACTATTTTACATCGCTTCCTAGGTGACCAGTCAACTCTTTGCGCCATTTCTTTAATTTTATTACGTTTTACAAGCACACTAAATCAAAGAGCACAAAAAAAAAACAACCAACTTGATAGCAATTACAGAACACACTGATAAATGTCCTGTAACCTGTTGGCTCATTGCCAAAACAAGAGAAAACATGATTGGCTCATTGCCAAAACAAGATGACACCTGATTGGCTCTGTAAACACTCATGCTCATTGGCCACATTCAAATGAAGGAAAGCTACTTCATATAAATGTAAGCAAGCTGTGCTTCTTTTTTCTGGTTATTTGGCTATAACTTTTGATAGAATACAGATAATTGAACAAATGTTATTGCATTACAATCTTTATTAAATTACCTTTCTAATGATATATAATTTTATAGTATTGGTACAAAAAAAAGTGGTGTTATTAGCCATCAAACCTCTAAAATAAACTTTTTTCAAAAGGTTTCCACAATTTTGTCCACTACTGTACATTGAAGTGACAGTGACTTGATAGAAAAGAAAAGATATTGAACGTTTGTAGGAGTTTTCAAGATTGAAAGACCACATACAATATACACAGTTTATCTATGTAAGGGGATGTATTGTATTGGCCGAGACTTTTCCTAGGGAAATACGGGGAAATTCTTGGAAGCTCTGCTGGGTTTCTTTGTGTTAAATGCTTGCTTCTAGGCAATTCGGTTCTTTATGTCCTCCCCAGACATCGCTGAATGTCATTATAGCAACTCGGTTCCGTCCGTATGCTACTCCTTCTGTATAACTTTCTTTGAAAAGATAAAAACATAAAACGACAGCAAAACTAGTAGTTAAACAAAACAAAAAACCCGCTGACAGTGAAAATGGATTCTGGAGGGTATTAGTGAACATAGGTCCTTCTTTTATAGTTGGCTTGTAGGGAAGCTCCCAGGATCTGATTTCATTTGCTTGTTAGTTGGTCGCTCAGGTAGATAGGTTCACTGGTAGAAATACCCAAATCGGTAGAATTTAATCTCTTCGCTTTCCCTTGCACCTTGGCTTTGTTAACGAGTTTTTTTTTTTTTTAACCTTGTTTGTGAATCTAACAACGATGTGTCTTTTATCTTTCTTCCTTGATGACACACGGTGACACCCCAAGATGTCAGAGTAATCAAGGGAAACTTTGAAGACCTCGGCGATTTTTAGTACTAATTCCTCTTTTTCCTCCGGAACGTTTCTGATTTCCAGGTTGTTGCGCTTTACATAAGCGTCAATCCTGTCAATTTCGTCCTCTAGATTGGCGTTTTTGATCTTCAAAGCAGTGTTCTCTTCTTTTAGAACGATGTTCTCTTTATTTTTTCCGCAAGAACTTTCAAACTCTCCATCAAATCATCAAGCTTTTTCAGTTTTCCTTCTAAAGTCGTTATGACTTCGAGTTTTTCCTCTATTCTACCTATAGCGTCGAGCTTTTCCTCTAAATGCGAAATACGACGCTCAATACTGACAGCGGCGGGTGTCCTGGACATACTTGTGCTAGAAAACGGGTTCCGGTCAGCTGGGACAGAGAGATAAAACGCACCTTTTCTTACTTCGGGGTTCACCGCTCTATCTGCGTTCGTAGTTCATAGATCGTGGTCTTAGTTCGAAGTTACCACCAAGCGGTCAAAGATATATCGGGGAAGGGGTCCGTAACCCCTATAATGCTCTTCTGTGAACGCAGATCATTGCATGTTAAAGTAATACAAAAACAGATATAAAACAATAAGATAAGATGACAACGGATTTACAATTAAAACACATTTATTCTAGATCTAGCACATAGTTACTAGTATTTCCTAATTTAACCTTGACTCTCGCTGCTAAACCTTCTCCCCAGCTTAATTCCCGCCGAGAGGTTGCCTTACCTCAACATGGCATTACGTTATGGAATAGGTTTAATAGAGAAAAGTTTTTTTTCCCCCATAATCTATTTAAACACTAAAGGCGCGTTTTTCTAGATACGCATATTTTACAGCGCAACAATGAAAAACGTCGAGGACTGACTCAAACAATAAAAAACCAATGGAAGTGTTTTCCTAGAACGCGCAAAACGCTTCCATTGGTTTTTATTGTCGTTTTTTCCATTGGTTTTTATTGTTTGAGTTTCATCTCGGCGTTTTATATTGTTGCGCCGCCACATATGCGCATCTAGGAAAACGCGCTTTAAAATCAATATTTTGACATATTAACCGTTTATTCCTAGTTCGTGTCATACACATGGAAACGATCATTGTTTCTCAACAGTTACATCTGAAGTTTTTCAACTTTTGGTCCATCTGTAAATACTTGCTTACTACGATTTGGAACTCACTATAAGCGTAGAGTTATAAGGATCCACGCCCCCCTTACACCCTCCATAATTCAAAATGAATGCAATTTTACGTATAGTCTGATGTATAAATGAATATAATATGTTTGTCCACCCCAATCCCCAATAATTTTGAAGTATGCATGGTACTGAAAATCACATGTAACCGGCCGCATGACCCGTGCCCGTATCCAGAGGGGGGGGATCTTAGAGCCCAGTAAATTTTGATGGGTTGGCTACGGCCTTGAATGCTGTGATCGATGCATGTTGTAAAATTTTGATTCCCCACGAAATCAAATCCTGGCTACGGTTTTGGCATGGCCTCAAATAACCCATCGTATAAACCCAGTGGTTCCCAACCTGGGGGTCGCAAACTGGTTTCTGAAGGGTCATCGGAACTATTTTTAGTTGCAATTATTTTTATAAGGAATGTCATACTGTTTCCAACGCTTTTATATTTCAATGCGACTACATTATAATATTCTACGAATGGTTGATAACTTTATAATATACATTAATATGAAAAATATATATAATTTTATATTTAATGTGTTTTCTTTACTCTGTTAAAAATGCTTTTATTATGCAAATGTGGAAGTTGTGGTCAGAAGTGGGGGGGAAGTGGTCGCTGATTACTTGACTACTATAAAAATGGGTCGCGGCTTGAAGAAAGTTGGGAACCACTGGTGTAGTCGGAAGTGAATTATAGTGCTTTTTTCAAGCGAATGCTAACAAATGTGTAAAAGAGCAAAACTCGAGCCAGTTCGAAGAAAATTTCTGGGACGTCTCAGTCTTTAGGGATATTTTCAGCTTTCGAACGAGCATAAGCTGACTAAATGCGTTGAAAACAGCAAAAACACGTGGATGTGCAGACGTGAAAAAGCGGATTTCCTGAAAGTGTTCTTTCTCCTTAAAAACCCTGAAAATATAAGGCCTAGAAACATATTTATGCTAAAAAGTCTTCTAGTAAATAATTCACTTTATACCTCTGTATGAGTGTGCACAGGGTTCGACACACACTGGGATTTTTAAGGAATTTAAAATCGTCTTTAAAGTCAGGAAAGGTTTTGATCATGCCAGAAAAGCCAGGTAAAGCCTTCTTGTTTTGAATGGCTAACTCCCTCACGAACGTGAAACCATTTTGGAAATTTTTCTATTGATGAGAGTTCAGTCTCGCGTCTGCCCCCGCCCCCAAATTATGCTTATCCATGTAATATTAAACAGGTTGTCTACGCATCTGAAAAACCAGGAAAAGTCTGGAAAGTTTTTCGGACTGGAAAAATCAGGAAAATTTTAAGTGGAAAGGCCGAAATCAGGGAAATTTTAAGTAGAAAGGCCAAAATCAGGGAAATTTGAATTCATTGTTGTAATAAACAGCTTATCAAAATAATTTTTCTGAACTATGCTTTTCGTACCACATTGCATACTGAAAATTTTGAAAAACTTATACTTTTGACTAAACTTCTTCCAAAAATTACCCTTTTGCACCAAAACTAATATAATTTATGTAAGATGTTTATATTTATATAATATGTTTTGATTAAGCAAATTTTAATGCGTTGTGTGTTGTTTACTGTAATTAGCGACTGGAAATCGATTAAGATTTGGTCTGGAAAAGGCAGAGAAGTTTGAAACCGAATTTGAGTAGACTCCCTGATTAAAAAGTGGTGTAAATTTAATACAAATTTTTATTTTTATATATAGCCCTACAGTGGCAATGCTTTCACCTAGCGTATCGTTATCCTGGATTAGATTTACAACGGAAAAAAAAAAATCCCTAGGCGACGGAGGTTCGGATTTCTCTGAAAACTGTAGGTCCTAACGCAGCATGACCTTAGTTGGCCTTGCGTTATACAACACAAGCTAACTAAGTCCTCTTATGATGAGATATGTACCTAATGGATTCATATGAGATGTTTAACACAATCGTTATAATTTCCGGTCAGAGAAGAACGCTTACACCGACGAACTGCTCACCTCAGTCCGGGAGTTGGTCCTCCAGGTCGTAAGAGGTTCGGATTCCATGGAAAACCGTAGATCCCTGCACGATATAACCTTTGTTGTCCTTGCGTCGTAGCGCAATTTTTTGTGTTCTGGAAAGCAAATTTTGTGCGTTTTTGAAAGGAAAGGAAAGGATTTAATGTAGAAACCAGTGGCGCCATCGTGGGTTCGAGACACTTTTTGAACCCTCAATAATTTTGTTGTGGGTTCCTCGAACCCATAACATTTTTGCTCGTGGGGAAAATACGCATACAGAAATATAAGCACAAAGTTTTTCGTCATCAATTCCTCAAGGTTTTCATTATTTATATCCTGTTCCCTGAACCTTTCATTAAAGAAAATTCTTCATTTTGTCTGGGTTCATAGAAAATACAAAAGTTTAGTCTGTAGCTCTACACACAGAGACGAGAACTTTTGCTGATCATAGTGATGAAGGCGAAAATGTCTTGTCCAGTAAGTTGTCCCACCCTATCTTTCAACAGATGGAGGATCCACGCTTTTCTTTACTTTTTATTTGTTTTGCCTCCCGAGAAGCCCTGGAGCACTTGGGAAATCTAGATTTTATTTCAGTCAACTTCTTTTTCAAGAGAGGCGGAGAGGGAGAGGCTGGGCACATCTGAGTATTTTGGCAGCAATCGTAAAACTATAAAGGGTGTATATGTTTAGGGGGCATTAAATAATTATCTAGAGAAAAAATATTTCTATATAATTAACTATAATTTGCCTCATTTTAAAATTTCAGGTGTCTTATTATACCGTATAATCTACGGTATAATACGGTATTAATTTCATATCCTGATAATGAAATTTAAATTACACTTAAATCCTTTGAAAAATGCGCCGGTCCATCGATTTGAAATTTTCGGAACGCCCAATAGTTTTTTAAGTCGTCGCCTATGATAGAAACTGATAGCTGCAGTCAGAATTCTGTGAACCTCAAATAACTGAAATGCTAGTGAGTGCAAAAAAGAAAGAGTTGACACTTCGTAGTTTTCTTGATGAAATAATAAAAGAAGAGAGGGTGGATACTAAATGGGTTATTCTTCATCAATTGACATCAGTAGATAGCGCATTAAGAGACAGCAGAATTTCTAGTGGCATGCTGAGTATTTTAACAATACCTCACAGCAATGCAGAATGTGAAAAAATATTCAGCAGCGTACGAAAAACTGGAACTGAATTTATGAACTCTTTATCCAATGAAAACGTGGAAGATATTTTAATATATAAAAGTATGAATTAAAGATATTGCTATAAACAAAAATTCGATAACAAATTTTTGGCAGTGGTTAAATCAGCCATTTATAAACACTTGATTTATAATAAAGTAGAATAATCATAATAAATCAGTACTTTTGGTTTTATTTCTGTCTATGTGTTGCCATAGTTTCTCATAGCGTGCAGTGTATGTTCTTGTTTAAATCATTTAAATAAAGTATTTTAATTTTGGGAAATTACCTTGAATTTTTCCCCTTTTAATATAGTCCACATTTATCAGGAATCCGTGCATAATAAATCAAAATTATACTGCCTCTTTCAATTCTGGACACGTTACACTGCGTGTACTTCGCGCTCTGGCTAATGACGCACTTGCGTTTTCAAAAATTGCAAGATTTTCGAAATTGACATGTTGTCAGGTATGCTATATTCCCATCCGTTTCTTGAATTTCAGTTCAGGAATTCCTGCTTCTTGTTGGGGTGAGAGCTGGCTAATTATACTTCCTCACGTCTGGGCAAGGCCAAGTTCGCTACTCATCGTTCCTAAATATTTTTATATAATTATTTGAATATTTATATATAATTATGTAAATTAAAAACATTATGCTCCACCATATGACATTTAAGACAGCCAAGACACTCAGCTTTTTTTCCTAGCTGATCCAAATCAGACAGTATGCCATATTGTAATTAGTCTACTGGCTTCAAACCTGAAGTAAGCTTATTAAAATAACTATAGATTATATGGATATGGAATCGTTGTAAGGTCTTCAGTTTGGGGCTAATGTTAAAGTAATTAATAATAATATAATTGAACATAAGTGTTCCGGCGTTTTCTAAAATAATTTTAACTTAAAAGTTCAGTTTCCATGTCCTACCACCAACGCCATATTGAATCAGGGTGACAACCACAGAATTGAAAACAAAAATTGGATGCAGTCCTTCTTTGTGTGGCTAAGATAACTGAAATGTCACCTCGTCTGATAAAATTAGCCGGTTGCGGTTTCAACCGGATTGGATAATTAAACCAAGTGACGTCACAGAGTACGAAGCCCACCGATTCCAGACGGTTTTTATTGTTGGTTCAAATTGGCTGAGCTTCTTACGTTGGTCTTTTGAAAATTGATAGTGTTGTCTAGAAAAAAATTCACTTCCATGTGTGTGTATGCCCAGGGGTGTGCATGCATGTGCGCCCTCTGAGAGGACTTGCGCCCTCATGGGCCATAGGACTCGCGCCCTCTGATAATCCAAGGTATGCGCCCTTTGAGAGGACCCAGTCCGCCCCTGTATATGCCATTACACAGTCATCATGGGGCTGCCCCCCGGTTTTTTAAAGCCAGGTCTAGCTATTTTTTTTATTCCCGTTTAGATATTTTTTTTAGTTAAATTTTTATGGGATAGTGAGGATTTAAGGATAGTGAGGAGGGTCATGTCATACCAATCGTGGTGAATAGAGAATATACGAGCATATGAACCCTGTAAATTAGTGTTTCTCACACGGCCCTGTACTGGGCCCTGGCATCACTTATACCGGGTTGCCAGAGTTTCTCCGGGAATTTTTCATTTTAGTTTTCTAAGCGTTTTTTAATGAATAAATATTTTATTGCGGAACTATTCTGAGGAGAAGGGTAGTCGCGAATGCTTAGGAAAGCTCACATCAGACCCAGAACGCTTAAATAATATCTCTGCAGCAAATGTCAATGATCAAGCCTTTTTTTTTTTAATATGTGAGTATTCATGAATGATTGAGAATTTTGAGACAACAAAATATTTTAGAATTCAAGATAGGGTGTGAAAATACAATTATTGAAGATATACAGAAATTCCATCCAGTTGAAATATTTATTAATGCATTAAATGTTTAGGATAATTGATTAATACGCCAGGGAGATAAATGATTAAATAGAACGTTGAAAGAATTTTGTACGCCTTTACGATGGAGCTTCCGAAAATTACGTGTGCGCACTTCCATCGTAAACGGAAGACTAGTTTGATTTTAGAATTCGCGAAATAATTACGCATACTGTTGCCAAATGTAGCAACTGAAATTGTAATTATATATTTGTTGCCAGATTCGAAAAGTAAAATTATACACATGTGCAAAACATCTTGTAAAAGGAAACAATTTGGCATTTTGCCAATTTTAGAAATTGAACTGAAAATTGCTTTTTTTTGTATTATAAGTGGCAACAGTTAAAGTCTGCGAAGTAAATAAGCAACATTTTATTGTGGAAGCCCATAAGTGTACCATTTAGGGGCGGACTAGGCCACCGGTGCGCCCTCATGGTCAATGGGACTCTCACCTCCCGAAAATCTAAGGTATGCGCCTGTTGAGAGGACCCAGTTCGCCTCTGGTACCACTCATTATGACTTGTCATAAAGCCAATGTGTTGTGCATCCTCTCTTCTTAATAACACTGAACGAAATGCATCTATATTACAAATGCTCATGACCACCGGCTGGTCAGCAAGAAAGCGTAGGAAAAAGAAAAAAAAGCAGCGTTTTGATAAAAGGAGGGTGCCGATAATCTTCATGATTATGCCATAATTAATTATTGATATTTATAGTTTAATGTATGAACTTTAAAAAAAAATGGAAGGTATTTATGATTAAATTTGTCGAGACCGGGTCCCCCATCTTATATATAAAAAAAAAAATAATAAATAACCGGGCCTCAGCCTTTTAAAGGTTGAGAAACACTACTATAGGCAGGGCCATACTTAAGCAGGGGGCGAAAGGGGCCCTGCGATACGTAATTCTCAAATTTTTAATTTTTGTAATATTGAAAATTTCCCCAAAAATATTTTTGCTTCAGATCTCGCATTTCGTGCCATCTAGTAGTCATACATTATTATTATTATTTTGTTTAGTTAGGTACATGTGTGGGCCCCTCGAAATATGTTTCGCTCCGCATTAGATAAGGCCGGCCCTGACTGTAGGCGTCGGCCCACATGCAGATTACTTCTTGTTAACTTCGGCATAGATGATGCTATCTTCTGGTGTTGCCCGATTCTGACACCGCTAAGAACTGATTTTTCCAGAATTTTGTGGTCGGTTTTGAGATTGCCGTTGTAGTCTTGGAAAATATATTTAGATGTATCTTTAGCCAATTCATTATTTTAAAAATTGTCAAATATGTATGAACAGGGGTTTACCCAGGATTCATAAAACGGGGGTATGTGGACTAGATTTCATTATTTTCATTAAACACAGTGTCCAAGATTTTTAGGGAGTGTTGGGTGTGTGTGTGTGTATAAATCCCTGTGTATGAATATTTATTATAAATATAAAATTATACGATTTATTAATTTTTAAATATAATGAAGGCCGCTACGTAATCGTCGATTTCGTGTAGCCGGTTCCGCTTCCGATTAAAAAATATACGCATTTCGCTGTTCAATGATATTATTCCGGAAGGACATTTGACTTTTTTTTTTAAAGGTCAGTGTGTTACAATGCGGCCTAATTAATCTAATTGGTTATTTAGAAAGGTCAGTTATTTTACAGAACGCCTAACGGAAAGTTAATTAGGAAGGAAATCAGGGGCGTAGCAATTCACAAATTATGGGGGGTCTTAACAGCCCTAAAAAAATTCACATACAAGTGATTCGGTTTCGGAGAACAATGTGCTTTGTTCTGTTATCCATCAGGTCTTCCCCCCCCCTTTCCTATGTCATTGGAGAAATGTACACGTATATTTAAATGTGCCATACACGAGCCGATATCTCTGTGTTCGTGGAGTTGCAATTTGTTTGTAACAGACTTACTTTTTTTTTTTTTTTTTTTTAAAAAAACACATTTAAAGAAGTTTAAATTTATAAACAAAATTTAAAAGACATTCAATTTTGTTCAGGTTGCGACCATGACCTTTAAATTTATAAGGTTAAAATTGAATTCCAATAATCTGGATTATGTTGATTGATATTAATCCATTGATTATGGTAGGGATTGATGCATATAAATGTACCATATCTTGTCATTTGAAGAATATGTTAAATCTTCAATTTCTTTTGCAATGGATCGCAGTATGGTTTGAAGGCATGCAGTCATCATGATGGAATAAGTAACCTAAAAATAATAACCTGGGGGTGGAGTCATCTCAGCATGGACAGGTGTTTAAAAAAAGGCGTGGAGTCCCTCCGTAAACTCTCCGTTCTCAAAAGCAATACTTATTCTAATGTGGTATACATGCCCGTATCCAGAGGGAGGGGGGTATCTTAGGGGACCGGTCCCCCCCCTAAAACTAAACTAAATTTTTAATGGGATTTGGCTACGGTCTTGCATGCTGTGATTGTATTGATACCATAGGCCTAGCCAGGGGGGTGGTTTTGGGGGTTGTAACCCCCCATCGCAATGAAATTTTGTATATTTAACATAGGAATATATGAGTTGTAGCTCTGTAACCCCTCCTTTATGAACTTTCTGTCTACGCCACTGATCGATACATGCTGAAAATTTTGTTGACCCTCCTCCCTCCCCCCACGAAATTAAGTCCTGACTACGGTCTTGGTATGTTTAGATGTCCATTCTCCAGTATTCTCCCCTTAAAGTTAAGTCATATTTTAAAGTAGTAGTCGTCATTTAGTTTTCAAAATAGCTTAAACTATTTATTTATTTGCAAGCGATAATGGATGTAGAAAAAAATGAATGTATAATTTTCTACAGGGATTTTGATTGCGGCCAGGTTGGCGGGTAGGTTATAAATGAGGATTTTTTTTTTAAGTTCAAGATTTTAAAGTTCTTCTAAAACCAGGGTTGCCCAACATACGGCCCACCAATAGTGTTATTCCGGCCCGCCGACAACTGCTTGGAATAAAAAAAATTCCAGGATTTCAAAACTTTTTTTATGAAACACTCTAGCCCGCGAGATCCGTAAAAAATTTTCAGGTGGTCCACTATCCAAAAAGGTTGGACAACTTTGTTCTAAATGCGTTTCTCATTCGTTTGTTGTGAATCCTTTCTCCAGTGTGATGTCATGACCACAGTGTTAAAGGTGGGATTAATTTGTAAATAACGCCGCAGCATTCTGTCGCAGTTGGGTCTTCCGTTTTATTTTATAGTAAAGGTGGTGTAGTAGTAAGTGGTTTTGTAGTACAGGTGGCAGCATAGTGACGGATAATGTAGGGGACCACCTTCCATGAGAGGTGGCTTAGTGACACTTGTTGGCTAAGAAATGGAATTTAAAGACACTCTCATGGCAAGAACCACTTGGAGGTTGTAACGTGACTGTTGAATAAGGACTAGATTGATTGATTGTTTGGCTTTTTTATGGCGCAAGAGCATCTGGGCTATACTGCGCCACAATAAGGACTAGAACTTCGAATACTATTTGTACTGCGCGCAGCACCATTTGTAGCTATAGTTAAACTCTCGATTATCCGCGCCCGAACGTTTGCTTAAGAAATTGAATGAAAATTAAATGAAGAAATGCTGAATATAGTTGTGAAGGTGACTGAAGAAACATGTAAAATGTATTTGTTTTTCTTGTCTCACGTTGGATTCACTTGACCGCATGGGTGTGTGGGGGTGTCCTTCGAGCATCTCTCTCTTCCCAGATTTCCTTTAAATTGGCGTCTCTGCATATATTTGCGTTTTCCGTATCTACAAGCAACGCCATGTCCCACACATCGATACATGAAGTCCACGATTTCAATTTTGAATAGGGGTGTACGTATAATTAGATATGTGCCTTATAAGAAAAGCATGGTGATGAATCATGGCCGGATTATTGCATAGACAAATGAGACAAAAGTCTATGGCTTTCCGATTTTGAGGGGTTCCGGCGTGATGTAGTCTCAACGCTACTTCAAAATCGTTGCCTATCAAACCTTATCACTAGGGCAGTGATTTAATCGCGGAGTGATTTTTTTTTTTGCTACGTTTTGCGCGAACTTTAAAGTTGTTTGTATATTACTTTGCATGCAGATATGTTACCAGAATCGACTTTATTTTTAAAGTTTAAAATTTAAATTCCAGAACCGATTTAGCGAGCGTTTTCGTTGCAGGGGTGATTATATTCCGGGAATTTCAACTTGCCTCTTCCGGGATTTCTTTTTAAAAATTGCAAGAACTTCATTTTTTCATGTAATTTTTTTTATATTCTTTTAGAAATCATTGTTTTTATCAAAAATATTACGTAACTTTTCAGGGAATTTTCTGTTACGTTCAGGGAATCTGGTTTAGATTTACAATCACCCCTGTCGTTGATCCCAATGTCCGTTATATGAGGGTCCTACTGTAATTACACAGGCTTAATTTACGCTACAAGGGGCTTGGGGAAAAAATTTTTCTCTGGACCCCACGGCACCTTAATCGGACTCTGTGACGAATCGAAAATTGGAAAGTACAGACTGAAGCGTCGCGAGTCTTCTAACGGTTGTTTCGAAGAGATCTGCGATTATAGTCCGGCGACTGTTGTTTGCGAAGAGAATATTTTCGGATATTGGAACGATACTCACGAAGGTCACTCATGCTGTTTTTTGATGAACTGTTTCGTGTAATTGGACTTTAATTGTGGGAGCGGCCCTGGGGGCAGATCTGGGTCTATGCGGAATGGCTTTACCGTCTGAAAATCGATGGTTTGCTGGCACCGGACGGTCTGCACGAGAGCGCCTTTTGGCCCGCCATCAACTTTTTTCCCTTCGCGATCTGTTTCTCCCGTCTGCCTTTGTTGTACGAGCTGTTCTTTCGCTGTTCCTAACTGCGTCTCTGTATGTAAATCGGGCGCTGAAGGGGAAGGGAAAAGATCACCGTGCAATTGGTACCTCTGGCCCGATACTGATTAAGAGTAAAGTTCGTCGTTATCCGGTACCCCTTTGCCTGTTTTAAGTACTGTGGTGAATTATTATACATCATTAGGTATAATTTATACACCATAAACACACAGGGGCGCCAAATAGAAGATGTTGGGGAAGCGCTGGATGGAAGAGCCCACGTGCACAGTCAAGAGACTCAATCAAAGAATGGGGAAAACATAAAAATATGTTTTATCTGTTACGTGTTTCATTCTGAACTATATATTTCTATTTCTTTATGGTCCGTAAATTTAGGAGGGGCGAAGGAACCTGGCCCTCCTAGAGTTGGCGCCACTGATCTATAACACAATAAGAAACCTATGCCAGTAACTCTACCAAACATGGCCGCCACAGCAATATAGTAAGATTGGGCAGTGTGCCTCTGTTATTTCACGTGTTGGGAGTGTTCCCTAGTGGCTATGAAGTGGCTACGTACGACAATAACCACCGAATCCATACGTGTGTAAACACGGCCTTTGGTGGCTCACTGAGCCGGATTCTTAGGTGACGTTGAGTCGTCGGGTCCTGTCTTCTGGATTTGCGAAAGACGCAAAACTAGAGCGGGATTTATGTAATAGTGTTGATTTAATTCACTCGCATGTTTTTTTTATTTCTTGATAGTGTTTGCAGGTAAAATACCAATTACAGTGGAATTTAAATACCCCAGTTATTTTTATTAGTTTATTTTAATTCAGAGTTTTCACGCACCTGCAGGGCCTAAAATTGTCGGGGATTTGAAAACGTCCCTAAAGTCGGGGGGGCGGCGAAGAGTTTTTGGTCACGTTTGGAAAGTCGGGGGAAAATTTTTCCACAATTCCTGTTCCATGAGTGAAATTTCGTACGAGGAGCATTGAAGTTATCCCCTCCCGAATCATGGAGCGCCATGAGGGCTTAATTCCTCCCACTCTATTCGTTTAAAAATTTTATTTGCCTAATTCTGCTATGCATTTACTTTCAAAAGTTTTACAAGTACATTTTAAAATAAGGTACTTTTTAGCTCATTACTAATTGTCAAGCAGTATCAATTATTTTTGTAGCATTTTAGTATCTTGTACATTCACTAAAGTGTTCAGCGGCTATGAAAGTAGATAGTTTTCTCAGTCCTCCCCACTCCAAATTCTCATATGGAGCGCCCTGCGCTTGAAACCAAAGAGTTGAATTTAAAGAAAGTTTTGTTTTAATTAGTCAAGGCATTTTGTCGGAAAGTCCATTGAAAAAATCCGTGATTTTTTTTTCTCAAGATGAGTGCAAGTCCTGTAATTTGGTGGAGCAAGGAGACATAACAAAACCAGTCCTCCTTCTCCCCCCCTCCCGGTACTTAAATAATTATCTCATTCGTTATGAAATGTACTCAAATTTGAGTACCATTTCTTCAAAATCGCCAGTGTATGTCATTTGCAACCGAAGAAAAGTCATAACCACTAAGGACGATGTTGTTGTTACTAGCTTGTTTCAATAGGTATTGAAGCCGCTGCTTTTGGTTTTTCTGTCTGTACGCAATAAAAAGGGTAAGGTAAAGGTCTTCCGTAAATGCAATAATGATGGCTATTGTTAACGTTGAAAACCTACCGAGTTACTTGAGAATTAGAGAGTGACGAATTAGAGAGTTGCGGATTAGAGAGTTGCGAATTAATGTTAATTGAAACCCGCTAAATTTAAATATCGACCTCAGGCGATTTTCTTTCACTGGCTTGTTTCCATGGATCATGGAATATAACTAACAAACGCCCCGAGACCCGTCAACAGAGCAGATTAAAAAGGCCGTTTTGCCTTCACTGAAAAAGGATGTGCATCAGAATGCGCCGATAATCGGAACTTTTTGGGACTGGGCATACTTCCGATAACCGAATATTACTTGACTGCTTATTGTAGATCGAGGTTGGTTCTCTACTCCATACGATGTTCGAATTGTTGGGAAAACTGTAGGTCCCGATGCAACAAAACCCTTGTTGTCCTTGCGCCTTAAAACATGAACAAACTTTGCGCATTTGTCCAAAGCGTGATTATCCTGTTTTAAGCGGAACGTTTATCAGGGTTCGTACGCTGAGTTTTATTTTGGTTTCTAAGGCCCGTAAAAAGTGCTGATTTTTTATTACTATCATTATTTTTTTATTTATTTATTTATTTATTTTTTATTATTTCCAATCCTTTAAATGTGCTTATATTTACGACGATCTCCGAAGAAAAATACTCATTTTGCTTTTTTCTTCTCAAGACGATATCCCCGAGAGCTCTTCGCGATCTACGCAGGCGCCGCTTCTAGGGTAGAGATGGGTCGTTTGTGAATGAACGGGTCTTTTTGAATTATTCACAAAAATAACCCGTTTATACATATTTCTTTTCCTTTCTACCGTTCTTTATCATAGTTCCTTCGTGATCATCGTTCGCCGTTCGCGGTCTTAGTTCGTCGTTCTCAGTTCGCTATCTTAGTTCGCAGTTCGCGATTTTAGTTCGCAGTTCGTGGTTACCGTTCTTCGTTCGTTGTTCGTCATCATCGTTCATGAGTCGTGGTCTTCGTTCGCGATCTTAGTTCGCAGTCACGGGTCTTCGTTCGTAGTTTGCGATCATCGTTCACTGATAGTGGTCTTAGTTCGAAGTCACCACCAAGCAGTCAAGGATGTATCGGAAAAGGGGTTCGGAGCCCCCCAATCCCTTTTCTAGACTGCTATTTGAGCTACGACTACAATATTCCGTATTCAGGGAGTGTATGCGAGGGTACTTGAAATGTTGCATGTCAGGGCCGTATCGGAGGGTCCCGGAGCCCCATACTTTTTCTAGGCTGCTATTTGAGCTACGACTACGATATTCGATATTCAGAGAGTGTATGTGAGGGCACTTGAAATGTTGCATTTCAGAGTTGTATCGGGGAGTGCCTGAACCCCCATCCCTTTTCTAGGTTGCTATTTGAGCTACAATACGATATTCCATATTCAGAGAGTGTACTTGAGGGCACTTGAAATGCTGCATGCCAGAGCCGTGTAGAGTGGGGGCCGGAGCCCCATCCTTTTTCTAGGCTGCTATTGAGGCTACGATTACGATATTAAGTAATCAGAGAGTGTACGGGTGGACAATTGAAATGTCCAGGTCAGGGCCGTATCGGCGGCCCGGGTCCATGATACGGCCCTGATATATATGTATATATATATAAAAGCCGTTGAGAAGTAAAGTGGTATAAGTTAAAAACTTTAGTTTTGAGATATATCTGTTGTTGAAATAATTGACTGCCATGGAGATATATGTAGTTACTCCTTGCAGATTGTGTTTTGGCGTAGAACTAATAAAGTTAGACTTAACACTGTTTATGCACAAGATAAAATGAATGTAAAGCTTTCTGTCCATGGCACTAACTCAATTTTGAAAAAAACAACAGATTTTTACCATTTTACTTCACATTTCGTATGTATCTTTGTAAGAAACTGAGATTTTTCAGTAATGATTATACTGTTTTTAAGACAGTAATTTTTACTATGTGACTTTTTCTTTACATCAGTAATTATTTTTAATGCACAACATATAGAATTTAAAACTGTCATTAAACATCTACCAAAAACTGCACATAAATTTCCCTTTCAGGAAACAGTTTTAATTTTTTATTGCGATAGGTCCTTAAGAAGTCTTTTTTTTTGCAATGAAGTGTGAACCCTGTTTATGCATCTTAAATATGACACATCTGGTGTGACGCGTTTTTCTGAGGATGAAAACAAAACAATTATGCCACTTGACCGTACATGTGCTTAACTGCCTCACATATGTCCAAGGACGTAACCAGAAAATATTTCGGGAGGGGGGGTACTTCCGGATCCTCCCTCGCGTGCGCAAATTGCTGCAAATAGAAAGATGTGCCTGCCAATTAATGTGTGTGTTCTCTCAGATTCTGACTAAGAGTGTGGTTCTTCCTCCAGTGTTCACTATATTACTGTTTTTAACAATCACTCATTGGTGAAGGAACTTATCGATTGAACTACGTGGCAAATGGTCTCAACTTGGTTGACGCAGAATGACCCTTGCTGTCCTTGCGCCATAAAAATACAATCAAGCAATACATAGCAAATGTTTAGATGTATTTTACGTCGACTTCTATATAAGCAGCTGACTTTTAACGTTTGGAAAATACTGCTTTAGTGGTCTTCAACGATTTACAACCTGTACTACTTGTAAGTCATTTCAACTTAACCTTCTCATAAAATGTAATGCCCTTTGCATGTGAAACTGAATTTTTGGCGTAACACAACATTTACTATCCTTGCAATAAACAGAACAATCGCGGGGTGAATTGGGGAAAAAAAAAAAAAGTCTTAAAACAAAGAAATCGAGAAAAAAAAAATCAGTCCCACAATTGTTTCTTTCGTTTCTATTAAAAAAAGGAATTTATGTTTTATAGAATTTTAAAATTCCGATAATGCGCATATAGGCGTACGAGTATACATGCATCTCCGGCACACCATTTTTGATCAGCTGAAGGCTTGTTGCAGAACCACTGAGGGGCGGAGGGGGCGATCGCCCCCCCCTAGGGTTAAATAGGAAAATAAAGACGATGAAGAATATTTTATGTGTTGTTTGTTACAACTGTAATAAATAAAA
This sequence comes from Dysdera silvatica, assembly GCA_006491805.2. Classification (NCBI taxonomy): domain Eukaryota; kingdom Metazoa; phylum Arthropoda; class Arachnida; order Araneae; family Dysderidae; genus Dysdera; species Dysdera silvatica. The sequence continues at coordinate 32,091,726 of QLNU02014176.1, read as the reverse complement.
GTCTTACACTAAAGTCTCCAAATCTTGGAGAAATGCGATCCAGACGTTTTTTTCACGAATCTTCAAGCTACTCGTCTTTCAAACTACGTTTACAGTAAGGGTTACTTCAGCATAACGTAGTTTTTTATCGTTGAAGCGCCGTCAAACTTGGCTTCGAACGCGGATGACAGAAGAGACTTTTAATACACACCCATAGAGACATTCATATTGATGTAAATAAAGTAATTGACAAATTTTCAAAGAAACCAAGATGAGTCGACTTTGCATTATAAATTTCTTGTTATAAAAAAAGTAAAATAATTTCAACGCTTTTGCAGTTTAAATTTAAACTTGTTCTATTAATTACATTGTAAATTATCGTTTTCGTTATTGCGTATGTCTCCTTTACTAGGTTATCCTTCTGTTATACTTCACCATAATCTGCCCTAAACCATATAGTTTAATTAAAGAAAAGCCCAGCTTTAATTCATTGTCGTAAATTAAATATTTTGGTGAGTATAAAGCAGGGTCGTCCAACCTTTTTGTGTAGTGGGCCACTTAAAGAATTTTCACGGATCTTATAAGCCAGCGGTTTCTTAAAGGAGGAAAAAAACTTACACCTTACCACCTCCATTTAGAGATTCTTCCAGTTATTTGTTTGTGCACTTGCTATATAGAAAGGAGCCACCTATACTGTCCCCACGACTTTTCCTTATTTCTGAAAAAAATCTAAAATTTTTGTTTAAGATTTATTTATTTATTTATTTTTTTTATTTCAAACAGTTGTAGGCAGGCCAGATTAACATTGTTCGCGGGCCGTATGTTGGACAACCCTGGTATAAAGGAAGGCTAGTAATATAACAACATTTACCTAAACTATTTAATAGTCCAAAACTAAAAATTTTCCAGGTGGGGGCTCCCGAAACCGCCCCCCCCCCCCCCAATGACATCCTGGATTCGCCCTTGTGTTGAACGTTGCAAAACATTCTGCTTTGTGGGATTACAACCTTCGAGTGGCATCTTGCCTTGTGGTTTTGTTTCTTAGCCAACAGATACGACTAAATTGTCTCGAAACTTCAAGATATCTAGCTATATTGTCAGTCATTGTACTACTTCTGAAACAAATGGAGACCGAACTAATGATAATGTAATATTTCACAAAACCTTCTCTCGTAGTTACCTAACCGTGAATGGAAGTTACATTGGAAGCAACATGGGTAACTGCTCTTGTAAAAAAAAAAAAAAAGTATTTTGAAGATCTAGCTTACCAGCTATAAAGAGGATGTCCTGATTATTTATAACCCACTTCTCTTTTCATTGTTTCCAAAGTGTATGCAATAGCGAGTCGTCGGGGTGAACCTTTAGTTGGGAAATCGTTTAATTAGTATACAGGGCATCCCCAGCTTTACGATTGTGCCACGTGTATAAAAATGTCCCCAGCCTTTTGTGATTCCTTCCTTTCCCCAGCGATTGTGCCACGCAGTGGCGGAGCTAGATATTTTGCTGCTTGGGGCGAGTGGCTGTCATTGCAATCGTTATGCTTGTCATTGTTTTTAAAGGCTGATTGCCGCCCCCCCCCCTAGCTACGCTACTGGTGCCACGCGTCTAAAAAGTCCCCCTTTTTCTTTACCCAATCATCTCTTTATTTTTCAACGGTTTTTAATCGACGTAGTGTGGAAACAATTTCTGATGACGGTATTCGAATTTATGACATTGAAGTGAGGGCTCAGTTTACGACCGAAACCGTACCCAGTACGTTGGGGCTAGCCCCCCCCCATACACACACACACCACCACCACCATTTGAATAATCTTATTAACTGCAGACAAAATAACTTAAGGTAGAAAATTTTGGTTCTACCCAAATCTCTCCCATTTATTTATTTTATTTTTACCCCCCCCCCCCCACACACATGTACTTCTTTTTATACTGTGGACCTTTTCGACACCGCTGATTGAGAAACCATTGTTCATAAATTAAGCAGCTCATGAGGGCGGCTTTCTTGCTTGTTTGTTTTTTTCCCCCGGACAAAAAAATTTCAATTTTTTTTTTCATATTTCGGACTTTGGAGGAGGAGGAGGAGGGGAGACGTTCAAAGTGAGAAAAACGTATTATGCGGGTACGTAAAATCAAGGTTTTACTGTATTTAGAGTTTTGTTTTCTTTGTTATAAGTTTTAAAAAATCAGCACCCATTACTCATTGTAACTTCTTCATTTTCGGAGGGGTCCGTTGACTTTGTCTTTAGATTCACTAGTGTGTGCTCCACTCCCGATAATCTTAGCCGTTGTGTGTGTGAACGGTAGAAAATTGGTTTGCAGTATACGTTAAGCCAGCGTTCCTTAAACCTTTTTGGTCACGGAGCCCTTTTAAATCCAAAACTATATGACGGAGCCCCAAATTCTATCACGTAAACCTTAAAAATTTAGCAATTCATTATGTACACAAATGGGGGAGGGGGAATTAAGCTATTATTTAAGTATCTTAGGAGGGATGGGGGTTGAACTTTGCTTATTCTTTATTTTTACGTATTATTATTATTATACGTAAGTTGCGTAATCATAGTTCTGTTGTATTATTTTCGATGTCTTACGCATCGAAAATAATACAACGAGCACAGTAGACCTTGTTGCCAAGTGATAACTACCCTAACAGAACTGCAATAATTAATTCTCAAGTAAAACCTAAATCAATTTATAAATTTCTTTAAAAAGTGGTATTTGCAGCAGCAAATAAAAAATCAGAGAATAAAAACCTCACGTAAGCATGGGATGGGTCAGCTATTTGCGTTTTTTTGCTTATATGTAGGAGGTTATGAAAGAGCCCAAAATATATGCTTAAATTTAAATAATACTGGAGCGACCTTTAAATAGCGGTAGGAGAAAGTACGCTAATAAAAAATGCCTACCCTAATAAAGAGCCGTTTTAGCTCTGGAAAACTAGATTAATAAATTTAGTTAAGAAGCCAAGATTTTTCCCAATTGCTGAATATTTTAATTCCCATGTCCTTCGCGGAACCCCAAAATATTACTCGCGGAGCCCTAGGGCTCCGGGGAGCAGTTTAAGAAACACTGTGTTAAGCCATCCTTCCCGTCCCACATCTCCGAGCAATCTGTGGGACCTAAAAAGATTCGTACTGTAATCAACTTAGCGCAGTCTGTTGAATAGCGTTGCGATCAGGGCCGGATTTACATATTTTGCGCCCCTAAGCAGAATAGGCGCCCCCATTTATCCCCATCACTTCATCTCTCCACCATTTGACCCCTCAAATTTTATGGTGCATATTTTATTCTAAAACAGTGATAAGTGAAAACTTAAATAATCATCATTCATTCAACTTGATGGGGGAAGAAAAAAAACCGCAACAACGATCAAACCTTATTATATTATTATTTATTTTTCATTACTTATTCGATAAAATAACATTAAAAAAAATTTTACGAAAAGGAAATTGTAAACTTCCTGGAGAACAATCATTATCCTACTGTTGCATAGCGTCTTGTAAGAGTTTGTTTTAACTATCGTTGTTATTTAGTTTCAATGTGAAAGTTCCTTGAAACCATATGTGTCAAAGATAGAACATTACTATAGTTGCTCAAAGTGTGAGCTTCGTAAAATATTTTCGGTCGGAATTTTTAATCAAATTTAATGATGGAAACATATTTTTAAGCAGATAGAGTGTAAAGAACAAGAAAATTTGCCAAAACTTTTTTTTTTTTTCAACGTCTGGTTTTCGAACATTTCGAACCCACTGCGCCCCGGCGGATTTTGTGGTGTGGTAGTTTCCCCAAGTCGGCGCCCCTAAAAAGTTAGCGCCCTTAGGCTCGAACCTAGTGAGCCTACGGGTAAATACGGGCCTGGTTGCGATGCGCGATGAAATGCTTTTGTGAATTGCAGTTCCCAGACCCGGGTCATAAAAACAAAGCCAATTTATTATAGGAGGACATGAGTACCCGGTAGAGGAAAAAAAAGGGGGCCCAAAATAGCTTACTATTATGAGAGAAAGAGTTTTAGGCGTCCCAAAAGCTACAGGCGGTTTGAGATCCGAAATATTCTTGGTTTTGCGCGCATGCGCCATATTACCGAAGTCTGGATAGCCCAAGCGCTGAATAAATGTTACGCTATTCCTGTTATTCCCTTGATGCATTTTCAAGCCTGGGATTACAGTGCTGCCTCCCGCGGCCTCCTTTCCCAATCCCGTCCTGCCGAAATACTCTCTGAATATTCACACGCCTTCTCGGAAAGGTTTGCATCATATTCCTTTTCCGTGAGCTGACGCATTTCTTCGTTTCTGTAAACATCCACTGTTTCCTTAAACAAATGTCTCACCTTGTCAATAGTTAGGACGTCATGACACGGAACGTAGTGGATGAAACTCAAAATTCTTTTTGATGAGTAATGTTTGCGCACCTACCCTTAAGTTCAAATTGAAGCTGTATTTAAAAAAGAAAAAAAAAAACTGCCCCGGTGGCTTTACGCCTGTCCCAATATCTGACAATTGTTATTTTCGTGAAGGGTAATAATATCTTCTGAAATATTCCTTTTGCGATCTTGCGTCGAACTTCTACATCTGTGAACGGCGCTATTGTGCGACTTCGGAATTAGAACATCCGGGCTGTTAATGCCAGTGTAATGGCCATGTTTAAGCTTCGGAACTTCCCCTCTTTATTGAGCATTAGTATATTGTGTTTAATTTTTGGAATCGGGCGAAGCCAGCAAACTATTTAGCGAGTTTTGAACAGGAATGAATACGCAAATGCAATGTCAGTGATATTTAATAACTAAGAGCGCAAAAGAAGGGTCGGTGATGCTTTTATTTCGTGGTTAGTGACTTCGTAACGTATAGGTCAATGGACCCCCGACCCAAACAAAGGTCTTAAATTGGCAAAGTTTGTTTATTGTATATTATGTTTTTCTTATTACAAAAATTTAGAAACTTAAAAGTTATTGTTAAAAGGGCCCATTTAAGCCCTTTTTATTATAGGGGTGCTAGCCCCACTTCTGGTTATGAACTTGCTTTCATCAATATCAGGTCGATGGTAAATATATGAACCAGCAATTTTTAGGTGTCACGAACTTATACTCTTTTCTTTATGAAATTGCTGAGCATAATTTTTGTCCTTTAAAAGTACATTGAAGCCTTGCGGTTAACACACAGTGTCATACCCACCAAGGTGAAAAAAAAATGAATAAAAGATTTTTAACGGATGGATGACAATCAGAGACGAAGATGGACATTTCACCCATACTCAGAAACTAAAGAATGACGCACTTGCCTTAAAAACCACTTTAGACAGTAATCAACACCCCCGCCCCCCCACTTCCTGTTTAAAGATGTCAGCCTAGATTAACCACATCAAACAATTGGAAACTATTTAAGTTTGTAATTATTGAAAACTATTTAAGTATTTAGATAAGAATCAGGGAAAGCTAAACTATGAACGAAAGATCAGTGACAATAAAACGCCAGCCAATGTTAGCTATACAGTCAGAAATTGTCCAAAGTCTAGGTCAGGGGTCAAAATTAACTTTTTAAATCAGGTGCACAAGTGCACCCAAGTCTTACGACTTACGTGCATTAAATACTAGTTAGGTGTACAAGTAACGAACAGAATAGAAAGTAAACCTCAACATTAAAAATGGGTAAAAATGTATATGTAGCAACTATATTTAAGCATGCAAGCTACAACAAAATGCAACTTTTCAAAATAATTGAACATTCATTTGTAATAAAAAAAAATTCAAAGCAAATGCAGATACATTGAGAAAATTATATAAAATTATTCCATAGGTCACTGTTCTTGAAAAATAAACGTAAGTAGCCATAGTTTTGAATAGTTAGGTGCACTATGTGCATCCAAATTAAAAATTTACATGCATATGTAAAATTTCATGTGCACAGTGCACCCACTAATTTCGAACCCTGGTCTAGATCAGTGGAAAAGGCTAGGCCACAAGCTAGACCAGGTATCCGCAACCTTTTAAAGGTGTTGTGCCAAAGTAATGCTGCATTCTTTTTCACATGCCAGGCTATACTCTCCCAAATTTTGAAAGATCAGTTTTCCTACCTAACTATTAATGAAAATAGATTAGTTAATTTAGAGAATAAAAACTACTAATTAATAATTTAAGGAGATATAAGTTAATAATTAGTAATTTAGGAGGACTCTAATTAGTAATTACGCCATCGATGCATAAATGGCTAATTCCTAAAAGTGGAATTCTGGACACCCTGTATATATATATATACACACACACACACACACACATAGAGGGTGTGGCCCTGCGGTGGCGCAGTGTGGTAACGCGTTCTCCTATTGCGCGGCTAATCCGGGTTCGACTCCCAGCAGTGCAAAAAGAACGCTTACTCAGAGATCTCATAAAAGATCGCACTGCTCACTGTAGTCCGGGGTTTGGTTCCCCAGGCCTTAAGAGGTTCGGATTCCTCGGAAAACTGTAGGTCCCGGCGCAGCATGACCACTGTAGTCTTTGAGCCGTAAAACCAAAAAACAAACATACATAGAGGGTGCTCTCTAAAGTCTGGTGTTTCGCAAATAACTTTTCAGCGAAGGCTCATAAACAGGGCCGAATTAAGACATATGGGGGCTATATGCACAGTATTAGTTGGGGCCTCCTTATGTGCAGTGACAGATTTAGAATGGAGGTCTGAAAACATATAAAAAATAAGTACTTACACATACTCATTCTAAAACTTCTCAAATTTGTAGTAAACAATCCAAAGTAGCCCAAAAAAGTAAGCTTTTATTTAAAAGTTTTCTAGATGCTGATCAAAAGTGAGCAACCAAAAGTCAGCTTTAAAAAAAAAACACACAATTTGGGCCCCACTTCCAACTGGGGGGGCCTGGGTCTTGTGGGTCTAGTCAGTAATCAGGCCCTGCTCGTAGAGCTGTAAAAGTTAGGTGTGCGTATAGTAAAGTGTCCATGGCCGATGAAAGGAGATCGACGGCAACGTCCTCTGTTGTGAAGTAGGGACATTATTGCACCTAATTCTGGAACTAGAGGAGATGCATAAAAATTTTCACAAAGTCGTTAAACACCAACTAATTAGTAAGAAAAATTTTTCCACCACCTTAATTGGACAAAATTCACGATTTAAGAGGTTTTTAAAGTATCCGTCCAGCAAACGCCATTGTTGGTCAAAATTCCGATTTAACGTCAATCATTAACTTCAATTTTCAAAATTCATGTTAACTTCAATCATTCATTCTTGTAATTCTGTAAAACTTCATTCATTATATAAGTGCAGATGGCACGTTACGTACAGTATGGTGGAAAAAATCGACGTTATTAATTCCGTTGTAGAAATATTTTTTGTGTTATCAAACGACAACTCCAGTCTGCCATAGGCGTACCAGTGGCGTAGTTGGTTAAGGCATTAGCCTGGAAACTAATGATTAACATTAAATTACATCGTTAAATTATGATTGATGTTAAATTCGAAGTTTGACCGACAATGGTGTTACTGGACGGATAACTTTAAAACCTATTGAATCACGAATTTTGCCCTATTAAGGTGGTGAAAAAAACACGTTTCTTACTAATTAGTTGGTGCTTAACAACTTTGTAATTGAAAAATTTTCTGTATCTCCTCTAGTTCCAGAATTAGGTGCAATAACTTCCCAATTTCGCCACAGATGACGCTGCCGTCGATCTCATTTCATCGGCCATGGGCACTTCACTATGTCTACACCTAACTTTTACAGCTCTGCGAACCTGCATTTAAAAGTTATTTGTGAAACACCGGATTTTAGAGAGCACCCTGTGTGCATATGTGTGTGTACATATATATATATATCGCTAGTAAAATCAGAAATTAGATTTCCTGTTTATCTGTATTCTTTTACCGTTTGAGCTTATTTAGTTAAAAGATCTTTGCCAATAATAAGTTTTGGAAACACAAGGTCTCTCCTTAATTCACTCTGTTACTAATTTTGATATACAGCTGGTTCTGCTTATATGAATCACATTCGTTTTACTTGTTTTGGTTCTTATATGCACTTGATTCTTAAATCCATAATTTTTTCATATATTGTTCTATAGTAAACACTAACTACTGTGCATAATTCTTATTGTCTATAAGTTTAGGGGATTCAAATTATATGTATGCAAATACCGTATTAGTAAATTTCTAATATACTTTTGCAGTATAATAAAAGCAATCGGATAACTTTGAGCGGTTTATTAGATTAATAAATATGGAGATATACCATAGGCGCTCTTCCACAATTAACACGGAACAACCAATTCACATTGGTTGTTCCGTGCATAGCAATACATTCTTAGCAACCCTCCATAACTCTTTACTACACCATATCTTATGCACCTTTCTATCTCTTCTTAAACTCCATCTTTTAACTTACTCGGCCTAAAAGTATTTGACAAAAACCCTTATTTTTTCGCGCGCGTGGTTTATATTTCTTATTTTTATCTTTGTTCTTACTTCTTTTACATCATTTTTTCCCATTTGTATTCCTTAATTATATTATCTGCTGTATGTTCGATTCGCTCCATATACATCTGATGAAGGCTGCCCTTTAGCGCAGCCGAAAGCCGGCTCATGTACCAATAATCTAACAAACCGCTCAAAGTTGTCTGATTGCTTTTATTATATTTATGTCAAGCGGTGTTACCTACCAAACATACTTTTGCAGTAGTAAAAATGTTATTTTATCAACTAAATCTTACAACTTAAAAATACCATAGTTAGTATGTATTTGAATAAGAATAAAAAGTTAATGTTAAAAATTTTGTATATATGTATAATAATTAATAACTTATTGTCATACACACTGTAGCTGATTATTCGGGAAGAGTAAAAAATGTATCCAATGTCGTTTGAAGTAGCGAGTCTGTAATAAAGTTATACACGTCTCTTTCTAAACCATAAAAATCAGCCATAAACTTTCTCAGATTCAAGTGTGTTTCTTATGACATTCATAGCTTCCTATGACTGTTTTGCTGTAGGAGAATTTTTTTTCTTGAATGTTACCTTTTCTTTTTTTCAAATTTTTTCAAATTTTGGCTTTCAAGTCTTTTCAAGCAAACTAAAACTTTATCTTTTTTACATCATGAAGCGAATGTGGCACTATGTGTTGCGAATGTGTAACAAAACATTGAACGACTAACTGAAGTTCTAAGATTCTAATCCGAGCACATAGACAAAGGCATCATAGACTTTAGAATCATTTTCTTAATACAAGACTTGTTTTAAACTGATTTCATATCCCCCAACCCAAGGGCGGATCCAGAAATCTTTCCAGGTGGGGGTGATTTGTTTCCAATTTCTACTTTTAGCCAAATATCCATTAATCTTCAATTCATTTTCCATGATATAATGCCGGCTGTGGGGGACGACTGCCCCAATCCCCCCTTGGATCCACCAGTGCTCCAACCCCTTTCAAGAAATTCACTCTTATTCATAAAATCCCTCTTTGTCCTATAGTAACCACCATCTCAGTCGCAAATTCGAAGAGGATTGACAAAATTAGCTTTTCAAATAACCTTAAACAAAGCTAGTTTACTTTCCCCACTTCAATACGAAATCGGCAAATTTCAGGTAGAAAGTCTGATTATTAAAAACGGAAATACTCATTTTTTAAAATGATGATTTTAGAATGTTAAATTTGAGTTTGTGTTTGTTTTAGTCGTTTTGATTCTTATACGCGACTGATTCTTATAACCACTTATTCTTAAAAACAGCATGCACTATATTTCATTCTCTGCATTGATGAAGTAGCAGTAACACATTTGGCTGCCATGTGGATAATTATGATCTGCGTTTCGCCAAATGCTACCCAGATTCCTGATTTTCCCTGCTGATCTGCGCTCTGGAGTTTTATCAGATAGGCCCTGTAATGGTACAGTGGTAAAACATTGTTATCCGAGGTTTGATTTCCAACCAATAAAAAAAAATGTTTACTAACTGCTCAATGTAGCCCAAAGGTTGGTTCCTTTGGCCTTAAGAGGTTTGGATTCTTCCGAAAACTGTAAGTCCTGATACAACATGACCCTTTCTGTCTTTGTACTGTAGAACTTCCACAAACAAAAATCCATCCCAAATTACCCAGTGTGCAATTTTGAGATGTCAAAAATACGTAGACTTATGGGTCTATAAATTATTATTCATCCGTACAATGGACAAACATGTCTTGTAGCTAAATATTATAATTATAAATTAGGATAATGGCATTGGCTTGAATTTTTCAGTTTTTATCGCTTGATGTTATTAATTTATAAACCAACCTACTTTATACCAAGTACGGCGAACTTTAAGCTGATCATCACCTTAAGGTCATAATATGAACGAATCGTGTTTTATTTGTAGTTCTGAATCTCTAAATACATTAAAATGCCTTGTGGTTTGTACAAGGTGTTGGGCCAACTGTTCCATCACAGTCTCAGAGACCACTATTGATACCTTATACTGATTAATGATTATGAAATTAATGATTATGAACTGAAATTAATGATTTGTCCAATACAGATTTCATATGTGTAGGTGTAAAAAAATGTGTGTTGCACGCAAAAGAAAGCAAATTCGATGAATAGGAGAAATATAATCTGAAATATTTTTGTTCCAACTGTAGTCTAGGTTGTGATTCTAGAAGAGATCCATTGTGTATTTTCTGCATATCTGCATGCAGGGGAGGACTGGGCCACCGACCAGCCAGTCCCCGGGCCGGTGTGCCCTCATGGGTGATATAACGTGCACCCCTTAATGGGCAAGGACTCATCCCTACCATAATCCAAGGTATGCGCCCTTTGAGAGGACCCAGTCCGCCCCTGTCTGCATGCAGTCTGTGGTTGCATTCTCCAGATGACAGTGGTATGAATTTCCCTTGGAAAACTAAATCGTAGCATAATCTTAGCTGCTTTTGGTCCATGAAACATGCACAGCTGTGTTGGTTATTATGTGGACAACATGTTTGTGATTACGGCATGTGAAATTAATGTAATAAATGTTCATACATATGCTGATATGTCATTGGTAAGGTAGATGTCATAAATGACAATTTTTGTTTTTCTAGATAAATGGCCTAACCCATGTAAATATACCTGTAATGCTCTTGCCGGAAGATTTTAAAGCCTATAGCAAAATCAGAGTGGATAATCATTATTTCAATAAGTACGATTTTTCTTATTTATAGAACATGTTGGAATGAAATTTTAAAATTTCTGAATGTATAGGATTTCAAATTTTTTTTTTTTAATTTACATTTGTTTTTATGTTATTTTATGCTTTGCTTTCCACAGAGAGAATATGCCAAGCCATTTCAAAGTGAAAGAATACTGTCCGCTAGTCTTCAGAAATCTCAGAGAAAGATTTGGAATTAGTGACAGGGATTATATTGTAAGTTACTTTAATTTCTGCTGTAATAATTGTATTAATTCAAATGTTGTTTGAGCAAAATTTCTTCTGTGTAGTGAAATGTAGGTCCACTGCTCTGTGGTACCTTGCTTGGTACAGAATGACTATTATTGTCCTTGCATAATAAAAATACAACCAACCAACTACTGTACTGTGGCATACTCATAATACAGGGTGTCCTAAAAAAGACTGACAGTTTTTAAAAATTAATAGAAAAAAAAAAGATGACAGTTATTAAAATTATTCTTACAGGAAATTAATTTGTGAGGACAGGAATTTTTTTTAGTATGCTTCGTTGAATCAGTACCAACCGAAAAATTGCACTGTAAGCAATGTATGTACGAAGACGGATCTGGGAAACGGAGAACCCTTGTGTGCATCCCACAATCACTGTATGCACAAAAAATTACGATATGGGCAGCTGTATCCAGCAGAGGCATCATTGAGCCCATGTTTCTTAAAGAGACGGTGAATTGAAACCTTTACATTACATTCAAATCTTACACCAATTTGTGGCCATCCTTAATACCTTGGGTGATTCAGCTGAACCGTGAATCAGTTGATGCTGATTCACGAAAACATACTAAAAACATTCCTGACCTCACACATTAATTTTTTGCAAGAATAACTTTCATAACTGTCTCTGTTTTTTTTTCCCCATTAATTTTTAAAAAACGTAGGTTGGTTTTAGAGCACTTTGTACATTCTTGTGTCATCCCATTAACCTGGGTGTTCCAGTGGTATCATGGGATGCATGCCATCTCACGGTATTCCGGTGTTTGATTCCCTTGACTGCAAAGATTCAGATTCCTCTAAAAATTTTAGGTCGGCACAACATGACATTGCACCATAAAACAGTCAATACGATAGTACTGTATTGAAGTTTCGAGACTCTTTGCGAGAAATGCATGTAAGAGGCTAGGGTTCCGTGAAAATGGTGGGTGTTTCATCTTGGCAATGTATCAGACCACGCTTTGCAGTTTGTGCAGAGGGTCCCTGACCAAACATCAAATTACATATTTAGCAGCCTCCATGTTCATCAGATTTTAACCAGATTTGAAAATTCCATGCAAACGTGCGAGAAAAAGAATATTAGATCGCCACAATGGAAACTTGAGGCCTTTTGATTTAGTAGAACGTTCAACATATAGTAATATTCCAACGGCTTTGTGTGTCGACCATTCGGCAATTGTGTTATCCCTGCGGAGGGTAATAATATATTACAAAAAGCATTCAACGTGTTACTAAAAAGTTCCTAGTTTGTGTCTCGTTGGTCCCATAACGTTTTCTCTCATATCTGTGTGGAATGTTCAAATTTATATATACAGTAGCACTCTTCCACATATAAAAAATGTTACTGATGTTCTAAGAATTGAAACACTGGAAGGCTTGTAATACACAGAATTCATTGAAGGCAGAAATAAAATTGATTAGCTTCTAAAATACATTGTATGTGGAAAACAATGTTTCAAGACATTCAGGTGCTTTGTAAACGTTAAGTAATTGGTGCTATCCATTAGCAGTAATTATTGTTAAAGTTTATAATGGGCAATTCTTGTATATAGAAGTTTTTAAGACAGACCAGGATTTTTTGCTTGTTAAATGTTGTAAAACATCGTTTTCGATTTGTCAAAAACTTTCCGAGCATTGTATTATTTAATGGGATGAATGAGTGACTTACTAACACTTCTATGATGATGCATTATCAAAAGTTGTTGTATATCAAGACATTAAAAAATTTATTCCACATATATAAATATGTATGAATATAACAAATTTTTTAAGGTACATTTAACATATTTCTTTCCTGTTAATTCTTACATTTAATTACATAACTTGTGTGTAATGTGATTCGTATTCACTTATTTATAAAGGAGGGTTCATTAATTAGGAACTGTCTCTAAATGTAATATACTACACAATAAATATGTATAAACAAGATTGTTTCTATACATTGGAAGTTTTCTTACGGAACCGTCAATTTTAATATATGAAGGTTTTACTGTATTTGCACTAGTGAATTCCATCAGCAATTATTATTGGTTCCATTTATAATACATTTATCTACCTTCCACAACAAATGGTGCACACTCAAGAGCAATTGAATTAGAGATACTTGTCTAATATCATGTAGCACTACCTTTTGCCCTGAAAACAGGGCAATTCTTCTCAACGTGAAATCAAATTCAGTCCTGCCTTTGCAAATTCCTCGTCAAAAATTTTTCACCATACACTATAGCCTACATAGCCTTATTGGTAGATCTGCCACTGCATGGTACATTATCTTGTTGAAGGAAGAAGTCTCGAGTGGGTTGTTAAAGATGAACGAATGGGAGCACATGATCGTTAAGAACATCCCGGTAACCCATTGACCTGCAAGGGATGATGTCACACATAGCAGCAGTCCCCAGACGAGAATGCTACCTCCACCAGCTTGAAGAGTACCCTGTTGGCAAGAAATATCCATCACTCATTGTGATTTGTACTGTACTCATACCCTGCCATCGGCATGTACCAATATCATTGGCGTACGCAGGTGGTGTTGATGAGGGGTTGTAACCCCCCATTGCAATGAAATTTTGTATATTTAACATAGGAATATGTGAGTTGTAGCTCTGTAACCCTCCCCATTGAGCCTATAACTACCCTCTTACGTAATCCTTCTGTACACCTATGACTAACGTGAATCTTGACTATCAGTTCAGGCAACATTCTTCCACATTTTCAGGGTTCAGTGATGATGTTCCTATGCCCATGCTAATCTTTGTACCTGGTTATGTGCAGTTAGCAAAGGTACCCTCCCAGGACAATGGCTTCTGTACTCCGCTCATCCACACACCATTGTCCTTGGCAGTGCAGCCCTGGAAGTGATGGTTTTACCGGAATCAACGGTATACCCTTGACGCAGTTGCTTGTGAAAATCGCAGTGTCTGCACGACTTCTGAGGTAGAGTGGCCTATACATCAGGCCCTAACAATTCGCTTATGGTCAAATGCACGTAGGTCAGTTATCTTACCCATATTGCATTTGACTGTTACCGATACCATGAGCCTCATTCCTTCTATTGATGGACTGCTGCTTACATTCTTTCCTTTTCATGTACAGACCTGCACACACCTTGAAATTTGCATAATGCCAGCTGTCTCTAATTCAATTGCCCTTCAGTATATACTATATAAGTGTGTGATGTAAAGAAGACTTGGAGTATTACATCAGAAATTGTATGCAACTCATTATACAGACAATTTTTACAAAGAAGTGTGTAAAGGTTTTACGCATGTCTACCTCAACATAACCTTTTATATGAATATGTGTTGTGCCATATTGTGACCTAATTAAACCTTAACCTATATTTAAAAATATTACCAGTAAAACTAATATATCATTAAATTATATCTAATTAATATTCACTTACAGCATTCTTTAACCAAGTCACAGCCAGTTTCCATTGATTCAGTTAGAAGTGGTACACGGCAATATGAATCTTACGACAAGAAATTCACCATCAAAGTGCTCCAACGGGAAGAAGTGGAACAAATGCATATTATATTGAAGCAGTATCATCCTGTAAGGCTCTTTCCATAACCCATATAAAAATGAAACTTTTTCCAAATGAATAATGATGTACAAAATTTCATCTTGTGAATAGGAAATATGATGTATGATGCTTGAAAAGAGACCGTACTTTCTTTGAAGTTTTTTATTTACAATTCTAGTACATTGTGGAAAGGCATGGCAATACTTTATTACCGCAGTACCTTGGATTATTCAGGTTAACTGTCGAAGGTGCAGAAACTTACATTGCTATTATGCGAAACATCTTCAGTTCATCCCTCGCTGTTCACAGCAAATACAATCTCAAGGTATTCCTTTATTCTATCCACGTTTACTTACTTTTAATTTCAAACAGATTAGCATATTCTCATTTGCCTCTTTTAAAGCGAAGTGGCATAATCTTTAACCATATAGTGGCACAGTAGTAACACATTCACCTATCATACCGTTAATACAGGTTCAACTGACAGTGGCACCACGAAACAAAAGAATGCTTACTAAGTGCCCACTGTAGCCCAGAGGTTGGTTCTTAAGCCCTTAGAAAGTTCAGATTCCCTGGGAAAATGCAGGCCCATCACCCTACGGTGGCATAGTAGCAAGGCATTCATTTGTTACACCATTAATCCAGATTCGACTGCAATGGTATTGTAGAACACATGCCATTTTTCTGTCCACCATAGTCCATAGTTTGGTTTCCTTAGTGGCATAGGTTTAGGTTCCTTAGCACAGCGTAACTTTTGTGGCCTTTGCCCAATTATATAAAATGATAAGTAATGAACATTATCCTTTGTTCAGATAATCGTTTGTAGCAGACTCTGAAACGTGTGAGTTGTGTACCAGAGATAAATTTAAGACAAACTGTGCTGTAATTGCATCTATATACAATAATTTTTGCCACCCATGTATATTTAGCTCAAACTAGAGCTTTTTTTTGTTTTTGGAGAAAAAGAGGCGCCGTCCTCATCCTGGATTCGAACCAGGGTCCCCGCGTTGAGCCCGCGGTGTCTTGACCTACTAGACGAATGAGGACAAGAACAAACGCATTTTTCTCCGTATGTGAGGATGTAAGATATTATTATTCCCTTCACAGGGATAACACAATTGCCAAATAATGGTCAACACAGAAAAGCCTCCGGGGCGAGATTTTTGTGAGTTTTTCGTGGGGGAATTTATTATACAATAATTTTTGCCACCCACGTATATTTAGCTCAAACTAGAGCTTTTTTGTTTTTGGAGAAAATTGGGTTTGTTCTTGTCCTCGTTCGTCTAGTATGTCAAGACACCGCGGGCTCAACGCGGAGACCCTGGTTCGAATCCAGGATGAGGACGGCGTCTCTTTTTCTCCAAAAACGAATAAAGTTAACATAAATATACGTGGGTGGCAAAAATTATTGTATAATAAATTCCCCCACGAAAAACTCACAAAAATCTCGCCCCGGAGGCTTTTCTGTGTTGACCATATTTGGCAATTGTGTTATCCCTGTGAAAGATAATAACACCTTACATTTCATCTATAACTATTAATATAAAATAATAAGTGAATTGTTGTAGAAATGTAAATGGTTTGGTCTATAGTTGAAGTTGATCATATATGCTGAAATAATATTGCACGAACAAAAGTGCGAGTTATTTGGTTAATTTTCTGTATGTAGTTAAATCTAGTTATAACAACATTCAAAGAACTACCCGAATTTGTACTATAACCGATAAATAATTTTAAAATGTTAGTACAGGGTAGTGCCATAGGAAAGGTGGGCTTAGGGGGTTCAAGCCCCCCCCCACCATTGGATAACAAAATGCATTGTTTTCATTAACACCGAATCACTTGATCTTTTTTAAAGTTACTCGAGTCTCCCCACCCCATAAGTTTTGAATTGCTATGCCCCTAGTACAGAATATTAAATTCTGCACATGGTGTTACAAATGCATATATACTTTTATATTAACACCTCTATTCAGGGAAAAAATACTAATACAACAGAAAACCAAATGTCTAAATATGATAGTGCAAAACTTGAACTATAAACTGCTACAAATGAATGTAGAATAAATGTGCTTGTAAAGCCATATAAAAAATTCATAGATGATTGTTATAGGCGTTTTATCATCGAAAGTAATGAATGAATTTACTTTGTTTTCATTCGGAGGTAGAGGGGTAAGCCTGATTAATGTGAGGCATAAAAAAAGAAAAGAATATGTACCCAGAGGTGGATGCACAGAGTGGTTTTTTTTGAGGGGTGTATGTGTAAAATGTAGTAGGACTTACATGTAACGAGCCCGCATTTAGCGAGTTTCTGGATACAGCGAGGAAAATATGGATTTTGTTTGGTATAATAATTAAACGCAATATACATTTTAACCGTTTTAGCCAAAAGGCCTTTTTTTTTAACCCGGATTTAACGAGCAATTTAAAAAATAAAATAAGCAATCAAACTTTTTGTAAAAATTCCTTCGTTATATGCGGTTGGTCGTTATAAAAGGCGCTCGTTATAACCGATTTTCACCGCATTTTTATGGATTTGGGGGACATTTCCCTAATCTTTCACCCCCCCCATAGATCCACCACTGATATACCAAAATTTTAAAATCATTTGCTAGTTATAGCATTATAATTTTGCCGGTCCCTTGAAAGACGTTATAACTAAGGTTGATTGTAGCAATGTGTCAACCCGTTTAACGACTGAAATGGTGAATGAATCTTTTTGTTCATAATAGTTGGGCAAAACCACTCATTGATCCAATCAGTGAGCGGCTTGACATACCTGTATTCAGGGCCGTACTTACGTTATTAACGGCCCTTGGACAAGGAGATTTTAACTGCCTTTAAAAATGTTTTGACATAACACGACGATAAAAAAGGGAAGGGAACGGAGGAATTTCAAGAGTATTTATTATATTTGGCCAGAACCAGGTGAAGGTCATTCAGCATTAATTGCAAAATGTGGCCAGGTGGTAATGAACTTTGCAAAAAAGGAGAGTTAAAAAACATGAAAAAAGAAATTCCATAAACTTGTACAAGAAATATGAAATGACTCCCATATTAAAATATGCACAGTGATGACTTACTTGAACACGATATCAAAGTTTTTTTAAAAATTTTGCATAACGTTATGACAAAGGCAAAATAACGTTATTCCTGTGGGATTTGCAAAAGGACTACAGAACGTTCATATAATAGCCGAATTTGTCAGTTTGCAACCTGGTGATAACAACCAAAGTTTGAGTGTATTACAATTAATATTTCATATTTTGAATTTTTATTTCTGGTATTTGTCTCTTTATTTTTTCAGGGCTCAACCATTGATCGTGAAGCGAGTGACAAAGAAAAGGTTAGATGCATTTTAATACTCTTTTATATTATGTCTGTTTTTGTCTAAACACATTGATTTTAATAAAAGACCGTTTCCTCATTGGCTATTTTATCAAATTTTTCAGACTTTCAGTTGGAGGCAAAAAGGGTGGGGGGATGCTTTCACTGAGGAAAGCGGACATACAGAATTGCACAGTAAAAAGATTGCAATTAAAAAAGCATCCTTGGTGGTATTTTATTCATTTTTTTTAAAAATCAGTCTCTCGCAAAGTTTTTGATCTGAGATCGCATGGTCTGCAACATTGAATTTCGATGATCGCGGGAAATTCGAATTGGCAGGTGTATGCCCCAGAGACATTTTTCATCTTTTGGAATATATCTGACTTTAGATAGTTTCGTTACGAGAGTGTGGAATTTTAAACTGACCTTCATATCTCGAATGGGAGGAACGAAATAGAGATGATAGTACCCTCTAGCGACGTTCCATCAAAAATTTGAAAAATCGACCATCTCCAAAATTTCCGTGTTAGATCATGCAGTCTGCAACGTCGGATTCCGTGGATGGAGTCAAAATTATAAATCAGTTTTTAATAGATGGGGTTAAATTATATTCGATTATAAATTTGAGACCTCCTAACTGTAATTATCGACCTTAATCGATTCATATTGTCATGATTAATGCAACGTTCGAAATTCATGGGTGTGCTGTGCACATGAAATTTTATCTGTGCACATAACTATTCAAAATTATAGCTACTTACGTTTATTTTTCAAAAATAAGGACACCCGTTTTTAATGTTGAGGTTTACTTTCTATTCTGTTAGTTACTTGTACACCTAACTAGTATTTAGTGCACCTAAGTTACAAGACTTGGGTGCACTTGTGCACCTGATTTAAAAAGTTAATTTTGATCTCTAGTTTAATGTTAGCTACTTGATCATTTTTAAAGAATTGTTTTTCATTCTTAAATTTTCTTCCATATTTATGTTAATTCTTAGATTGTGTTTATTACATAATGGATTCTGATAAACTTTTATATTTCCCAAAGAATGGTATGTACGTGAAAGCGGTTGCATAGATTACACTAATCTGCATTTTTTTTCTCACTTTTTTCTGTTTTGAAATAAAGAGGTGCATCGGAAAGAATTTTCAATGTAGATTACGAAAATGATCTTGAAAAATTCGTATCACGTCAGGTTTTTTCACAAATCACGAAAATGTGAAAATGTAAAAAAGGTAATTTTTTAATGATATTGATACATCACAATGTTTGTAACGTATGCAAATGTTTTCTGGCAACACGGAATGCATGTGTAATGAATAGATGCACACAAATACATTCCAGAATAATGGAACTGAGTCATACCCAGGCATGAAAGTGAGCCAGAAAAAAAAAGCTGGAAATTTTTTAGACTTCATACACTAAATTTGAAGAGAAAAAAATAGAGAAATTCTATTAGCAACATTTCCTGGATTAGTGTGCAGTTTTAAATTATACATAATATTGTAGACTTTTTGAAAAATCTGGTTAACTCGAATCCAACCCGCAAGAGTCAAATCTCAGCCCGAAACGAAGTCAACCCGAATGAACCCAACCCGCAACGAAAAAAATAAGTGGCCCAATGCAAGATATAGTGCCATTTGTAGTGCCGTGATGAAGCAAACGGAAATCTAATTTCATTTCATATAGTAAATGGCATTCATCTTTTTTCCCTATGTCCAGATATATGCATTAATCCACTTATGTAGAAATTATTTCTGAAAGTAAATTTTTAAAAACGTTTCTAAGAAAATATTTCTCAAACAGTGATTTTTCATTGAAAAAACAAACAGTTTAAGAATAAAAATTATAGCTGCTCTAAAAGAAAGGAAAAAAAATCGCAAACTTTGAGAGAGACATTTGGCAAACTTAAATTTCTGCTGGAACATGTGCAGTGCAAGCGTTGTGAATGGTCTTTGTACGGGGATTTCAAGATGATCAGAATATATTGCTCAGCCAACAAGCAGGCTGCACGAAATTTCCGTGCTTTTTGTGTTAATAGAACTCCAGAGTAAAGAAGAAACATTGGGTTCGGAAGCAGTGGCTAGTCAGAAATACCTTCACACCTGGTGAAAAAACATTGTTTCAATTCCATTGGCTAATCCTTCGAAAATGCTTTTGCCAACGTTACACAATAAACTAGGTTTAATAAAGCCATTCATGGCAGCTTTAAGCATGGACAGCAAATGCTTTCAATACCTTTCTTTTAAGTTTCCACCGATTGCGTCGAAAAAAATCAAAACTGTCATTTTTATAGGCCCACAAATACGAAATTAATGGCGGACACCATATTTCGAAAAAACTATGAGTAAGTGCGAATTGCAAGCATAGACTGAATTCAACAATGTGGTGCCCAACTTTTTGGGAAACATGAAGGCTGTAAATTACATCACTTTAGTAGATGAGGTGTTGGAATCCTACAAACAGCTAGGTTGCAAGGTCAGGTTCGGAGTTCATTTTCTTCATGCTCATCTAAATTACTTTCTTGACAATCTTGATCATTTTACGGAAGAACTTGAAGAGCGCTTCCACCAGGATATTAAAGTGATGGAAAGAGAGATCTAGGCAAGTGGACACATATGAGGGCCGACTATTGTTGGATGCTGAAAAAAATGTGTACGGTAGAACACCAAAGAAAATAAAAAAAAAAGATGATTTCAAGAGGAGCACAGTGGTGAATGTTTGGTATGTTTGTATTGAAATATGTATTTGTGTTTCTCTATTCGTTACACACGCTTACTTTTCTGCCAGAGAACATTTTCACGTGTTACAAGCACATTGTGATGTAGCAATGTCATTAAAAATTTACATTTTCGTCATTTTTGAAAAAACCCGACAAGATACAGGTTTTTTAAGGTCATTTTCGTAATCTGCAGAAAAAATCCGTTCTGACAGATGTTGCCATTTCAAAACAACAAAACCTTGCATATTAGTGTTACTTGTTTATAGAGAGTAATTTCTGACAACTCTGCTACCATACTCTCTCTACCCACTGAGCTGCGAACAACAATATCTAATCTCTTTACGAACGTATATATACTGGCGTATTACTGGCCAGTTATTTCGTATATACGAAATAACTGACAACCGTATATATATACGTTCGTAAAGAGATTAGATATTGTTCGTAGCTCAGATGGTAAAGCCTCCACCCGGCAAGTGGAAGGTCGTGGGTTCAGGTCCCACCGAACGCAGAAATATTTATTTTCTTTCGAACGTTTCACCATCTAATCACGCCATAACATCGGCGCTGGTATCACTACGCCAATAAACGTTGATTGATATTGTTGTTTGATTTAATATCACAAACTATTAGAAATTTTTACATTGCTGAGAGTCAAAACTAGAATACTTTGTTGCAATAATGAATACAAATAATGTCTATTGTTTTCATGTAGAAGTTATACACAACGTTGCCATAGGGATCCCCACCATTATGACCAGGTTATGAAATTAATGTTGTCAATACTTGCTTTTCAAAAACTTTTCCTCATCAAATACTAATGAATGTAATTAAAAATCGCATCCAGGTCATTATCGATATGGTGATTTTATAGCTTTCCTGTAGTCATAATATAATAGCACTTACAGAGGGGGCGAGGGGTGGACAATAGCTACTCAGTGGTATACAGGTGGACCGAAACCCAGAACAGGTTCTAATTGATATTAAAGATACATTGAAGATCACATCTAGATGGTCACCGATATGGTAAACATTCAAGTACTTTCTCCGATTTGGAAGTTGGTGACTATACCACATTTCCCCTTTTCTACTCACATGGGTAATGCCTTCCGTATTTAGTTCAGTCCAAAACTTTAAATCATCCATCCTCTTCTTTTTCTGCCTCTAGGTCTCTTCCGTGTGATATTTCCCTCTAGTGCTAACTAGTTAGCTTGTATTTTTTCCTCCTATGTATGTTTGCAAAATGCTAACTTCTCAGAATTGTAGTCATGACAGCTTTCTTTTGTACTGGATTTGTTAAAAACTTCACGGTTAGAGATCTTATCAGTCCATATGGCAAATAGACTTGCTATAATTATTAAGAAACCAAAATATATATGGAGCATACAATAAAAAAATATTTTCTTTATTCTTATTTTGCTCCTGTTCTTATATCTGTGTCTAAGCTGTGAACTATTTTGATTTAATTGTTAGAACAGAACTGTACGCTGTATTGTGTCAGATGAGACCTTTTTTAGAATATGCAATTTCAGTATTTTGCTAAATTTCGAAGTCAGCTATTTTTGCAACTGAATTTTCGCCCAAGACAACTATTTTTGCAAATATTTATGACTGTTTAGGCTACTAAAGCAACTATTTTCAACATAAATCTGTAGTGGCAACCCTAAAATAGTAATGTGTTAAATTTCCTCCTCCCTTCTTTTTCCTTTCGACACATTTTCTTATTTTAGGAAGATAATCATTCATATTTTTTATTATTATTTTTAAATGGTTTTTCCTCTGCATATTCAATGCAATAAAATGATCCAGTTTCTTTAAATGCTAAAAATACTTCTTGTATGTTGTTTTTTGCAGATCAAAGATCTCCCAACCTTAAAAGATAACGATTTTGTTCGAGAAGGTTATAAGTTGTACATTGGTGAAGAGCGAAAAACAAAACTTATTTCTACGTTGAAGGCTGATGTTGAGGTAAACTGTCCTCAGTATCTGAACAATCTTTGTTAAGCTTCTCATGCTGTGCCAAATGCTAATGCTTGATAATTTTGACATTAGTAAATGTATCATAAATGGATCAATATCCATGGGGACATTCCTTTAAAAATTATTTAATTTTTAACAGTGATTGGCATTTTATTGTGGTTGTATTAAAAAAAAAGACACTGCTACATTTTTTTTTAGGTGGAGTGGGGTGGGGGGGACTTTTCCAGAATGTTATTTCACTTTACGCAATTTTTATAGAGACTTAAGCTTATGTATTGTCAATTTTATTTTTCAGTTCCTATCAAAACTTGGCTTTGCAGAATATTTAATTTTATGCAGTTTATGGCAAACTTAATCTTGGAAACTAATTTTACTTGGTTTCTGTCAAAGCTTAACCTTATAAACTATTTTAATTTTATTCGATTGCTGTCAGAATAGCGTTATAGGCTGTGTTTTAATTTCATACAATTCAAGACTAAACCTTGTGAACTATTTCAATTTTATGCAGTTCCTCTCAAAGCTTAATCTTGTGGACTATTCCCTGTGCTTGGGTGTCCATGACATTCAAAGGGCAGAAGAGGAAGAGCAGCAGGCCCAAGAGAAAGGCTCCATTGAGGCAGAGGGAAGTGGAGGTGAAAACGGTCCAATAACCGAAGAAGACGAAGACTCTGCTGGAAGCACTGTTATTGCGAAAGAGACTGTTTCCACTCCTCCAGATTCACCCAAAGGCGTCAGGTTCGAATCCCCATTGCCAAATGGAGTACACGATATTACCAAAGATTTTTATGCTATTCGCAGTGATCTAAGTAAGTTTGTGACCATTGTTTTGTTCCTTAGTGTGATTCGTGAAAGAGAAATGGACTGCTTGGTGGGCCATTTTGGTTGTCTTCTCTGACTCTGTTAATAGTAGGGTGAAAAAGAAAATATCGATCTGCTTATTGCACGAAAATTTAATGAGAATTCCTTTCACAGGGTATTAACATGTTGAATGCCACACGAATTTATAAGGAAATCCCCGTCAGGCCACACACGCTGCTTAGAAATGCGCTGGTATTGTGGTATAGCAGTGCGATTTTTTCAAAAGAAATATTTAAATGCATTAATGATACAATCCTGTAATACATAAAAATTAAGTGAATGTTGAATAAATTTTAGGTAATTACTTAAAACGATGTAAATTTTTTAGTTTTATATCATATTTTACACTGTCAGTCACCGATGACTGACGTGGCACTCAACGTGTTAAGAGTGGGCAGAAAGACATCCCATACCCAGAACAGCTTTTACGATTGTGTACATAATTGGTCCCGTCTACACACAAAATGTCATTGATCAACTTCTATTAGAGAACTGCTAAATAAGCATGTGAGCAGCATAGCAAAGCGTAGGAATGCGTTCAGCTGCTTGAAGTTTTATACTTCACCACATGGGCTTCTGTCAGTTCTTATTCTTTCATAAGCTGAAATTCAAGTGGTTATTTCAGTAGCAGATTTCTAAATAAGCACACAAAGCACACGACTAGGGGCCAGCAGCTGTGAGCACAAAAATAAATTATTATATGAAATAAGAGTTAAATTATTCATTTGAATAATTATGAATTATAATAATTAAGAATCACCATTACATGTAAACAGTACAATCCATATGCTTTTTTCTTAAGTATTCCTTTCTTTGTAAGGGAGAAGGGAAGCAGCTATACACTCTGCACCTAGGTTTGTTTGTTTTGTGGTTTTACGGCTCAAAGACTACAATGGTCATGCTGCGCCGGGACCTACTGTTTTCCGAGGAATCCGAACCTCTTAAGGCCTAGGGAACCAAACCCCGGACTACAGTGAGCAGTGCGATCTTTATGAGATCTCTGAGTAAGCGTTCTTTGCACTGCTGGGAGTCGAACCCGGATTAACGGCGTACTAGGCGAACGCGTTACCACACTGCGCCACCGCAAGGCTACACCTGGAGTGTGACAATTTTTAAATTTACCCATGGGTTACATGTAATACGTTGTTCATTAAATTTTAAGCAAATTCAAAGCCGATACTACATGTACATATGTTACCTATATAGGTTTATTTCATTCCAAAGTTCGGAAATTTTAAATTCCAAAGCTGATTTAGCCAGTATTTTATGTTGGTTCTAAATTTCTCATTATATACTTGTCTTACTGTATATAGAT
>QLNU02014176.1:32006541-32066519 GCA_006491805.2 Dysdera silvatica | reverse complement strand
GGAATGCGTTCAGCTGCTTGAAGTTTTATACTTCACCACATGGGCTTCTGTCAGTTCTTATTCTTTCATAAGCTGAAATTCAAGTGGTTATTTCAGTAGCAGATTTCTAAATAAGCACACAAAGCACACGACTAGGGGCCAGCAGCTGTGAGCACAAAAATAAATTATTATATGAAATAAGAGTTAAATTATTCATTTGAATAATTATGAATTATAATAATTAAGAATCACCATTACATGTAAACAGTACAATCCATATGCTTTTTTCTTAAGTATTCCTTTCTTTGTAAGGGAGAAGGGAAGCAGCTATACACTCTGCACCTAGGTGCGACAATTTTTTAAATTTTCCACTGGGGTATATAATACGTTGTTCATTAAATTTTAAGCAAATTCAAAGCCGATACTACATGTACATATGTTACCTATATAGGTTTATTTCATTCCAAAGTTCGGAAATTTTAAATTCCAAAGCTGATTTAGCCAGTATTTTATGTTGGTTCTAAATTTCTCATTATATACTTGTCTTACTGTATATAGATTTTTTATATATGGAAGTTCTAGTATTTAAAGAGTTTTTCGTTTTTAAGGTTCACCACGGCGAGAAATATATTTCTTGGCTTTGGTTGATATTCTCACCCACTATGGCGTGAAGAAACGAACAGCCCAAGCTGCAAAGACAGTGAAGCATGGTACAGGAGCCGAGATCTCGACAGTACATCCTGACCAGTATGCCAGGCGTCTTCTGGACTTCCTGTCAAAAGCTATATTGTGATTGCCTTAACCTTTTTTCCCCCTACTTCGCACACCTCAATGCGAGGCACAGACGATGATTTTGAGACACATGCGTTTACCCAAACAGTGCGCAAAGTACTTCATCATTCTGGCCTTACTGTAATCGGGGCCTATGCTTAAGTTGTTTGCCTTGATGCCATCCAGCAATTTGAAAACTTCTTTTGCAGTCAGAACCGTTTTACATCTTTGAACCAGTCAGTCTATGTGTTGTGATAATTTTTTGAGTTATATTATAGTCTATAGTTCTCTTCAAGCTTTGGTTAAATAGATTACGTTAGAGGTTATGTCTATTAAGCTTAACAATCAAAATTCTGCAGATTGTTAAACATATATATTTCTTTATATGTAGTTCCTAGATATCCACACTATCCATTCATTATTTTCAACAAAATCTTCATGTAGATCTGTTGCACAAGTTATAGAAAAACCATAACGATTCTGTTGCTCACATATTTATATATTCTTTAGAGTACATGCTTTTTTCGAAATTAATAATAAACATATACAAAGTGCCCTTCATATATACATTTCTGATTTGCCATACCGTTATTTAAATGTACAGTGAATTTTTAATTATTTGTTGTGTTTATTTCTTAGTTTTGTTCATAGTATTAGAACCAAAGCACTGTATCGTTGAGTTATTTAGGAAAGTGCACAACTTTACTAAACAACTGGGGTATTATGTTATCTAGAAAAAGCATTGAGCTTTGCTGTATTGTTTTCTACATATTGTAATTACAGATAAGTTTAGCGTTTTATATAGTTTGTGAATCTTTCAAATACTGTCACTCTTATATTGTTTGTACTGTTTTTAAACGCAGTGCACATCGGATAAGTAAGGAGTAAATGCTGCTTTATTGTGCGCATGTGGCAATCACGTTTATGCATAAAAGTAGGACCTGCATTTTAACTTCTTTACAGTTCTGTGTAAATAAATGCGTTGGAGGGGAGGGGGACAAATATTAAATGTCAGAGAAAGCAGGAGCAATACCATAATTACTTTCATATATATATATTTGTTTAACAGCAGTCCTGTTTGTATCTATTTCCATGTCTAAGAGGGAAACGGCAATACGTGTGTTAACCTATTTTAAACAATCATTTATTACTTCAAAAAATTATTCTAAGAAACTACTCTATTAATTTATAAGAACATTTAATTTATAAATTATCCTCTATTATAATTCTATTTTAAGAACGTTTTCTAAAAAAAACTGTTCTAAAAATTACTATTTTAAAGAATAGTTTACTAAATTGGTTCTAGTTTTTAGTAAGGAGTAATATTGCTAACCCATTTTCAAAGAGGATTTGTTAATTCTTAATCATCATTTGCGTATCTATTTTAATTATGACTTACTCAACCACTGCAATTTAGAAATGGCCAATTCAAGTTCTTATTATTGCTTAATGTCTAAATTACTTTAAAAAAAAACAACATAATATATTGTAGCATTTTTTATTTTTAGCTAACTTGGAATGGTTATCCAATTTCTTTCAAATGATTAACCAAGTGACGAAATACGACAGAGGTAATTATGTTCCGAGATTTCCGGGAATTTCAACTTACCTCTTCCGGGATTCCTTTTGAAAAATCACAAAAATGTTATCCTATAAATGTTTCCTATAATTTTTTATATTCCTGTGGAAATCAGTGTCTTTACCAAAAATATTACGTAACTTTTCAGGGAATCTAGTTTGGACTTACAATCACCCCTGATATAAGTAAAAGGTCCCCATACCCCTAGAATTGTCAGAGAACTTGAAATCGTTCCTAAAAATCCTGAAAAAAAACAAAACTTTTTTTGGGAAACCTGGAAAAGTCAGAAAAAACTTTACTAACTTCTGTTTTGAAAAGCTAAATTGCACGCGAACTTGAAGCTGTCTTCTCCGAAACCAAAGTTCAATTCAAAGTTTTGTTTGCGATTAGTCAGAGAATGTTGTCGTAATAGTATGTAAAAAACTTAGAAAAGTAACAATTTTTTCTCCAAGACATAAGTGGGAACTTCGCAGGTAATCTTTACACTTTTCCGCAAATTGTAACTGCTTTCTCTGGTTTGCAACTTCATCGTTGAATTTAATTTTTATTGAAAGACATTTTTTAACGTGTTGCATTAAATGAAATTGTGTTTTCTGTACCTGGAGTATAATACTGCAGCTGTATTTTCCTCTTAAAGATGACAAGATCGGGTCAAGCTGTTCAATGTTGTGATATAATCCTGTTTTAGGTGCATTAATTATGTGAAAACCAAAGCTTTTGGTTGATCAGTATTTGGAACAAGCTTTAATTTACAAGTGAGTATCCGTTGAGGATGCTATTTGTATTTTCTTAGTTTCTGTAAAAAGATTTTAGCAGAAGGTATTATTTGTTATTAAATATTATATAATCTCTATATTCTAAATGTTTGTTTGATTACTCGTGTGTCAACTAGAACGCATAGAATAGTGATAATGCTGGTTTTCTGTGTCACATTTCTTGCTCTATTGCAATTTTGAATCAAAGTACTCTGTTGAAGTCATCTGATCTTATCCTCGATGTTGATTGGCTCAATTTTTTTTTACCTACTTTTATTTTCTGTGTAGTCAACTGTTCAGTTCAAATTTTGTGCCGTCATTATTTAGAAAAAAACCAGCAATTTATTTTACATATCTGTGTTCTGTTGAGTTCCTGCGTGTGTAAAGCCAACTGTGTTGTTCTCTCCATGGTTATTTTTTACCGTACAGTAAGATGGTTAGCGCTCATTGTGTTGAGTTGTTAAAACTACTACCTTTTTTACGTAGATAGCTGGTATACTTGTATATATATAAATCATTACATCTCTACATGCTTTCTCTAATGGCTAATTACTTTGTTCATTCAGCTCTTTTTGACATGTTAATACATTGATGTTATTGCTCACATCTTTCTTGATTCCTATTTTTATTACAAGTATTATCTCGAATGTGTACATAAACTAACCGAGGAAAAGCATATAATACTTATACAAGAATATGTATGTATGTGCTTTTTAAAAAAAAATGAATTCAATTGTAGAACTTCGAAAGAATTGCATTTTTTAGCTTTAAACCTAGTTTTTACTTAAAATTTCTAAATAAATAAATATATTAGCCGAAGGGATCTCCTTAAATAATTATTAAGAAAGGTACAGGGAAAATAACTGCCATGATTAAGTTTGAATCTCTACTTTCTTGTTATTTATAAATATACAGGGTGTTCGTGAAATGTTTTGACAAAATAAGACAAGAGATGGTAACCATCAAGGCGAAGGCGAATAATATTTACTATGGAACCTAAGGTCACACCCAACTCTTTTTGGTCAGAAAAATGGGGAAAGTTCACGAAATATCCAGCATGCACAAATATTTACAACTGGTGCATGAGAAGCCCAAGATGTGAATCATGTCAGCTGATTAGGACATCGTATCTTGCACTTCTCGTATACTGGCTTTAAACACTTGTGCATTCTAGACATTTTCTGAACTTAATCTTTTTAGACACTCAGAGTGGAATGCGACCCTCGGTTTCATAGTAAATATTGTTCGTCTTGTTGGGGGGTTACTATCACCTTATTTTGTCGAAATAGTGTACGAACTCTCTGTATATTACATTCGCAAACAAAATACATAAGGACAGATGTGCAATTGATTTAACCCAATAGCCACATATTACAAAGTGTGGATAAAACTTTTTTTACATAATTAAATTACATTAGTAAACATATAATCAAAAGTTATATGTATATATTTTCTGAAATTAAATTTAATTCTTCACGTAGAGCAGTTTCGTACTTTGTATTAAGTTAGCTATTTTGTTAAATCAGTTGCACTTCTAACATCATTAAACATTTTGCTCGTGAATGCAAATATAATTTCTCTGATTTAAAGTAAATAGTCGTAATTAATTATGGAAGCTTGTGATATTACCTAAAAGCACGGCGTAAGTTGATAGTATTTTGCAAGTTGAAATTTTGTTAATTTGTGAAACTTTAAATATATCCAAATCAATTTATTGGAATTCTAACTGCAAATTTGCAGCAGGATATCAGTTTTCTATTTACGAAGAGTGAACTAGTATGGTAAATTCGAAGTAAATTTTCCAAAGATCCCCTCCCCTCCCCTGATACTCCTTTTACAATCTTTTAATTTTATGTCAAACCAAAATACTGCTATACAATGGAACGATATGCCAAACCCTTTAACGACCAAATCACTGATTGGGTCTGCTTGTTAATGACAGGTGGGCAAAATCGTTTAACGACCGAATCACTGAATGAGTCTGCTCATTAATGACAGGTGGGCAAAGTCATTCACTGATTCGTCCAGTGAACGATTTGGTACATCTGTAATATGATGGCATATCACAGGATCCGAAACCAACTTTGTCCTTAAAATCGAAGAGTGAAAATCCTTTTCATCCTGCCTCATAACAGTTTCTTCATTTCAGCTCACACTGCACTTATTCTACGACGAATTGTGCAATGATGCAAAATTATGCTAGCTTATGATTGCCAAATTGAAGCAATATATGTTTAATTGGCTTTTTAATTTAGCAGTAGGAATTTTGTTTGTCGTTAGTGTTTCTGATTTTGTGTGACGGGTTGTTGCAATGCAACGTTTTATCATATTTGTGTCTGTCTTTCTAATTTTATGGGTCAGATAGAAGCTTTATATGAGCAATGCATACATTAGGTTAGTTGGATATTGTCGTACAGCTGAAGCGACTCCACTGTATTGTGACCCAAGTTGGAATTATTTTTACTAGTCAGCTGAACATGTATCGAAATATGTTCAGCATACGTATGCATACTACCTTTAAAAATTATTAACGCCCTATAACAATATTACAAATTTCACAGATATTTCTTCTATTTAACAGACCATATTAGACAATTCAAATTTATATCAGAACTTGCTATATTTGAATAATACATATTTTGCTATAAATTATATAAACTGCAGTGGTTTTTTTTTACACCATTACTGGAAATTTCTTTACATATGCTCCTTGGACTATTAAAAACTTTTTCAATTTATTCGCTATTCAGCTGCTATTAATGCATATATGCAAAACCTTGAATGTGATCAGAGTTTTATTATAATGTACATGTAAGAGGCCTTTGGCGATTTTGTACATTATGACGTAGTGTTTACTGTGATCTCTTAATTTTCTTGTCATGGTTATGTGTGACGTTTTACTTTTTGTAGCTGCCTAACTAGTTATAGTATGTACATACGTTTTGCTAAAGTTCCAAAGAATAAAAATTTACTTCTCGCCGCTATCGTGTTTTTGCTATATTTACACATTTGCAGAAGGTAAAGTCAAAACTTATGCTCCAGTAACTGAATTTTTGGTAGAAGAGTGTGTTTGGAACGTGGTTCACATCAAAACTCGTACATTTGACTCAAGATTCCTATGTAAGTGTAAATGAAAACCGAATCCACATATGTTTTAAATTCTACACATGCAGAAAACGCCTGTAAAAATGCTGTAAGGGTTCAAATAAAAAGTAGACTCAACAGATTAATACATAAGGTTTCGCTGTTCACCATATAAGGGTAACAGATATAACACAATAACAAAATTGCAGCAATGGCTATAAGAAATCGTCCATGTTTAGACATGTGTCTCAATGTTGGACAAGTTTGTGCATGCCTTCCACATTGAAAGAGGAAGGCCGCTGCTGCTCAGACATTGCCTAACTGGGATCTGCAACCTTCGAGGAAGACATGGAAATCACAGAGCAACAGGTCAGGACTATATGGTGGATGCTGAACTTAATTTCGGACGTTAAGTTTTTAACCCTCATTTGTGGTGGATGACCATGTGGTATACAGTAGTTTCCAAGATGCTGACCAATGACTGTATGAAGCAAAAATATGGAAAATTACATGATTGATCAAGAGTTTCTAGTTTCTTGAATGCAAAGAAAAATTACTACAACTCGTATCTGTAGTGAAAAGAAGATATAAGAAAACTAGTTTCTCTTCTATTTTAGGAACTATTATAATAGAAACAAGTCTAAAATAATTAAAAAGGATTTTGACACAAAATCATTCTTTTGTATTGTGCAAGAACCTATAGTTTTGTGGGGAAATCGAACCTCTTTATGGAATTAAACTAGACAAATCTGTAGGGAAACAAGTGCTGAGTACACACACACAGTAATCAAACCCGAATTATTCACTGCACGGACTGCATATCAAAAACTTAAGTGATGAATAATGGTTTACATATTCACCAATCTTTGTTGTGAACTGAAATTGTGAATTGAAAAGGTAAAACTCTGTAAATATCAAGTTCTTTGTTTCTTTTTCTGTAATTTTGAAACCTCTTCCCTGTTCTTGAGAAGCTAAAATCGTTGAAATACGCAAATTAGCTTTTGTCAACAAAAACCAAATCGCCCACTTTCCACTGCAGACGTGTTATTTTTTTGGGACAGAAATTTACAGATGCAAAATATGACTAATTACTCCTAATTTCGTACCCCGCCAGTAGGTGGTGTATTAGGGTTAATTCTTCTATTTTGATAGAAATATACTAAATTACCAACAATCGTGAATTAAGCACGTTTAAAAAGTTCATAATTTTGCCGATAGGTGGTGCATCAAGAACGAAATCATACATCAAAAATATCATTACTCGTTAACTAACGTTAAAGTCGTTTTTTAAGTCAATTTTTTTTAAATTCTAGAAACAGACACCAGGTGGCTTTTTTTCGCGAAATAGAATTATAAATTGCGTGAATTAATTAAACATATGGATTAGTTAAATTTACTATTGAATAAATCTGCAAGCCTCTGTGTGTGCAGATAACGAAAGCCAAAGTAGGAGATTAACCGAAACATGTCGCAAAATCTTGGCACAAATCGCACGCTATTTTTTAAAGTATGATGAGGAAATTTTTCTGAAATTTTAATAAAATTTATTTTATATAAATCAAACAATGTCAAACAATCAACGTTTATTGGCGTAGTGATACCGACGCCGATGGTATGGCGTGATTAGATGGTGAAACGTTCGAAAGAAAATAAATATTTCTGCCTTCGGTGGGGCCTGAACCCACGACCTTCCACTTGCCGGGCGGAGGCTCTACCCACTGAGTTGGTTTATGATATTATTGGGCCGTTATTTCGCAGAATGGTGTAGTACATGGACTACTATTTAAACCAAATTGCAAAGAGACTGGTATTAAATTGATCGAAATGCCCGTTGCAGCATATTGTCCTTCGTAACTCAGTGGGTAGAGCCTCTGCCCGGCAAGTGTAAGGTCGTGGGTTCAGGTCCCACCGAAGGCAGAAATATTTATTTTCTTTCGAACGTTTCACCATCTAATCACGCCATACCATCGGCGTTGGTATCACTACGCCAATAAACGTTGATTGATTGACATTGTTGTTTGATTTAATCTGCGTAGTGTTCGATTTATATAAAATAAATACATATGCTGCAACGGGCATTTCGATCAATTTAATACCAGTCTCTTTGCAATTTGGTTTAAATAGTAGTCTATGTACTACACCATTCTGCGAAATAACTGGCAACAATATATATACGTTCGTAAAGAGATTATATATTGTCCTTCGTAGCTCAGTGGGTAGAGCCTCCGCCCGGCAAGTGGAAGGTCGTGGGTTCAGGTCCCACCGAAGGCAGAAATATTTATTTTCTTTCGAACGTTTCACCATCTAATCACGCCATACCATCGGCGTTGGTATCACTACGCCAATAAACGTTGATTGACATTATTTTAATAAAATGCTGTGAGTAAAAAGTTATTCAAAATATGGTAAAACTGCGAGTTCACATAAAAATTTAAAAACTTTCGATGCTTTGTAAAACAGCCATTCCTTACTACATATCGCAATACACTTGTCAATAAAGTTTTGTTTGTCAATTTTTTTTCCCTCAGCTGTTCCGCAATCACGGTTGCGTTTCGTTGTTTTAATCCAAATTCAAAGTAATTTTCACACATAAAGCTAGTCGTAAAAAATAACAGATACAAAATTAGAAGTCAGAAGCATCGCGTCCAAACATGGAAGGCGCAGACCGTCTGCAAAGCATGCGTTTTTTTACCTAAAGACCATAAAAAATATGAATTTTTGAGGGGCCAGTAAAAATTTGCACGGGAAGATCTTGAATGAGGTTTTCCATGGTTTTCTTAGAATCGACCGTAAAATCGTAAGGTGGAGTTAAAATCCGTACAAGTTGGCATCTCTGCATGTGGTAACGTGCAGGCCACAAGCAACGGCTTATTCCACTTCGATCCAAGAGCAGATGGATACTCTCTCCATACCATGTTTTGGGAGTTACGTGCATTAGAAGACACTGGTGCCGAAAATTATGATTTGAGCTCGCGATGGGATTTTCACCACAGGCAGCATTTTTAATGTAGAACTTTAGAGTTTTAGGTTAAAATTTCTCCCCAACGAATATTTCATGACTTCCATATATTTTTTTTAAATTCTATGACTTTTCCAAACCTGGAAAATGAAAAATAAAATTCCATGACCTGTATGAACCCCGAGTAGGGTTGACTCTAAGTAGTTGATAGAATCAAATAGATACACAATCTTTGATAATAACACAACAAAACATTTATCAGATGATCATGAAAGTACTAATGCAGAAAGACTGAATGATAGCTTTCATTATATATTTTATAAGCACACTGATGATCAAAGTCTAGCAATAAAACACGTATCTTAGTTTGTGGCCGTGAACTGACTGGAGTTGAGTGAAAAAAGTACCCTTGTCGCCTTATGACTCGACCCACATGCATGCTTGTGGGTCTTGTCTGTAGCTGTTCTTTGGAATAGTTGATACTTGTGGGCATCAGGAATAAAACAAATCTTACGACTGCCAGAGTAAAAATAGAAAGTATATTAGAAACAGTAATTTTTTTCTGCATTGTGGATGAATACATTACAACTGTGCCAATATGCAATCTTGGTTAAACGAAAACGGTTATAATTTTAAAGAATGGTGGTGTAATTAGATAATAATGGTTTTATAATCATAAACGCACATGATACTGCATACAAAAGGCTTTATTATCGCTGAATGATTACACCTCTACTTAAATTATGACTTTCCTTAGCGTCGTATTACAGATGGGGCATTTTGCACAGCTTCTGTCTTGTGTGTACCATCACAAAATGGTCTATTTTTCGTTTGCTTACAGTTACAGAACCAGTACTCTCTAGTTTCCTGGGGTTTGAAGACAACAGGCTTAATTTTTATTTTCATCTCTGGATACCGGCAATATCCATTGCAGAAGGGCTAAAAATACATTAAAAACAGTTCATGAATAAAAATCAGGAAATCTGTTTCTACCATTTTGTCTTAAACTAGAGTTCTTTAACTCATATATTACAAAGTCGAATACTATCACCTTTCCCAAGGTGTTGGAAGTAAATTTATCTGTGGCAGTTATGAATCTTACTTTATTCTCGACCTCCCAAAATATTAAATGAACAGTTCCAAAAATCGCCTACAGATAAAACCCACAAGCATGCATATGAGATCATGACTTTGTTCATCCACTTGGTTCACAGCCATAACAGACTAAAATGTCTTCACACATTAAGCATCTATATGCTTATTAAAATATGTTTATCATCACGTATGCTTATGTAGCTGCATATGTATCAGTTGATTTTATCTGTAGCTGTATCTTGGCATTGTTTACTTAACATATGTGGAAGTTTGGAACCGGGAGGATTTACCATTTTGCCGCTACAAATCTACTTTTTTGCCACCCCTTCACCAATCAATGATAGGAACATAAAAATCGTTACATTCAATTTACACCAAAAACTTTGTATTGGCAATATGTTGAAAAACAAACTCATAAACTGAAACATAAACATTAAATAATATTAACTTACATTGAAGTATTATTTCTTTTTGGTATATAATAAATCAGGTATGTAAATCATGATATATAACAAATTTTATTGAAATATACATTTAATTTTAGCAAAAAATAAATAAAAGCCCATTAAACACTGGTATTTAAATGGAAAGCATGATGCCTAGCTTTTTTCTCGGCAAAACATCTGATTATATCATATGGTATTGATTTTTTTATATCAGACTCAATACACAAAATTTTGCCGCCCTAGTCTATAGCCTATTGGGAAATGCGGCACTGTATGGAACAAAGTAAGATTTGTGCCATTACATTTTCATACTTCTCTTACGAACTTCAACTTCATAAAAGTGTGAACTTAAAATTATAATAACCGGTCAATAAAACTGAACATGAAAATGCATTATTTGTCCTACTTAATGTGATATACTTTGTGTCAGTTCTTAAAGGTAAGAGATAAAATATCACAGTCTTAAAATATAGCGTTCAATATGGGACCTGACACAAATATAAGCCTGCCATAATAAAGTTATATTTTACTAAACACAGCATAAAAATGTATTGCTAGTGTAAAGCAACTGCCACAATGATATAGGCTACTCGTTGCATGTAATATTAAAATAACCTCATCTTTTCATGCAAATTTTAATTTTTGTACTTTTACATTAATGATTATATCATTGGACGGAAATTGCTTTTTTTTCTTTCTTTTCTTTTTTTTAAATATATTTCATCACTCACATTCCCTATGAAAATTTATTTTAAGTAATACTTTGTGTTTCTTCTTAAAGAACTGAAACTATGCATGACATTAATTAGTATTTTAAACAATACTGTGATTATGACAATAATGTAAAAAGTACTGTAGGGGGACACTGCAGAACGATCTCACCCGGCCAAGTGCCAACTAACGTCGCCAAAACTCCTATACTCTTAAAATTGGTCCGAGATTTTTTTGGGCATGGTCAAAGTGTGCATACATGTCATGTGATTTTTTTGAGTGTAAACGATGTATGCATGTGTGTGGTAGATGTATTGTAGGGGGACCCATCAGCGGCTTTGTGGTTATTGTTTGAATCAAAAATAATAAAAAAAAAAAACCACTAATATCTTGGTATCAGTATTATGTATAATTATGTACACGAAAGGTATAATATAAATATGTAGTCATCAGTATAATTCAAATAGATAGTTCATTTGTAAACTATTATGGCAGCTAGAAATAAAGCAAACACACAAAACGACAAATCATAATGAAGTAATGCGGGAAGAAGATCAACATGTCTTTAGTGACAAAGCAAGCATAGGAGTCATCTGTACTGTGATCATAATTTTTAACGAAAGCCTCCAAAAACATAGGCAAGCTTTTTTATCACACATTTCTAAACATTCCAGGCTAATCCATCATGACGTCACAGAACGGAAATCGCGGAAACAGAAAGGAAGTTGGCGACCAAAGGGTGGGATTGTTATGCAGTGATGCCGTACTATGCATATAGCAATAATAAACCATCTAAGGAATTAAAAAAATTTAAACTTATTGTAAACAAAAATGAAGAACTTGCTTATGAGAGGAATGGGAGGGCTATAATAATTTAACTATGTTTAGGGATCTCCAGCAAATTATATGAAATCATTTACTCTTAACTAATTTTAAGTTATACACCAGAATATACTGTTTTTAAGAAAAATGAATTATAATTAAAATTAAAGATACTTTATATGATATAACAAACTAAAAAATCTACAATTAAAGATATTAAATAATAACAGGAAAATAATTAAAGCAGACACATTTAGGAAAATGAAATTTCGAAATGTAAAAAAACCTAAAACAATGAAATTTGTAAAGCACATAAATGAACAAAACTTAAAATTACATAATATAAAAAAGAGAGATAGAGCAGATGTGAAATGATAAGTTTTTACTTCACGAAGAAATATTGCATGCATCAGTTGTATAATCAACATGTATCGAATATATTATTTAATTACAAGTGGATCTATAAATATGCAAGGCATACACAGAATAATTTATGATTTATCTTACGGAGATAGCGAACGAGATAGAGGAGATAGGAACAGCACATACAAGTAGAAAAGTGATAAAATGACATTAAAAAAAAATAAAATTACTATTATTATTATACTTCAGACATGGTAATCTATAATCTAAACAATAAGTTAAATATTTAGTACAAGTGAGAACTAAAACTTTTGTGTTAATTATTCAGTAAAAAAGTGAAATAATCCAACTGTTAAATGGGAATATTCAGTAAAAGGGAAATAACACTTTAAGTATTCTGAGCTAGAAGTTAAATATTTAATACGTTAAGCAACTCGCTAAAAATCAAACACATGGAGAAGTATGATAATGATGCAAC
Source organism: Dysdera silvatica (assembly GCA_006491805.2). Taxonomy (NCBI): domain Eukaryota; kingdom Metazoa; phylum Arthropoda; class Arachnida; order Araneae; family Dysderidae; genus Dysdera; species Dysdera silvatica. The sequence goes on along the minus strand of QLNU02014176.1, from coordinate 32,053,477 downwards.
GTTTACCTGATCATGACTAAAACCACAAGCACACCAGTAATAGATCTTTCCAGCCTGACACAGAAATTTAGAAGGCCTTTTATCGTGAACTCTCCCCATCTTAGTTTCATAATAGCTTTCATAGAATTCTTTGAAAGGGGCCTCATTCAACTCAGGGATATGAGAAACATCTGGTTTTCTGCGACTGCAGTACCACCTGAATGAATTCTACAATAATTAAAATAAAATTGATAAATGTGTGTGAATAGCAAAACATTTAACAAAATTCAAACCTGTTTCTTAATGAAATGCAATTAAAATGCAACTTATGTTTACTTTAAAAAAAAAAATGTTTATTGTCCGATTGCTTTCTAATGTTAGAAGCTACAATATAAAATGTTGATATACAATGGACCCTGCCTAAAGTGACGATTTTTGGGACTGATCTGCAATGGTCACAATGCACAACAAACTTCGGTATAGACAATGATTAAGTTCCCACCAGTTCTCTCTTATAAAAAGTGGTCACTTTAAAGGTCTTCACTTTACCAGGTTTCACTGTATATATATAATTAACATATATGTCAATGAAATTTGCAAATTCTATTAACGTTTTTTAACCTTAAATTAGGATTTAACGTTCATGTTTCCAGATTGGCAGATTTAGAAGAATTATATGGTAAACTCTGCCTATAACGATATTTTAGGGACTTTGAAAAGATTTCATTATAGGTAAGGATTTAACAGGATACACACAATGACACACTTCTGCCTAGGGGCCTCAGTCCCACAGAGAGCCCAAGCACCTAAGGCTTTCTTCCCAATTTTCTTTTTTATCAGCCATCTTACCTAAAATTTATAATCGTTTTTTCAACCATCTTAACAAAAATTTATAAATGACCTGAATTTTTTCTCTTCAACAATTTTTGAAGTTTGTAGTAGATGATAAATTATGCAGTCTATAGACTATAGTGGGGTTATTCGTTCCTTCGCAGAAAAGAAAGTCCATCGTGTTGTAATGTAATTTGTACAACTTGCAATTAGCCATTTTTTTAATACGAAAAGGTGGGGGGGTGACTTTATTAACTGCCTAGAGCAGGGATGACCAACCCGTGGCATGGCGGAGTTTTAACAGTGGTACGTGAAGACTTACTGAAAAATTAAAAAATTTGAAAAAATAATAACGTCGTCTTCAGGAACTTTGTCAAAATCAGTAAAAACCCTACTCATACACTACTGAATACAACAGTGCCAGAAAGCGGCACTGCTTGACACCAGTACAACGATGCGATAAGACAGCATGGTCATGGGACGAGCCCAATGGTTTGAGTTGCTTTGCTTTGGCGCCGTTGTGTCTTGCTATGGTTGTCCATTCTCGAGCGAGTGCGACACTCTGGCTGTCTAGCTCAGTTGATTTTAAACTGCTGAGCAAAACGTGAAGTGCGAAGTATGAGTACAACTAATCAATGCCGATCTATGAAGTACTAGTCCAACAGCTTTTCATCGTCGACATTGCGATACTCCACATTCCCCTCATCTCCCCTTTTTCCCTCCATACCTCCTCAAACCTCTTTCTCCTATACCCCCTCTCCGTCCCAAACATACTATCAATTCTAATCTGTTACAAAGGTAAAAACATTTAAACAGTCGCTCATCCTATCCCTACAACTCACAAACCACCACCGTCACAAACCGACGATACGACACTATAGCTACCATGCGTACATTTTTAACGCTTCACAAAACTTTCCCTCCCTTTTAAGAGTATAGCATTAGTTTTGCAGACGAGTTGGTGACAAAACAGGGGATTCATCTGTAGTGTCACCAAATCCAGAACTGTCTCAACCAGTGTATTTCCTACTTTTCTTCAAAAAAATTGCAGCATAGCTGTAGCTGGACATATAAAACGTAGAATGAAATTAAACAAGTAAAAAATTGTCTCTTAATCTGAATCAGAAGATAATGATTAGTAAACTGAGTTTTTGAGGAATTTGAAACTTTTAGCTTTTTGTATGGCTGATAGTCAAATGGTTTGATTTCAGGATGGCGATTTTTTTTTTAGAACAGTAACCGTTGCACTTTATGGGTTGAACTCGCTTAAAGAGTTCCCTTGTAACGACATTCAAAGCAAATGGTTAAGCCGACTAGTCTTCAATCTGTTTTAATCCTTTTTATCATAGAAAATGCTCTTTCCACCTTCGCATTGGAAACAGGAAATAACCTGAAAATGTTTATGATATGCTGAAGATTTGGATATGCATAGTTTTTAGAAAAACATTGCACTTGCACTCAAATGAACTAAGTTTAAAAGCCAAAAGGTTTTCAAATCTAAACAGTCTGTCAAGACGTATTCTTTAATGCTGTGCTGATCCAATAAATTTTTGTAATATTTGCATAAACATTGTAATTCTTCTAGTGGATCGCATTGAGTAGATAGCCTTTTAGCCTGGGAGCCATAGAGGGTGCCACTTATTTATTACAGACCTGTCTCTGGTCTTTTCGAATCATAAGATCCGTCTTCTGACTTTTCATTCATAATTTTTTCGATTCAACTTTTATTTTACGGAAATTTTTTTCCTGCCGTAACCATTTCGCATCGCAGTTTGCTACGCAAAATCTTAACTTCTTTGCATTTTGCATCGCCAATTGCGATGCGATACCGCTTATAAAAAACGCTGTTCTCAATCATTAAATCTTCAGCTGTTTTTGCATTTTGGTATGCTTTTAAAGGCTGCTATCCCAATTTTAGAATGTTTAGAAAAAATCAAATACATGCCAAGAAAAATTGCACTTCAAAAATTGAAAATTTTCTCCTGCCATAAGCTGTGAACAGGGCCGTCTTAACGCATTGGGGGATCCAAGCGAGTTGAGCCGATATCCCTTGATTGGGGGAGGGTCGATCATTATTTAGGGCTTTTATTTATACTGACTTTTAAAATTTTCAATGGAAAAAAAAACACATAATAAAAAAAAACTGCAAATTTGGGGCCTTTGTTTAGGTCAGAGTCTGGACCCTGTTGGCATACCTACTAAGATGAAACTAGTTGTGGAAGACGAAATTCGTACAAAAAAATAAAAAATACACCTTACACGATTTAATTAAAATTGCCTAACTCAACAATCCACACAAAATTACTTACGATTGAAGAATTTGCTAGGTGATTATGTTTAAATATTTTAAAAGCACTCATTATAAGCTCATAAACTTGTAGCAGACAAGCTTTAATAATTCCTGGAAATATCCTCCTTTTTTTTTTTTTTTTTTTTCTATAGTTACATATGTTTTAGACAACAATTTTTGTCCCAAAAAACAAACATGAAAATCGAGTAGTTATCGATTAATATATGTTGTATATCGATAGTTTAAACAGGGGCTTATTATTATTTTATTATATTATTTTTATTATTACGCTTAGCAAGTGTTGCTTATGAAACGTATGTGGTGTAAAATTTGTCTATAACGATATTCTAGGAGCTAGAAAAAGCTGTCGTTATAGACAGTTTGTTATTTGGTGTCACAGTAACATTCTCACCTCAGTTGAAAATTTTAAATAAAAATATTTGGAAAAATAAAAAGTATTTATTAGATATCTGTATATACCTTTAAGTAAGTTTTAATTAAGATTAATGCGATTTCGTTAAAAAAAATCCAAAATTTTGTCTTGCACTATATCTTTATTAAGTCTCTATATTTATTCCCGTAGGTGATATGGCTAAGCATCCGACAGCTCCGTTTGGTGAAGAGGTTACCCCTTAACTTGGCGAAATTGTGGGGTTCTGTGCGGGTTGCCACTTGTTTATAAAAGTGTTTGACGCGTCAAATGGGAATGATGGCAAATCGATCAGTGGTGTTTGCTGATAGGGTACGTGAAATGAACTTCTGTGATCTCTTAAATAATAGATTATTAAATTATGATTATTGGTTTCGATTACATATATATTTTTTAATTCTACATTTACCGACGTACGCTAAGAGTTATGAAACTCAATAAACTTGCACATTAACTCAATTTTACGGATTTTAGAAAGGTAAGTTTACTTGCGGTTCACCCGCTACTGAAATAAATACTTCGGTTATGATTCTGATTAATTTTTTAATTTATTTATTAATGAAATGTTGAAACTTTTACAATAAGAAATTATGTTTATAATTATACATGCATAAAGAGCCGGTTAAACGTGTAATTAGGGTATATTAGACCTTTAAAATTCTAAAATTAATGACATTTGCAGTTGTTTTCATACTTGAGTTTTCTCAACAAATATAAATCCAATTAAATTATTTTTTTTTCTAAACAATAACAACCCATCAGTTTTGCATATTGCCGTCGATGATAATTTCAAGTGTCAAATGTAAATTTTTGTAATTTTATAAAATAGCAAATACAGTATAGCTGATGGCATTGAATATTATTTACTGGCGTATGGAAGAGAAAGAAGGAGGAGGATTGTGCAAGGGTTTCATTGGGAAGGGTGGCCGCCGGGGGCGGCGCTGTAATCCCAGACAGGACGCTTGAACAGCGTAATCAGCCGCCGAGGCGGCTGAGGGGGAGATGGATTGCCGATCAACACGGCATTCATAGATGCACGTTCACGTAAAGTCGTCATTCAACGCACACCGAAACCAGCAGCCGTTGGAACCGTCACGGGGAACGGCCACGGCCCAGGCAGCAGGACCGGAGACACCCCCATGGGCCAGCCGAGTAACCTACAGGAACCGGCCAAGACCGGAAAGGAAGGTGTTTAGCACAGCCACGGAGGCAGCGCGAAGGCGGGGGGATCCGGTGGGATCCAGGAGGTCGGACAGACCTGGTGGCGAGGCGAGGCCTAAACGGCGGCGGGCGAGAAGGAGCTCCTCCCTGAGGTAGTCCTCATTTCCATGGTCCATGCCAATTTTGATTGTTTCCTAGATTATCTCCATATAAGAAAATATATTAAAATATAAACTTTGGCCAGTAGAATTCACACAAAACTACATATATTTTTCATATTAATTTTATATTGTATATATATGTAAGCATATATATTTTTTTTTTCACAAGGGGATCCGCTTTTCTTTGCCTCCTAGGGCGGGGCTAATCGATCGAATGGTGCCCTTTTTGATGTACTCTGAATTTGAAGGAGTGGCTGGAAGTCGTAGCGCCCTCTCGATGTTTCCTTACTCCATAGCATAATTATTTCAATTTGGTTTTAAAGTTCTTCTTTAAAAAGAGTAATGGTCGTATCGTGTTTGTTGTGTTTAATCAGAAGATTGAGACATTCGTTTATACTGGAGACGTTCGACTACGGTAAAATCCGATTTTACTAAAGACGTTAATTCACCATAGCCATCCACGAACATCAATCTCCTTGACGTACAAAAGAGGGCAATGATCCTCCGTTTTCTTTAGGGGAATTTCTTCAACGACGTAAAGAATAAAGAAAGCCGCCCCTCGTACACAGATCACCTTTTACCACCATATGGCAAATGCCTACATACGGAACTTTTTCAATCTACCTGCGGTAGAGTACTGTGAGCATGTAAATCCTCACGTCCCAACACATGTAAAGGTGCGTACATTGACTTAAAGCTACTCCAGCGTATATATTTTCCCAAAGCCTATATAGTTGTACTGAATATTTGTAAAGTGTGAAAATGTCTAAGAGGAAGGTGTTGACCGTAAAAGACAAAGTAAACATTATTAAATTATCAGATCTAGGTGAAAAAAATGTCACAATATGCAAAGAATATGGACTTACTTCTTCAACTGTTTCTACTCTCTTAAAAAATAGGGAGTCTTTGTTAAAAGCTTTTGAAGCAAACGTGACTGAATGTAAGAGGTTAAAGAAATGTGAAAAGGCTGACTTAGATGAAACCTTATTAAAGTGGTTCATTCAACAGCAAAATGCCGGATTACCTGTAAGTGGGCCAATTATGAAATCGCAGGCAGAAAGTTTTGCAGTTCAACTAGGCTATGAGCATTTCACATGCTCCAATGGATGGCTTCAGCGTTTCAAGAAACGCCACAACATTTATTCAGGAAAAATAAATAATGAAGCAACATGTGCAGATGTCGGAGAAACATCAGAGTGGTTGAATACAGTGTGGAAAGATCTTCGAGAAAATTACAGCGACGAAGACATCTACAATGCTAATGAGGCTTGTATATTCTATAATCTAACTCCTAATCAGACCGTGAAGTTTAAAGGGGAGAAATGTATAGGAGAAAAACTCTTGAAGAGTCGTTTGACGCTTCTAGTGTGCAGCAACATGTCTGGAAAAGACAAAAGAAAGCTCTTAGTAATAGGAAAATCTGCTGACCCAATATGTTTCATAGGAGTGGAATGTCTTCCTGTAACTTACAAATCAAACGCCAAAGAGTTGATGACTGCTGATGTTTTTACAATCTATGTACGAGAATGGGATGAGGAACTTCGGAACATGAACCGAAAAATCATGCTTGTAGTTGATGATTGTCAGGCTCATCCACATGTTGAGGACCTAACGAATATTAAACTTGTTCTCTTGCCTCCAAGCTCAACAACAACAATAATACAACCCATGGATCAAGGCATTATTCACAGCCTCAAGAGTCGTTACCGACGGGAATTGAATCTCCTGTTGTCAGACAGAACTGAAAAAAAGATGGAAGCAAAAATTTCAATTCTTGATGCCATTCGATTGATGGCCGATGCTTGGGAAGGTGTATCGCAACCTTGCATTCAAACTTGCTTCAAGAAATCTGGTTGGGGTAATACGGATAGTGATATGGAATCTGAGATAGATCGTAGACTTTCTTTGTGGCTACGACAAAAGCACATTGAACATTTCAGTAGTATTTCTAATAATGATATGTTTGTTCATATAGATGATGCCATTGTTACGTCAAATACCCTTGCTTCAGAAGGCACACTAGAATCCATTGAACCATCACAAAATTCAATTAAACAAATAAAGATCAAAAAGGAAATTGAAGAAATCACTGTTCATCCGCCATCTCATGCCATTGCCGTAGAATCTATAAAAAATCTTGAACGCTTTTTTGAAGCAGTAATTGGTACTGATGAACATGTGCTTAATGCACTAAGTACTTTAAGGCAAAAATTAAATGAACATGAATTCCGTGGAACAAAACAACCAGTCATACACAGTTTAAGCACCTCCAAATAAAGCTTATTTTAAAAATTGTCACTGAAGGCATGTTTTCCTAGATGCGCATATTTTGTGGCGTAACAATGAAAAATGTCGTGAACTTATTTGAACAATAGAAAACCAATTGAAGTGTTTTCCTAGAATGTGCAAAATGCTTTCATTAGTTTTTATTGTCTGAGTTTCATCTCTGCGTTTTATATTGTTATGCCACAAAATATGTGCATCTAGGAAAACATACCTTAATGTAAGTTCCTCTATATAAATTTCTTTGGTGCTGCTCTGGTAAACGGTAACTCGCCAAATGTTTTCCGCTTTGGTGCATTGGTTAATAATACTTTTATAAGAATTACTGGTGTTACTCCAGATTATGGAATCTCAGCAAATTTTGCAAACTTCGTCAGAAAATTCTTACCTTAGCAAATAAGGTTTGTTTGTTTGGATGTTTTATGGCGCAAGAGCATCTGGGCTATACTGCGCCAAACATGGTAAAATCAAAGATAACATTCAAGAAACCTGGTGTCACGGAAGCCTTAAACCAGTGGTTGTTGTAAAAGTTAAGTATTGAATGGTAATAAAAAGTATTTAATATTCTTTTCTTTGAAAGAAATATTGTTTTCTCTGGAAAGAATGCAAAATAGACTTAATTTAGGCTTCAGTATCTGCTGTTTATAGAGGAAAAATATGTGCTATAGCATCCAAAAAAGTAGGAAAAAGCATATACAACTCCTCCTTATGCCTTCTAACCCTTATTAAACTCAGCATAATAGAAATCGACACTTCTACTGATATTTGTCAACATTCTCTGACATTCCTGACTTGATACAAGTAATCCTCGGCCCATGAACCCAATAACCGAGAAATAAAACTCTGGAAGTAGTAGTGTTTTATTTAAAGTGACATAGAAGGGTGCGATGCACTGAACCTTTAAGCACCCTGCCCTTCAACTTGACCGCCCTTGTGCCCATATGTCCCACCCAACCCTCGGAAAATAACGCATCATCCTTCCCCGATGATAATTTAAATTCTCACGTTAGAATCCAAAACGCGTGATGAAATTTGTTGATTTATAAAAATTTTGTACTTCATTATTTCATTTCCGTAATAACACTGATGGTTTTGGCAAAATGAAATTGCAGACGAATATTTGTAAACAAAGCACTGTTGCCAGGTTTGCAGACTTTCAACCATGGACTACTGCGATAAACGTTAGCGGTTCCACCTATTTTTGAGATCAAATTTTTGTTAAAATCAATTTGTTTGTCTTTAAGCTTTAAACTAAGCATGTTTTACATCCCTATTTTATGAAGCTTACTTGTCATATAGTATAGGACAGCGGTTCTTTAACTTCCTTAGAACATCGGACCCCCTTCAGAGTTCACTCACCCTCGCGGACCCCCAAGAATTAACTCAAAGTTTAAAGCCCGGAATTTGCATCATACATATTTATTTCTAGTGTTTCATCACTAATTTTCACTATTTAAGGAAGGAATTTTTCGTCCCCTCATAATTTATTCTTAGCATTAAAGAGCAAATGCTCTTTTCTTACAAGGGAACCCCTTTCGCTGTTCACTGCACTTAGAGATCAGACCTATAGGAGATGATAGTGCTTGACTTCCTGATCACGAATATGTAATCATTTGTCTGCTAAAATGATATGACAATTTTTTATGAATATTTGAAGTCCAAAAATGACACTTTTTTCGCCAGGTTTGATATTTTTTAATCGCACTGTATGTGAGCAAAAACAGGTTTGAAGTCGGTAAGATTATGAAGGATCATCGTATTTAACGGATAAAAATAAAAAATTATGTCTCAGCTAATTTAAACAGTATAAAAAAATTAATATGAAAAATGAACTTTTAGCATAGATATTTGGCTAATTTGGCGAAAATTCTGGAGGCTACGCCAGATTGTCGTTTGAAGTAGTTATTTCGTATTATCGGAGCCCATGTCAAGTTTCTTCTACATTTCTTTTTCCAAAATATTATCTCATAAGGAAAAGAAACACATGAATATATATAAGCATGCATACATGTGTATGAATAAATGAAATGTATGAATGAATATATGAGTATGAATAAATGAAATGTATGAATATATAAGTATCCATATATGAGATGTATGAATATGTGAGTATCCATATATGAGATGTATGAATATATGAGTATCTATATATATATGAGATGTATGAATATATGAGTATCTATATATATATGAGATGTATGAATATATGAGTATCCATACATGAGATTTATGAATATATGAGTATCCATATATGAGATGTATGAATAAATGACGTGTATGAATAATGAAAAGTTGCTATATTTACACAACCTGGATGTGGTCATTGCATATCACATGCTGTTGCAACCATGGAATTTAAAAAAATTGTGAACAAAACTTAATAGTAGGCTATTTGAAAATGCATTTATTGTAATTAGAAAAAATGTGAACAAAATTTCATGAAATGTATTTTATTTCATGAAGTTATGTAACCATAAATTGTGGATTAATTGTTGAATTATGCTCTTTATTTAAAAATGAGAAAAATTAAACTGTGTACATCTCAGGAATGTCGTAAAAGTGTTACAGTACAAAAAAAGAAAAGAGTGAAGCAAAGCAATTGATCACAGTGGGCACATTTTAAGAATGACAGATTTTTGCAATTATCTCGGCTGCAATTGTTATATTCAATTTCAAAAGAAATTTCCTCAACATTTTTGAATTTTCCGGGATCATGATCGCTATAACAGCACCTAAACCAAGCATATTGTAATATAGGGCGATATTTTTTAGACTGTAATTGATTGTGAACCAAAGAATGCATTTTTATTATCTCATTTCGATGTCGTATGTCAATATCCATTTCATCGATTGCTATTCTGTTGATTATTTTTTTGTACAAATTTTTTATATTGTCGAAAGAAATAAACATCCAGCGGTTGTATGAGGGATGTTGCTTTGGGGGGTATTTGCAAGGATATACAATTTTCCGGAAAATCTTAATAAGTGTTTGGGTCTGTACTACCTGTCCATGAGTTTAGTAAAACACAGGAAGGAGGAGACATGATGGGTTTCATACAACATTCTACCCACTTTCTCATTTTGATTTTGTCCATTTTTTCCGACTTGGAGCATGTAATATATAAGTTTGGAGGTTGAAATAAATTCTTTTTGACATTCGGGCCAAATTTTCCCACAACTGCACTTAACACTAAACCTACCACGCGCAGTCAAATGACCGTTTTTGAAATGTCGTTTAGAATTTCTTGTATACAACGTTACTGTATCACCATGTAACTTATTGACTTTTCCTATAATATACATACAACCCATTTTTCAATATTCACAACTTCCTTTATTGTTTACTTTCCGAAAAAATTTCATAGCATGTCTAGTCTACCACGAGCGGTCATTTGACCAATTCGTGTTATTTACGACTATATTCTTCGGAAAGCGCATTCCTGAAGTTGTTTTACGAGTCCACAATGTAATTGCGGATCTACAGTGTAAACAAACGCGCGATTGGAATAAATACATGATTGGAACAGTACAGTTATAATATTCGTCACTGACTATACTAATATCACTTTCTTCGTCGATACGGAAATCACAATTGTCTTCAAAATCTAAACTGATATTTTCACTGACATTGTTATTAAAAATTATGTTTTCGATTTTCGACAATACTTCCCGACTTTCCTTAAGTTCTTGATCAGTTATTAACGACGGAAGCGTGTCGTATTTATTAACGACCAAATTCAAAACGGATTGAATTATGTTCACTATATTTTTCATTTTCTCACAATCGGAAACTCGTACAACTATATTGACGTTACACTTGCGGACGAGTTTATATAGCTAGTGGAATGCGAAACTTAAATGTCCCGCCAACTCTTCAAAATTGTCGTCAAATTCCATCTTGGTCTTGCCAACCCCCTAATGTGGTCTTATGGACCCCCAGGGGTCTGTGGACCACAGTTAAAGAACCGCTGCTATAGGATATTGTTTAACTAAATTATAGTTATATTAATTTATTATTTTGTATGAAGTTGGGATTTTTTAATCTTGCCATCTGGCAACACTGCTCTTATATCGCAACTTTCCCCTCGCCGTTCACATGTACTTAACCGAGAAAAAAAAAAAATCCAAGAAATGCTAACCTGCAAACGAAAACTAAAAAATTTAAGGAAAGCAGCAATAGGAACTAAATCAATTAAGATGTTGTTTAAAGGAGTTAATAGCAGTAAAGCTGACGTAACTGCGGATGTTCATCATGAGTATCCATAAATTGGAACTGCTAAAAAAAATGGCCTTTTCTTAGGATATGCATTCTGCCCTAATTTTTTTCCTAGATGAAACACTAGAAGAAGCTATGAAACCAAACTAAAACCATCTGGACAAGGTTGCCAAAAATATTGGACCACCAGGAAATTAAATTTGATGCGAAGACGCCATAAGGGTTGCATAATCTGGAGTAGAGCCGAATTACTGATTCATGAGATTGTGTTGCTTAGGTTTAATGCCAGCATCCAGAAGGGTGTGTGTGTGGGGAAGATCGCTACCCCCTACTAGATATCCACTGATATAAGAAATGTACTAGACCAATGAAATTGGCTTTAAATTAAAAAAATAAAATAAATACTTTTCCAATTTTAAAACACTCTACAAATAACAAAAAACACGATTTCCATCGTGGCGGATGTGCATTTCAAGTCCACCACAATGGAAAATTTAGAAAAGTCGCAAATTCCCATCTCCTGGAATAACACCATTTTTTTTTCTATTTAGCTCATTCTACTGAAAGTCAAGTGGTTATATAATACAGTCATTAAATTCTAAGCAAATTCAGGGTGCATATTACATGAACATATATTACCTATACATCCTTTATTTACAAAGTTTTAAATTCTGAAATGGATTTAGCAAGTGACTGGATTTAGCCAGCACTTTTGTTAGTTTCTAATTATATTCAGGTTTTAATCAGTAACGGATTAAGGGTGATACACTGCAGTGTGACAGGTGCTATCGTATTGGACGTCAAGTTAAAAGGTGAAGTGTCATTAAAGTGGTCTAACGACCCTGAAGTGCAAGCAAGGCCTATTAGATCATCTAAGTGCTTGTTCTCATATAACAGGGTGTCTAATCATCTGGAATACCTGGAAAAGTCAGGGAAATTTGAAATACAAAGGCCAAAATCAGGGAAATTTGAAATTCATTGTTATAATAAATAACTTATTAAAATAATTTTCCTGAACTGTGCTTTTCATACCACATTACCTACTGAAAAATTTGAAAAACTTGTACTTTTGACTAAACTTCTTCCAAAAGTTACCATTTTGCACCAAAACTAATATAATTTATATAAAATTATTAAGCCTATATATTTCTCAGGAGAAAATGTTTGCCAAATATATAACTAAAACTTGAAAAACAAAAAGTGTTTTTAGCTAAATTTTCTAATCTGTAAGGGATTTTGATCATACCAATCTCCTTTGCCTTATATATAGTCATACACCTTTTAAATGAAATAGAAGATGAAGCATCAGCTTTGCGATTATATAGTTAAACTCTTTTATAATGAACTCAAAAAGGGCCAAATGGAAATGTTGCTGTAAATATTTAATTAGTGCAAGTTTTTAGTGTAAAGAAATACACTTTTTAATACAGCTTTTGAATTTGTAAATTTACTTTAATTGAGTTATAAATGGCTTTGGGGTTTGCATTAATCGATTTCCTGGCCTTGAAACTTATTTTGATTGCGCATATTTGAGTGCCTTGTATGTTGTTTACTGTAATTAGTAACTGGTAATCGATTAAGATTTGGTCTGGAAACCTGGAAAAGTCAGGGAAGTTTGAAATGGAACTTGAGTAGACACCCTGTATAAGCTTCAGTAAATTAAATCGATGTTTTATAAGTTCTCTGACTTCAATATCAGGGTGTCTATCAGGTCATGGAAGACAAGGAAAGGTCAAGAAATTAAAAAAAGGTCACAAAGTCAAGAAGAGGTCAGTAAATTAATGTTATAGGTCACGGTTATGCCCCCCCCCCTTTTTTTTTGCAATTTTACATGTGTTGAATTATAATTTTCACACAATATTTTAACAATTTTTTTAATGGTTTAGTGATTTTAAGCTGTTTTATCAATCATAAAAAACAAGATCAAGAAAGTTTTTTCAAGTAAAAAAATGTATAAAATAGTAAAGAACAAGGAATTTGGTTTCTTATTTTTAGTAGACATCCTAAATATGCGATTATGTTTACTTTCACACTTTTTTTGAAACCGATATGAATAAATTCAGACTAATACAGAATAAATACTGTGTACGGATTCTGCATATTATACAATATGACACTGCAGGTAAGAAATTAGGAATGTAAAAACTACATCAAAATGACAAACTTATTTGACTATATAGAGGACATTCCAGACTATTGAAATTTACATAGGGCTTTAATTTTTATATTAAAACAATTTCATTTGTAGCTCATCAAAAAAAGCACTTGTGGTTTAGATTACATATTATTTGTTGTAGGGAAATATAAATTATTATCACGGCTTTCCATCTTGTAATGATATTCGGTATTTTTTGTAATAAGATTCAGTAGTCTATTGTGGAGATTTCTAAAGATAAAAAAAACTGTGCCACAAAAGTAATTACCTTGAAAATAATTAATATTTAGCAGGTAAAGGGTACCAAATATAATTTGAGCTCACATTGAGGCGCATATATATATAATTTGTTAAAGTTGTAGTTTTTTAATCACTGTCTCAATCCAAGTGTAATTTTCAAATTCTTTAGCTAATATCATTGTTTATAAATGTCATTTGACACTGTTATGATGGCGTGAAGTACTAAACTGTCATTGTATATTCAAATGTGTAAGTATGAGGAGATTAGTACTTTTGCTCATTGGTGCAGTATAGCCCGGATGCTCTTGCGCCATACAAAAAAATCCAAACAAACGTTTGCTCATTAAAACCAGGTTACCATTAAAATAAGATAACAAGAGAATGCAATGATTGATGAGGGTTTACCGTAACTAGTAAAATTTTGTCACAGGTCCAGCGTATAAGAAAAAATTACTTGATGTTTCGAGAACTATTATTATCTTTACGAGAACTTTTTCAGGAACTGTCCCCCACTTCGCTTGGTAAAAGAAGCAGTAGTTTTCGAAACGTTGCGGAATCTTTTCTTATATGTTGGACCAGTGACAAAATTGTAATAATTATTAAAATGAAATAGAAAAAACTACCACAAACCACATTTGAAAGCTTAAGACAAATCTGGTTTGGCCCAGCACAGGGAGTCTACTCAAATTCTGTTTCAAACTTCCCTGACTTTTCCAGGTTTCCAGACCAAATCTTAATCGATTTCTGGTCACTAATTACAGTAAACAACACACAATGTACTAAAATTCGTATAACAAAAACAAGTTTCAAGACCATAAAAATCATTAACACAAACCCCCAAAGACATAACTCAATTATAGTGAATTTACAAATATAAAAACTATATTAAAAAATGCATTTCTTTACACTAAAAACTTGCATTAATTAAATATTTATAACATTTTCATCCAGCCCTTTTTGTATTTATTATAAAAGCATTTAACTATATAATTGCAAAGCTGATGCTTCATCTTCCATTCCATTTAAAGTGTGTATGACCCTATATAAGGGAAAAGAGATTGGTATTATCAAATTAGATAATTTAGCTAAAAACACCTTTTTTTATTTTTTTTTTAATTTTTAGTTACATATTTAGCAAACATTTTCACCTAAGATATATGTGGGCTTAATAATTTTATATAAATTCTGGTGCAAAGGGGTAATTTTTAGAAGAAGTTTAGTCAAATGTACAAGTTTTTCAAAATTTTCAGTAGGCAATGTGGTACAAAAAGCACAGTTCAGGAAAATTATTTTAATAAGCTATTTATTATAACAATGAATTTCAAACTTCCCTGACTCAGGCCTTTGTATTTCAAATTTCTCTGACTTTTCCAATCAGAAAAACTCCCCTGACTTTTCCACGTTTTCCAGATGCATAGACACGCGCTTGCATAATTAGAGGGGGGCAAGCATATGTTATATACATTTATACATTACAGTATATGTAAAATTGTGCTTTATTTAAAATTACTGGCGGTGAAGGCTCAGACCTCAAGGGTCCATATAACTCTATGCCTATCACCTGAGCTGTCTTTGCATCATAAATCTCAACCAATCAGCTAATAAAACACATGTGATGTAGGAAAAGGGGGGGGGGGAAGCCCCTCACATTGGATATCAAGTCTTATGTGTCTCTTTAATACTGAAATAAACTCTTTAAAGCCACTTGAACCTCCCATAATTTTTTAATTACTACATTCCTGCCTATGATGTATTGTACTTTGCAAAAAGATTTTAAAATTCTGCGATCTTCCATTATTATGTAGTTTATAAACATGAAACTGTATTTTCAGAACTAACTGTATTAATTCTAAATATTTAGTAACAGTGCTATTCTATGCATGCTGAATGTGGATTTAGCTGCATAACTAATAGTATAAAATGGCTGTTTTATGTTTTTTATAGTATATTATTGTGCAATGAAAGTTTTGTTAAATTTGTGTGTATGATGTTTCATGATATATAATTAACTGTATTATAATGCAATAATTGTTTTATAAATTGTTTTTTTTCTGTGAACAGTATATGAAAAACTAATTGCCACTTAATCATTATTAGGCATTACTTTCAAATCAGTAACTCATTATATATAAAAATTCTGCAAAATATATTTACAATTTTAGCGTAATCATTTACAAAGGAATAATTATTGAAAAGTTACTTTTTGTAAGTACCAAAACTCTAAAAATTGAAATTAGATTGTCCCAGCACATTGTTTATTGGTAGCAAAATGTGCTGGAATGGCATTTGCTCTGAATGATAGATTTGTTTATGAAAATGTATGTTGTGCATATCTGAAAACTGAACACTGAAATAAAATGTTTTCTTCTAATATGTCTATCCTGACATCTTTTTATATAAAAATAATTTAGAGCAACTCATTAAATTACATTTTTACAACAAAAAGAAGCAAAAAAAAGAGTTCTAACATTCGTACATTTAATGTAGATATTCTGTATAATGGATGCCCTGCGGTGACACAGTGTGGTAACACATTTGCCACGTGCCGTTAACTCAAGTTCAACTCCCAACAGTGCAAAGAACGCTTAGTCAGAGATCTCATAAAGATTGCACTGCTCACTGTAGTCTGGGTTTGGTTCCCTAGGCCTTCAGAGGTTTAGATTCCTCAGAAAACAGTAGCTTTTGGCGCAGCATGAGCATTGTAATCCTTAAGCCGTAAAACCACAAACAAACAAACTGTATAGTAGATGATTTGAAAAACCTTTGTTTTGTTGTATGCAGTGTGGTATTTCCCAATAGGTTATACTATGGCTGCAAAATTTTGTGTATTGTCTGACATAGCAAAATTAATACCATACGATGATATAATCAGATGTTTTGCCGAGAAGACAGCTAGACGTCATGCTTGCCATTTAAATACCAGTGTTCGATAGGCTTTTACTTTTTACTAAAATTAAAATTTATTTCAATAAAATTGAATTTGATTTATTATATACAAAGAAGAGATAATACTTCAATATAAGTTAATATTGTTTAATGTTTATGTTTCAATTTATGAGTTTGTTTTTCAACATATTTGTTGTCAATACAAAAGTTTTTGACGTACTTTTAACTATAACAATTTTTTATGTTCCAACCAATGATTGGGGGAGCGGACAGGTAGGAAGGGGCGGCAAAAGAATAGCTTAGGGGTGATAAAATGATAAATCCGCTGAATCCCATAGAAAACCTTTGGGAGGCCCTCGGGCATGCTGTTTATATACGGTTACCTCCTCCAGACAGTCTCAGAGAGTTGGAAACTACCCTAATGGAGGAATGGCCATTGCTCGCATCTGTGATGGTTAATCACCTCATTGAAGGTATGGAAAATTGTAAAGTTTGCGCGAAAGTTCGAGGTGGTTACATACCATATTGATGTAAATTACATTTGATTTGTTTGTTTTAAACATGATTTTATGTTCAATCCAAATGTAACGTCATCATTTAACTCATGAACAGCAAGTATTTTTTCATCTTTGTACGTAATTCTTGCTTTCTTTAATGCATAAACACACTTGCTACATTCATGTGCATTTTTGTGTTAACCAAAGCTTTAACATTTCTATTGATTTTACTGTCGCCTGTTTAACTTTTGGAAGCCAGTGTACATTGCAACTCAAATCTGAATTTTGATAAATATAACGGAGATGCCAACCATTACGGATTTTCAGCTCCTATTATTGACGATCTTACTTTTAAATTACAGAAAATATTCAAAATGACGCAGTTTGTGAGTATTTTCATATTTTAGTTTGTAAACCACTCTTGCTATGTTTTATAGGCATCTGGTGGCAATCTGCATGCATAAACATAATATAAACTATCGTTTGTTATGTTTATCACTTGCTTATTCCCTGGGGAATAAGCAGGTGAATAAGTATTCCCTGGGGATGGGCAGAGATTTGGAAGGCGGAGCTTTTATTTACAGGATGGCCAACACCTCTCCGACCTCAATATCTCTCCGACCTCAATATCTCTCCGATAACACATCGTCGACCCCTCCACCACCACACCCCCAAAAACAGGGAATGGTCAAGGAAAAGTCAGGGAAATTTAAATTGCCCGAAAAATCACAATTTTCAGATTTTGGGACATATGCAATCCATGTGATCTGGTCACTAGTACATGAGACAGTGTTGCCAATTTCCTCCGCCATATTTAACGGATTTAGCAATGAAAAACCGTCAAAACTAACTAAAATATGCAAAATTTAGCAATTTTTCACTAGTTGTCAGTCGCCCCCCCCTCACTCCCCTTTGAAGAATATTATCGCGACTCACCAATTTTTTATTAATAATTTAGGAAAATTTATTGACGAGAAAGCAGACCTTATCTGTTTTAGTGAGTATAATGATTTTTTTTTTTGTCAGTTGGGATTGCATATATTTTTTAAAAGATTTTTGTTTAATTTTTTTTCAATTTTCCGTTTTTTAAGAGTTTTACGACCGAGCCTTGAAATATGTTTGAATTTTTGCCAGCAATTCTGCTCGACACCCTGTCCTTTGGGCATTCTAGCCAGTGTCAAAATTTAACTAGTTACGATAAACCTTTGTCAATCTTTGTACGTTGTTGTCAATATAAATTTAGACCCCTCACTGCACCCGATCACCTCAAGATGGACTTCATTTGTAGTTAGTCAAAAGGTCATTAGGTTACTCGAAGCGTTCCCAAACTTTTTGTTTTGCGACTCCAGCACTGATTGTATGTCATATGTAATGCTTTTAGATGTCTGTGATATAGTTCCACTGAACCGTCATATTGATGGGGATATGTTGTGAAACGTATTCGATATTTTCCAAGGAATTTGGTAATTTTTTTAATAGTTTGGGTCAAAATTGACTCTCTTGATCGCTGAAGAGTGCTTCTGAATAGCTAAATTGAGAAATCTATTCTGTCAATAGCATTTTGCACACAGTTTCTGCTCAAGGGCGGATCCAGGATGTTATTACGGGGGTGGGGGAGGGCGGTTTCGGTGGCCCTCACCGGGCAATTTTTTAGTTTTGGTAAATGTTGTTATATTACTAGCCTTCCTTTATACCAGGGTCGTGAACATACAGCCCCCAGGCCACAATTCTGCCCGCCTACAACTGTTTGAAATAAAAAAAATTCCCAAACAAAAATTTTAGATTTTTTTCAGAAATTAGAGAAAATCGTGAGGACAGCATAGGTGACCCCTTTCTATATTGCACGTGCACAAACAAATAACTGGAAAAAACTCTAAAGGGAGGCTGTTCAGTGTAAGTTATTTTTTTTCAATTTTTTTTTTTAAGAAACTGCTGACCCGCGAGATCCGTGGAAATTCTTTAAGTGGCCCGCTACCCAAAAAGGTTGGATAACCCTGCTTTATACTCGTCAAAATGTTTAATTTGTGACAACAAATTAAAGTAGGGTTTCCTTTAATTAAACTATATGGTTTAGGGCAGATTATAGTCAAGTATGACAGAAGGATAACCTAGTAAAGGAGACATATACAATAACCAAAACGATAATTTACAATGTAATTAATAGAATAAGTTTAAATTTAAACTACAAAAACATCGTAATTATTTTACTTTTTTTCATAACAAGCAACTTTTTAAAAAATTTGAAGTTTATAGTGCAAAGTCAAGCCATCTTGGTTTCTTTGAAAATTTGTCAATACTTTTATTTACATCAATATGAATATTTCTGTGGGTGTGTATTAAATCCTCTTCTATCATCTGCGTTTAAGGCCAAGTTTGACGGTGCTTCAAGGATAAAAAACTACGTTCTGCTGAAGCAACACCTACTGAAAACGTAGTTTGAAGGGCGAGAAACTTGTAGATTCGTGGAAAAACGTCTGGATTGCATTTTTCCAAGACTTGGAGACTTTGGACGCCAATGTAATACTTTTGTTTATTACAGTCATAACAAATAACAATAAAATATTCTTCATCAACTTTATTTTTTTCTATTTAACCCTCACGGGGGGCGATCGCGACCTCCGCCCCTCCCTGGATCCGCCAGTGTTTCTGTTGAAGAATCAGATAAAGCATATGCTTCCGGAAAATATGGTTGGAAATCTATTGATTACAGTCAAACAAAAGAGTTTTCCATCTGCTGACTAAGTATTAAAAAAAACATGTGGGAATATGGATCAGGGCTCTTCTTATTCCCGCATATTTTAAAATACATTTCTCCGATGTCGAAAAATACTGGAAAAATTTTCGTAGTTTAATTTTTTAAAACCACTCATTGTTTTATTAGAAAGGGAAATAAAAATAAGAATTACATTTTCATTGTAAAAAGACAGATTTTCGAGAAGAGACTGTGTGAAAATATATAAAATATGTATAATATATAAATATAAACCGAGTTTAATTACTCAAAGAACTTGACCTTTCCGTTCATCTTCTGTGAACCTTCTTCTGAAGTGGTTTCAACATGTGGTTAAAATGCGCTGTGAAAATCTTCGTGAAACCATTTACATTTTTATTCTTTCGATAGAAACGTTTGATATAAAGTTCACGCGTTAACTCCTGTTTTATTGTATCCGTTATTGCATGGTTACGCATGCTACGTAACTATATTCCCACTTTGAATGAAGATATAGTTACGTAGTTCTATTCCATATACAGTGGAACCTGGTAAAGTGACCACCTGAATAAAATGACCACTTTTTATAAGAGAGAACTGGTAGGGACTTAGTCATGCCTATACCAAAGTCTGTCGTGTATAGTGACCACCTGTCTATGGTGACCATCGCAGTCCAGTCCCAAAGGTGGCTAGACAGGTTCTACTGTAGTTACATTCCATTACTACTGGTAATGAATAAATTTGTTTTGTATTGCAACTTTGCGTAATTTTACATAGCGATATTAACTATTTGGTAACTTCATGTAATTTTAAATATAGATTTTTTAATATAGATTAATTGTATTAGTTAATTAATTATTAATTTTAATATAGATCTTCTCTTACATTGTTATAACTTTTATACTGCTCAAGTTATGTATCAAAATGTTGTACATCAGGTTGAATAAAATTATTATTATTATTAGCTTTATTTCCCGCCAATATTATGATTGCTTATATATTTAGTATTTTCAGCCATATTCCTACTGGAGATATTGTTATGTAGTTTTATTCCATATAATTACGTTCCATTACCACTGATAACTTTACTGTTGACTGCAAACGTGTTTTTTATATATTAATTTTGTATCATATTGTTAATATTATTTAATCACACAAAAGTCTCATGTGTCAGATAGTTTATTTACTTTCAAAACAGTTTTGTAATTTAATACAACTTCATAATTCTTTCAAAATTACTTTCATATATAACAGTCGTTTATTTTAACAATTTATTTTATGAAATACGTAACATGCAAAATTCTCTTAAACAGAATATTAGATCATCATAATATATATATATATGTATATAAACATGGTTATATATCAACAAATTTATAACATTCAATGTTATAAACTATTTCATTATCTGTGGTCATAGAAAGGAGCCTCAGAACAGTAAAGGCTGGATTTCTTACCTGAAAATATATCGTACGATATAACATCAACAACATCAAAGTATGAAACATGTGATATATCAAGATAGGGATTCCCAACTTCTCCGTGCTTAGGAGCGGCTGTGCATGATTGTTAGTGTAGGTGCAAAATTTCTTTAGTAATTTCATTTATTGAAATTATTATTTAAAAATAAAATTCTTTTTTTCTTATAAAGGTATGCGCGTTTATCGTCGTAGCTTTTTATTGTTTGCAAAATTTATTTTACTTGTCACTTAAGTCTTATATTATTATGTTTTACTATGAGCACTGTAGCTCTCTCTGGCATAAAATTACAACTCACGTCACATTAGTGACTAAGTAAATTTTATTGACAGTTTTTTTCAAAATTACCCTCGTTTAAAATGATGATTCACGAGGTCACGTAAAAGCATCAGTTTATCAAATTTCGTTTCATAAAAACTACTTTATTTATCTAAGATGTTTTATTTTTCCCACTTTTATACTTGCTTTTTTGGGGGTTGGAAAGAAACGAAGTATGTTTATGCAATATTCGGTAAATGGTTTAAAATCTTGATATTAGTTTCGTTAGTTTTGTAATCGAACATCTCTGATTAAACTAGGCAAGAAAAGAAAGGACGTTTCTTCTTTTACATAATGTGATATTTTTCTATGATAAATGAAAATTTAATGATGTTTTTCTATGAGAAATGAAAATACAAAAATATTTTTTTATGAGAAATGAAAATGTAATGATGTTTTTATGAGAAATGAAAATTTGACGATGTCTTTCTGTGAGAAATGAAAATTTAATGATGTTTTTCTATGAGAAATGAAAATTTGATGATTTTTTATGAGAAATTTGTATTTTTCCATGATAAATGAAAATTTAAGGGTAATTTTTTGACATGAAAACTGAATTTAAGATTTTACAATTCTCATTATATTTTCCATTTAATATTAATGTTTATTATATTTAAAACTGTACACCATATAAAAATATAGTTTTTTTTGCCTTTACATTATTTAATCTGTTTTTCCCTGTATCTTTTTAATTAAAAGATTTCGTCATGCCTACTCAGTAGCTGGTGGAAAAAAAAGGAAACCTGAAGAGAAAAGTCAAGGGTTTTTTTTTATCTCATTCTCACTTTTTGTCTTTATTTGTTCTTTCTATCGATATTCTTGCTACTCGCCATTTGTTTCTACGTTTAATTGTATTTCTCGTTCATTGTTTCACCAATATACTTAGAATACAAAAAAATAATAATAAGGGGAAGATAAAATTTTAAAAAATAAATTACATGCGCACTGAAATAAATGAATTAATAAAATACCTTCTACCTAAATTGCAAGTTACAAGGTTCGCTGGCTATTGCCCATATTCTTCCATTCATTTTTGTTGACATTAATTTTCTTCTTCAGGTATCCCCTTCATTCTTAATCAATGTGTTTGTTTGGATTTTTTATGGCGCAAGAGCATCTGGGCTATACTGCGCCAGAATCAATGTGTATTTTGTTACGCTTATGCTTCGGTTTTCACGTTTAATTATGGACAAAAAAAAAAAATGAAAGGAACGAGTTGAATAGCAAATCATCTCTGGAGCTAGCATGATTTCATATAGCCAATATTTCTAAGGTGGTTTACACTGCTTTAAAATGTAACTCTTAACTTTAGGGTAATATATAATTCTTATAACCAAGACCATCGTTTAAGCTGTTAAGAAAACCGAGATTCAAAAACTCGCCGGAAGGACTCGCGTTGCTGTTTGTTAGTGACCTGAGCTATATATGCTTTATCCTTTTGATATTAAGCTGAAATTTATGAAAAAATAATAATATCAGAAGACCAAGTGTTAGATTGTTGGACTTGTTCAAACAAGATGATATTGCACTCAGAAAGGATCGTCTACCTTACTATAAATACAGAAAACGAAATGCAGAAGCAACTTGCAGAAAACAAATGATGTGTAATTTTAAATCAATGCAGGAATTAAACATTAAGTTTTGACGTGTAAAGTACATTACATTGTGTGATTCAAAAAGTTATTATTCAACTAACGTATAAATAAAAAATTCGATAATTTGGAAGTAAGTGCCAACTCCATGTCCTCCTGAAAAAATTCATACTTTCTTGAAGAAATCAAAATTCCTTATGTTAGGTGGAATTAGCAAGTCAGAATAATCACAAACAATACTAACACATGAATTGGACAACAGTTAAAAGAAAATACATGTACAGCGTCCTTTAAAAACAAATTCATTGCAGTGAAAACGAATTAGGATCCCTAGGCAGAACCGTTTCTAGGTATTTTGCTGCCCTAGGCGAGAATTAAAAATGCCGCCTCCACCTTTTTACTACCATTACTCTTTCGCATGTATCTCCCTCTCTACCACAACCAACATCCAGCGGTACAACAGTATAAATTTTCTGTTATACTTTTAATCATTAAACCCGTTAATTATATTTATATTTTAAACTTATATTAGTTATTTTGTAATATTAGGGTATTGTGAATAGTAAAACAATTGCTACATGTTATAATTGTTTAATTTCAACATTTTATATTTTTGAAAACTGAGATATTAAAGGAGTAATATTTCAAAACACAACGTTGTATTATCAGAGCTAGAAGGCTTAAATGTATTAGATATAAAAAAACTTGTGTGCAAAATTAAACAATGAAACATGTCAAATATTTTTACATTCGTCAATGTAAAGACTTATTAAGTAATTGTTCCGTATGCTTTTGAAAACAATTATATGTTTTAATTTTTCCTCTTTTTCATTTTTTCTCCTCATTTGCTCAGTTTTTTCTTTGTTTGATTTAAAAATAAATTTTTTACGCCATTTTGCCGCCCTAGGCAGTCGCCTACCCTGGCCTAATGGTAGAAACGGCCCTGTTCCTAGATATTTGCATATCAGATTGCCCATTCTCGGTTTGAGAGTCCATATAACTTTTTGCTCTAAACGTTGTTGTTTTTTTGGGGTTTTTTTGGTTTTTTTTATGAATTTTCAGTTCTGAATGATAATTAGGATAAGCTGGAATAAAAGGAAAAACTCTCGTTAAATCTTGAATTTTAGATCTGCAGTCAAGTCTTCATTGATTAAGGGGGGGTAGGGGGGATAGTTTTTTTTTCTCCTTTTCGATACCACCATGATAGCATATAGTGAAGTGAGATTCCTATGCTGTGTTTTTAGAAACATTTTTACATGATTTTCATGTGAAAAGTTTGATAAGTTATCGATGTTCTTGCAGCATGATGAGCAGTCTTCTCTCTCTTCATTAAATTCGAGAGGTGGAGTAACTTTATGTTTTAAAACGAAGCAAAAGTTAAGAAAATCAATTTGATAGTTAAATTTAAGGTTATATTAAATTGTGTGCGGCAAAGATATTATTTAACTAATATATATCATTATCAATAGCAGCTAATTCAAATACGTATGCGCTAATTTTATTCAAAATTTAGTGTATAGTTTTTTGCGCATATAAATTGTTATTTCACTCAAATCATCAAATTAAATTAAAATAATGAATCGATGTATCAATTTGAATATAACCAAGTATTTTTTTTTATAAATGTCCCAAATCCAGCAGAAAAATAGGGTGAAATTGCTTGAAAAAAAAATAATTTTATTATGTTTTCATTAATATATAAATGCTTTAATTATCTTTAATATTTTTTTATAATAATGAGTTTTAATTTTCGTCCTTTTCTGAGGCATATATAAACATATTTTTCTCTTAAGGGTTATTTCGCTGAATTTCGTTGGTTTTCTTGCTGTAAATATATCTTCGTAATCACTCACACACATGACAATCAATGGATTCACTCGTTCATTTGACCACCTGGAAATACCTTTACAAAACATTTCTTTAACACTTTGCATCGTTCTACCATCGCATCGTCGTCGCATCATCTTTGCATCGTGATACCGCCACAGGCCTGTAACCAAGTCAGAGCCAGCAGGAGCGTGGCCCCAATTGCCTCATCGAGATGTATATATATATAGAGAGAGAGAGAGAATAATCCCCGAGTGCTCTGTGCCCCATATTCCTCTTTCCTTGCCCCAGTTTCCCCTTCATTCTAGCTACAGGTCTGTACCGCCATAACATTACCAATAGCCATCAATAATATTTTTACATGCCGTAACTTGTTCGTACCAATATTATCATTTCCGAAGTTGGAAAAGCGAGGTAGAAAGAATTAATTAATGGTCTGTAAAGTGAATCGATAAATTGGTAATTATATATTTAACGGGACGATTATGATTATGATTCTATAAGCAATCATTTTGTATTTCGTAACACTTCATTCTCAAAGGCATTATAGTTTGTTTAGGTTCAAATAATAACTGTACATTTTAAGGAAAAGGACATGTTTTTCATTTTAAATTAAGTTATGAGGAGGGGTGATAGGAACATATATATATAACTTTACATGAATAACACATAAAACATCACAAAGAAGATATATCTCATCACAGTATGTACAACAAATCAATCTTTGCATGTATCAATTGTTTTCTCTCGGTGTAGTTAATGCTATGACTTTTATAAAACATATACATATATATAATTTACAAGAACGTTCTCGTATGCTAAGAACACTAATGATGTTATGTTGTTGTAAAGAGAAGATAACGCCATTATTCAATCACAAGTATGTGTAATAGATTGTCTAGCTGCTGTGAAACACCCTGGTACTTTTCAATTTTCACCATTAAATAAATCACAGCCTTTGTCATATCAGCTGCCAGATACCACAAAATAACGAAGATATCTTATCACTGTCTTAAAACTTTCACAGAAAGTTTCATAAAGAGGAATTTTATTTCCAGTAAAAATTTGTCGCTGAATATACTTTCAAAGTTAGTACTTTTTACAGTATTGTTGTGTATGTGTGTACCCTTTCACATTACTCGCACTTAAACACTAATTTTTGTCCCACATCACCTGTGACGTTACCATAAAATGCATCACTTTGTCGCACAAGTCGGTGTTCAACAAAACACATGCATCCCAACAATAATTTTGTTTCCGTTTCTAAAGGAAATAACACGACATTTCATACTTATTCGACTTTTGTGTTAGATTCACTCATCTGCAGGAGTCGTAAGAGATGTGCCATAGCCCTTAACACTGATACACAGAAATAACACCAAGCTAGGCTATAGACATTAGCGAAAATGTTTTCTGTAAGAGGGTGTCCTCTGTTCGCGGCGCTGCTTACAATGGGCGCCGATTATGTACTATCAACAGGCCCTGATCTTTACAACTTCTTTGCTGAATGGTAATGATGATGTATCTATGTTATCTGTCGCTGATCGGCAGCTGCATTTTTGAATTAGAAAACCCCAAGTCGGACTATGTCACCAGTAGCATTGGTTCGCGCAATTTAACGAAGGAGTGTTTCGATCTCTTCATTAAACCCGTTCGCTGACCAATTCTGCCGCAGGCGATATTTTTGAACTCGGTGAATCAGCGCTTTCGAATTTCATGTAAATAGACTTTGAGATGGGACTTTGGTTGCAGAAGAAACTGCCATGTTTGGGCTTTAAATGCCTATTGTTGACTTCCATGCGTACTATCTTCATGTATTCGATTTGCGCTGCTAGTTTTTGGATTTCCTCCTGTAAATATAAATGACTTGATTCGTAAGCACCTAAAATATGAACTAAAATGCGAATTCATGACACACACATCTTTCTAGATTAACATTTACATCCTAATAGATTAACATTTACATCCTATTAGATTAACATTTACATCCTATTAGATTAACCTTTACCTCAGATCGATCAATTAATTTGTTTGGTAGGATAAAATACATGAAATTAATACTTTATATCTTACTAGATTAGCCTTTTCCCCAAATCGCTTATGATGTATCATTTATCAATCATAAATGCCACCGAAACATTAAAAATCTGAAATTAATAACGTATGCCGGAAAAGGTTTTCAGTATTGAAGGATTCTTTCCTTTATTTATAATTGAAATTTAAATTGACTTGCCGATAAGAGTTTTTTATAGTTGTATAATAAATTATTCCTACAATTATTCCTCAAACTGTAGAAGAGAAGGAGAAGGTTGGACAAAAATCAAAGGTGTCTCTTTAAAACTGATCGTTTACGAGACAAAAAATGTATTAAATAAAGAATGCTTACTAAAGAACTTATTTTAAAATTTTTTGTTGCTGATTAAAATGATATAATGAAATTATTTTTTCAAAATTGTATAGAAAAAAAGCACTGTACGAGCTGAAATAAATTTTATATAAGTTCAGATAAGAGACTATTAATTGTGTATAGTTCTTTAAAAAGGTAATCCATTATATAAGAATAAACGTGAGTATAGAATCAACATAATGTTTTGTTCACGTATTCTTTATTAACATCTCAATGTATATATACTAAATTAAAACTTTCCGAGTTTAATAGTTATGGAACCAGAAGCGAAGACCGCTGTCAAACAATGGTTTATCACTAAGTTCCTCTTCAAGACGGATGTAATTTACAGTTTTAATTACAGTTCAAGATTTACAGTTACAATTGAAAAAAAATCTGAAAATTATTTACTGTGAAGATACTATTAACAGAAGTAATATCCAAAAGCGGAGATTGAGTGTTTTGAGATCGGAGATTTTTATATCAGTGACGAAGCCAGGTCAGATAGTCCAGCAACAAGGGATGCAAATACAACGATTATTAAACAAATGATAGAAGTTGCCAGAACTATTATAATATATTAAATAATGCAAAAGCTTTTAGTGTCTGTAGAAAATGTTCTGCAGTTTATTTCAAACTTTGGATATCGAGAAATTTGTCCAAGGTGGGTGTCGAAATGCTTTATACAGAAGCGAGATGATGCAATATAAAGGGAAAAATGCACAACTTTTTAGTGAAATTGTCTGTGCTGTAATTTGGGGCTTTCAGGAGGGAGTGTAATAATATGAACGAAACTTTGGTTTATCATTAGAGCCCTTTCTTTAAGTGTTAGTTGATGCAATGTGTATACTAGTTACACTTAATTAAAACAAAACAAAAAAAGGCTTTCTCTGAACAAGAATAAAATCATGGCTACAGTTATTTGGGATTTTCAAATAGATTTCCGCTGTTTTCGTGGATCTGAATTCGGCATATGACTGTCTGAAAAGAGAATGTACTCTTGAAATTCTCCTAAATAGGAGTAAACTCCAATATAAGTTACTAGTTCAAAGGCCTTCTTAGACAACGCCTATGTAAAGTTAGATATGGTGGAAGTTGCTCAAAATGCAAGGTACTCCATCCAAACTGGCCACCCACAGGAAGCTGTCACTATCTGCATTTTGTTTAATGTCTACGAATCTTGTTAATATGTTGAAATTTATCCCTGGAGTTAAATGCCTTCTGTATGCTGATGATCTGGTATTGTTGACTGCATTTCCAAATAAAATGCTAAACTGTTTATTGTGGCACACTGAACCAAGCCCTTTTGATACTGAAAAATTCGTGCAATTCAAATAGCATGGATGTTAACCTTAACGAAACAGTTTGCCAAAACTTATCTCATTCCCACCAGTCTATCCATCTTCAATTTTTGTTATAAAGATCTCACCATTCCTGAATCGATAGCATTTTCATAATCAGGTAGTGACCTTCAATCTTAAATTAACATAGAAATTACACACTGAGAAAATTATTAGTCGAGCCTTAACTAGACTACCCCTTTTGAAAACCGACCTGAAGTCAACTGGCTTGCCGGTTTCAAGTGGGATTACTCCAGAACAATCTTAACTTTAACATATAAAGCTTTTATCTTACCACAGATTACCTATTGCTGTGAACCCTTTATTTCTTCCTCCCAGGAAATCTTTAAGCTATTCAAACTTTCAAAATCAGGCTGTCCACTCAATTATTGTGCAGTGAAGACGATTCCTGCTGATTCAATGATGATATGCACAAGGCACAAGCACATTAGACCAATTGTCAAAGAAATGGCTCTCCTCCACTGGGAAACAATACTGAGGATGTCAGACTGCCTTACACTCTGTGAACATGTTTCTTTGGCACATGAACGTAATTTCGTCAATCAACATAGATTTCTGCAAAAAGTATTAGACAGAAAGTGCAATTTGACCTCCACTTCATGCCAGAACAACTTACCCTGGCTATTAATCCAATTGAAGCTAAAAGTTTCCAACTCAGCACCAGACTTATTCAAGAGATTCTCAAAAAAGACATCAAGGAAGAAGCTCTCAGATCATTATCTTACGAAGCAACTGACTCTTTTTAGCCTGAACCTGGGTGGCTCCGAGTCTTCACGGATGGTTTCCAAATAGATGGCTGTATCAATGCAGGAGCATGTATTTTTTGCAACCCATTTGTTATTATTAATGTTCCTGCAGGAAAGAACAGAGCTGCTTTTAATGGAGAACTTGGGCCATACGAATAACTCTTCTTCAACTGCACTACCACCTCAATCAAATCTCAAGAACAATCATTCTCTCTGGCTCGAAGGCCGTTTTAATGGATATCGACAATATCAATGTCTTTCAGTCTTCAAATATTCAGAAATGTCGGTGTCTGTCATCCCTTCTCTCCAATAACATCAAAATGTTTATTCTGCTGTGGATCACTGGCCACTGAGGCAACGGAAAAACTGATTCCTTGTCAAAAGATGGGCAATGATTATACAAATTTCAAACAGCGAAGTTCCTTTTAATAGTATGAAATCAATAGTGCAAAGAAGCTTTAATGACTATTTTTCTGGTGCACTTTTTGCAAAAAACTCAAATAAACCGTGGTTTCTTAATATTAAGTATTCCCGCATGGCCCAGAAACAGGAAAGTCGCTGAATTGCGTCTAGCCACAGCCCACGACAGCCTTGCAAAACACCTCCATCGTCTTGGCTTTTTCGCCAACCCTTTTTGTGTGCCCTGCGATCTATGTGAAGAAATGGACTTAGCCCACCAACGCCATTGTCCTATACTCATTTCAATTCCAACGTGGGAACGGTACTAGAAAGCAAGGAGCTATGTGGATATATATATAGACTCCTTCTGTAGCCACTTCTTGGCTTCAAGTATCTTCTACCAGCCATTGGAAAAAAAAAACCTTTTGCGCTTAATTTCTACTCATACGGCCTTGCATAGAACTAACGCCCTACGCCAGAGTTACTCTCGATATGGCTTTAAATTTTACCTTAAGCTCCTCGTTTTCTTGATAAAGATCCGTTGGTTCATCATGAACTAATCCAACGCCGTTTAGTGAAAAAGAGGCTGTGACTCCACGGGCTCGAGCTCTATTGTCCCACGTGTCGCCTTGACCTTTGATTACTCGGTAAAACTAGACATTTTCAAATAAATAAGAAAATTATTAAAGATCTGGAACTAGATAAATATTTCAACTGCATTTGTAATAATAATTTTCGGAACTCATGTATAAGCTGAAGTTAGAGCTTTTTTAGATAGAGAAGAAAAAGAGACGCTATCCCCGCCCTCGTGTCGAACTAGGATCCCTCCATTGAGCCCAGATTGCCTTAAGCGCTAGACCGAGGAGAACAAGTACAACGCTCTCTTTCTCCGTATGTAAGGATGTAAGATATTATTACCCTTCTCAGGGATAACACAATTGCCAAATAATGGTCAACACACAAAGCTACCGGGGCGAGTTTTTTGTGAAATAATTTTCGACACCCAAGCATAAGCTCAAGCTAGAGCTTTTTTTAGCTATAGGAGAAAAAGAGACGCCGTCCCCACCCTAGAGTCGGAGTAGAGGCCTTCCGTTGATCCCGGAGTGAATATATACGGAGAAAGAGAGCGTTGTTCCTGTCCTCATTCGTCTAGCGGTCCAAGACACTCCGGGCTAAACGGAGGGACCCTGGTTCGAATCCAGGATGGGGACGGCGTCTCTTTTTCTCCTATATTTAAAAAAGCTCTAGCTTGAGCTTATACGTGGGTGTCGAAAATTGTTAAGTACAATCCCCACACGAAAATACAAATAACTCACCCCGTGGCCTTGTGTGTTTTTATTATTATTATTTAAAAATTCAGGCAAACCATGCAATATCTACAATATACAATAATGAAGTATCCAATAAACGCAAATTAGAAAATACATAAAGATGAAAAAAAAGCTGTATCAGAATAATTTGCGAATACAGGTCGAAGGAGTACGTATATATATATATATATATATATATAAAGCGGAAATCAGTGATTGAAATAGGAAAAAGAATAATTACATAGTAATAATATAATTATGCAAGGTTTACCTGGGTGACTACGAGTAAAGTTGCGAATCTGACTAGCTCAAGTCACCCGGGTTTGGATATCAGTGGAGAGAGAGATATATAGCTGTGACATTCAAATAACAATGGTAAAAAGGTGAATGCGGTGAGTAAGAAAGTATTGCAGCTTAGGAATAATATTATATGTGGTGGGAGGCAAAACACTCGCAATCTATGAGGTCGTGACAACAAGCAACATGCAGAACAGGAGCACAGTATACAGAGAAACTATGAAAACTTCAATTGATCAAGTAGATATTTATGTATATAAAATTTGAAAAGTGAATAATAGCAAGCATAGTGAAGGAATATTGGCAGTTAGAGTATTCAAAAACACTAGGGTGTTGACCATTATTTGGCAATTGTGTTATCCCTGAGAAGGGTAATAATATCTTACATCCTTATATGCATTTGTAATATTATCTATATTCATATGAAGGATTATTATTAATTGATTTTTTATATAAATATTTTTCTAAGTTATCCTTAATATTTTAGTTTAAAATAAATTGACGAATATAAAAGAAAAGCTGCCGAGTCTTTGACAAACACAATATTCTTTCTTTGGAGGAAATGTAATAAAAGTAAAGGTTTGGTATTTAAATGAATCGGTTTGACGAGTACTACGTTAAATAAAAGACCCATTGATAGTATAAAGGTTGCCATATGACTCAATTTATATATTAATAAAGTCATCGTCAGAGTTTGGCCAATTGTTGCGAACCGTACTCCCCCGCCTCAATAAAAAAAAAATAGGTTTAATTTAAAAATAAGATTCTTCTCCTACTAAGTTGCTGGTCGGAAAGGAAGATTTCTTAATATTCAGTTGCAAAAATCTAGCCAATGACGAACAGTTTTCCAAATTTTTCGAGCTTTGGTCATCACATATATATTCCGTTGACCATTCTGCAAACTCTCTGTGGTTACATTTTGCAGTATAATAACTTAATCTCACCACTTTCACTTCAAAAATAACGTACTTCCCTCTTTTACATTGAAAGCAGATAACTATTAAATGCCGTTTACTTTGTATAACAAATTCACCCATTATTAACATTCAAATATTTTGCTCGATGATCACAATTGGTCGTATGTACAAAATGATCAATCATGGCATAATTATCATCCAAAATACCAATAAATTAAGAAATATTTGCCGTTCAGCATGCCCGAACCCAGAGGGGGGGGGGATCTTAAAGACCGGTGCCCCTCTGAAACTAAATTTTTAATGGGACTTGGCTACGGCCTTGCATGCTGTGATTGTATCGATACATGCTGTAAAAATTTTTGAACCCCCCGAAATTAAATCCTGGCTACGGTCTTGCCATTCAGTAAACATAAATACCATGGTAGACGACTGATCACCTAAAACGCTAGTAATAAAAAGAATACTTAAAGATTGATAAATTTTAGTCTTGATTGAAAACTTAGTTTTGGAGAAATTAAGCCATAAAATTGACTTCAATGGTGTTATTTATACTCGCAAAAAAACACACCTTTTAAGAGGGCGAATCAGAAAGTCTTTGCCCCTATTTTTTATTAGCCAAAATAAGGTATATACAGATAATTACAAATATACGTACTATTCTACGTACCTTACACTATTTTTCCACATAGTCCCCACATCGGTACAGACATTTGTCCCATCGCAGCACTAAATTTTAGATGCCCCTGTGGTAGAATTCGTCCGGCTGACTGTGGAACCACCGTCGGACTGCTGTCTTGGCTTCATCGTTGCACGTGAATCGCTGTCCTGCCAGGAACTTCTTCAGCGGACCGAAAACGTGGAAATCACTAGGGGGCGAGGTCCGGACTGTATGCAATCAGAACCGCCGACAAGCTCCGGTCATTTCACTGGGAGAGTCTGGACCACCCACCATACAGTCCGGACCTCGCCCCTAGTGATTTCCACGTTTTCGGTCCGCTGAAGAAGTTCCTGGCAGGACAGCGATTCACGTGCAACGATGAAGCCAAGACAGCAGTCCGACGGTGGTTCCACAGTCAGCCGGACAAATTCTACCACAGGGGCATCTCAAATTTAGTGCTGCGATGGGACAAATGTCTGAACCGGTGTGGGGACTATGTGGAAAAATAGTGTAAGGTACGTAGAATAGTACGTATATTTGTAATTACCTGTATGTACCTTATTTTGGCTAATAAAAAATAGGGGCAAAGACTTTCTGATTCGCCCTTAATTACCGAAATGTCTAATAGAACTTTAGACTTTTATCACTTTGCCATAAAAGTTAACCCGAATATATATATTACAGGCTTCGTTAATTATACAAATGAAGATCGTATTTTATACACCTTTTATCTGTTATTCCAGCCTTATTAATTACATGGTGTTGAAATTGATACATACCTTCGGTCCAAATATTAGTATTACAGTTACTGTTGTACTCAGTTGTGTTCGAACGAAACCAAACAGGTATTTAATATCGGGACCTGCGCTTGGCAAGATGACGACACTGAAAAGAAGAATGAAATTTATATCTTTTAGCCACCTGATTCATTATTCACTGCAATCTGTCTAAAATTCTGGGGGCCCTGAAAGGATACCATTATAGGCAGTTTATCGTTATAGAAAATCTAATATAAATATATAATGTATATAATATAAATCTGATACATTTAATATCTATCCGGACAGCGGAAAATTTCGTTATAAACAGATAAATTGTTATACAGAGATTTCATTGTATATTTAAATTGGTCATTACGAAATGGGTTCAACTCCATACGACATCAATGAAATATAACCTCTTTTCAAAATGACCGATTCGTTTGTTCAAGAGAGAAAAAAAAATTCTTCCCTTAATTATTATGTATTTTCAATACTCTCGAATAATACAGTGGAAACTGGTAAAGTAGTGAATGAACCTTGGTAGATTGACCACCTCAAAAAATTGACCACTTTATGTGAGAGAGAACTGGTAGGGACTTAATTATGTCTTTAGTGACCACCTCTCTATAGTGACCATTACAGTCTAGTCAAAAAGGTGGTCTCTTTAGACAGGTTCCACTGTATATCATTTCTCTTGCACACTTAGATAAAGTAAAAAACGGAATACTGAGCCTTTTTCCTGTATAATATTAATATACCAGGCTAATGTGATAATTGATAAAAATGAAAAGATGATGTCTCGCAATTACTATTATAATTTACTACATAATATTTTATTATTTTTCCGGAATTTATATAATATAGATAAACCCAGATTCATGACAAAATCGTGAATTTATAATTTTATTTTAGCTTTTGATAAAAGAATATGTTTACAGTGGCTAAAATATTCTCGTCGTTGGTCAAAATGCGAAAGATAAGAAAAGACAAATAAACGGAAGAGTGTAGAATACAGTAAAGAGTAAAGGAATCGATTAGAAGATAAGATTAAAATGAGAAGTAAAATTAAAATTATGAAAATAAGAAAAGTAAATGATAAGCATAGATAAAGGGAATATTGGAGGGGAAATGTGCATAAAAGGAAATAATGCAAAAGACATAAAAGGTGATAAGAAGATAGAAGAAATAATAGAAAAGAATAAAAGAAAAATGAAAAGAAAAATTGAGAGGGGGGGGGTAAAACTCACCAATTGTGTGCGCATATATAGCTGCAACATTTCGATAATTACCGTTGTTCTTTTTATAAAAGGAATTATTGAGTAAGTGTGAATTTCCCGTTTATATAATACTATACTCGCGGCAAAGCTAACCTGGTACACTGACAAGGCGCAGAGCAGTATGATTTCGCCAGTGCAATATAGTTCGCCCTTTCTTACGTTAAGAGAGTTAATAGAAGAT
Source organism: Dysdera silvatica (assembly GCA_006491805.2). Lineage (NCBI taxonomy): Eukaryota > Metazoa > Arthropoda > Arachnida > Araneae > Dysderidae > Dysdera > Dysdera silvatica. The sequence continues at coordinate 32,018,129 of QLNU02014176.1, read as the reverse complement.
ACATTTCGTACATAAAACATTAAAATTATGCTAAAATACATAAAACACAGCCATCTACGTGAAATTAAAATCTGGTATTTATTAAATTTAGGAAAAAGACTCATTATAGCCAGAGATGACGTCATTCAAGTAACTGACCACTCAGAGGACTTCGTTCGCTTGGCGGGAAATTTGGCGCCTGGAATTTTGGCAACCGCGTTTTTCTGCATTCCAAATTAGGCGATAAATAGTCTAATAATGTTGAGGGTTATCTCATTTTTCGCCAATTCGCGAATGAATACTTGTTGCACGGGCGTGAATAGGTAGCCGTAGCCTTAACAGTGTACCAGGTTAGCTTTGCTGCGAGTGTGAATTTTTTATTTTTAAATTTTGTTGTGCTGGAACGTTTAATAACCGTAAGTGTGATTTAAAACTTACTGTATCATAACCATGACCAAGTTACAAATGGTGATGTTGTAAATGGCAATACTGATGTGTTTGGCTTCATTGAAAAATGACTCTGCGTTTCGAACGCTGTAACAAACTCTAATTCCCCATAGTAGGAACAAAAATTCTCCTACAATTAAAAAAGAGACAATTAATGAAAACAATACATGTAACTTATTTCACTACTACCAACCTATAATAATAATAATAATAATATAAATAAGCAAAAATTAACTACGACGTTTTTTTAAAACGAAACGATGTTTAATAAAATTAGCTTTCAAATTCATCAATAGATAAAATATTTGCTAACCACAAAATCCAACGTTGTAATAAACGTTAAAGATGTGACGACCGATATTACTGAGATGCATCCAATCACAGACACACACACACACACAACATAAATTCTCTTTCATATACTTAGAGTGAAAATCGGTTATAACGACCTTCAAGGGACCGTGCAAATTCGGTCGTTATAAACGATATCTTTTTAAAATCATAGTAGCCTATAATAGTACACTCTAGAGTTTTATAAATTATTTTGATAGTAGAAAGTATTAAACTTTTTGGTTTCAAAATTAAATAAAAACATAATTATAATGAATTTAATTTCCGTTTATGTTATAGCCAAACTAAGTACATAGTACTTTCTTAGTTTTTTAAATTGAAAAAATTGTAGAAAATACTACTAAAGTATATAATGTAGAAAACAAATGTAATGAATAATATTTATTATATTATACTAATGACTTCAGAACAGTGCCGGTTTAAGAGTTTTGTGGGCTCTACGCTGAAAAAATAGAATGGACTCCTAAAGAATATGACCCTCGTGATATTCAATTAATAAATCACTTTTTAAGTTTATTATCTTTAATATTCAGGTTTAGCAGTAATAAAAATTTCTCGGACATTTGTAAATAAACAAGATTAGAATAACGCTTAAATTTTAATAACTAACCCACGTGGTTCTGCTTTATGACTGTCAAGTCGCGTCGTTATATCCGATACGAATTTCCCTACTTAGAATCTACGTAGACTACAAAATCGCTGTCGTTATAGCAGGTTTCGTCGTTATATACGATGTCGTTATAACCGATATATTTAGTATGGAGTAGAATAGCAAACCAAACTTCTTGTAAAAATTCCGTCATTATATGCGGTTGGTCGTTATAACCGGCGTCGTTATAAACGATTTTCACTGTACTTATTACTTTGAAAATTCCATTGAATTTACGTAGTTTCTTTGGAATGTTATTTCAGCTTTCTGTTGACACTATTCACACCTTTTTAATATTTTAAAAGGATACAGAAAGCCTATATACAACGAATTTGTTGAAATTATGAGTTTACGAATACATATGATGCATATATTTTTTATATAATACCGATAGCTATGCTGTGGTCCCACCAATTGAAATCACACTGCTTAAATTTGAGCTTGTTCCAATCGTGGATATATACGCCCTCTGGTGGTGCAGAGATGGTCCAGGTCCCAAGGTAAATGGCCATCACCAGCAAAATTGGAAAAAGCCATTGAAGAAGTTGCTTATCTGTCAGTTTCAATTTGTGTGCCGATTTCACTCTGTACGTCAAAGATACCCTAAAGGCGAAAAAGACAAATAAAATATCATCATTTCCTTTGACACTGAAATAATTTGTTTTCTGTGGCCCCCTATTTTCCCACCTTTTTTTGTTTAATAACTGTTTAAAAAATATATATACCTGAAACTCCACATAAGTTATGAATATATGTTTTACATCTGCAGAGTGAAGGAAGAGGATATAGTATAACGCACTGTTATACATGCATTAATTCTGAGTTTATATAATTCATTCATTTAGAATCTATATAGATTATAAATCTATAATTACTCACATATTCCTATGTTAAACATGCAAATTTCATTGCAATGGGTGTTACAACCCCCATTAACACCCCTGAGTACCCCAATGTGCAAACGTGACTTCATAATTTAACACACCATTTCTTGTATGTGTGGGTATTCTGACCATCGAAATTGGACTAAATAGGGAAAAGCTGACTTTTTTTTTATTTGTAACTGTCATTTGTGTCTGCAATTCGTTCTAAAACGTTGTTTAATATATACTTTTATATATATATATACCATTCTTTCATATCTAACCTTGCTTATCATGCAATGTTATTTGACACTCCATATTTCCTTTTCTCCTAGTTTTTTTTTTCGGGGAGTATTCGCCCCCTTTCTGGTGCTTGGGTACTTTGCCCGTCTCTTGTGTAAATTTAATTGCCTGTACTTTCGCTTTTTTGTTTCCATGCCGCGTTTTTAGAAAACGTCTTTTTCTTTCTTAACCAGGGGTGGAGTGGGTTCTCTTAAAGGGCTCATACCTTGGACTTTCATGGTGCTCTGGTCCCTTGGGCCATAGACTACTAAAAAATTTCTCATCAGGGCGCACAGGCCGGGCGGCTGGCGGCCCAGTAAGTCACCGCAAACAGTGATAAATAACAGCCTACAGGTTTCCGTGAATAATATTTATGGGGGTTCCGTGGCTCGGCACATAATCAGAAACGGGTTCTATAGGCTAACATTCTTGAGGAAACCACTGCTCTAGATTTATAAAAAAACCATTCATCTCCTTCACGTTTACTACATATATAAATAATTAGCATAACGACTTTATACGAATTTTATTTCGTAATATTTTGCTTAATAACAATTTGCTAAATTAAATTCTGTTGCCATATTAACAAAAGAAAATTTTTTTTAATCGCGCTTAAGACAACTTATTGTCATCTGATAGCTTTTTCCTTCTAATGCCTGTCAAGAATGCATTGTTATGAATGACAGCAACGGTTATCGATAGGTGTAACCTGTTAGAAAAATCGATAAAGTCACATCTTAACGATTAATCGGCGTCTAGCAACCAAGATATATTCTGCTTATCGATATATCGTAAATTAATTGATTATTGTATATGAGCAAGAGAAACATGAAAGCCAATGAAATGAGCCAGAAAATTATGTTAGTCCACTTATACACTAACCACTATTGCAATTACTTTGGAAATTATCAAATTTAATAAGAATAACTGAATGATAACATTAACCGATATATTACAAGTAAGATTAACGTAAAGTAAGGTAAGGTACAAGTAAGATTAACGTAAAGTAAGGTAACGTACAACTAAGATTAACGTAACCTTAAAAGGATAACGTTAGCGTAAAAAAAAAATAATACTAACTTAGCATTAAGCCAATAATTCGTAATCTGGATTGTCTCGTTTTTGATACTGTGTCATAACATTCGAGAAATTTCTACTTTTCTTTAAGAAAAAAATCTTTTCGTTTCGTATTATTTTTAATACTTAGCTGAATATTTCAGTCCCAAAAGTCATTCACAGAGTTGTTTTAAGGGCCAGAAGACATGCTGTATGTCAGAGGTGCACAACCCCAGGGATGGATTAACTATTAAGCAAAATGATCACGTACTTGCGAGACCAATGGAAGGTGGGGAGGAATTCTCCACAGAAATTTTCTTTGTCGGATTTACCAAAGTATTTCTCACATGGTACAAAAGGGATCCTCCACACATAATAAACTCAAAACTTACAGAGAAAGCTGCTTGCTTTATCTTTCTTAAGTGTATAGACGCTAAATTATGTGTTACACACACACACACTATGTGTCACTGATATTATGCATCATATAAGATTAGTGTTAACGATATCTTATTAAGAAATTGACATAAAGTGGGAAAAAACTTTTCAATATGAATAATCTATAAGTATGTAAAAATGAGCATTATCCTGATGTAAGTTTCCTTTCATTACGAGAATTAAAATTTATTTCTGTTTACATTTTGAAATAGATGCGTGTAGAGATGCATACAAATCTTATGAATTCTCAAAACCGCCATTAGTTTTAATCCTATCTTATTTTCGCTGATAGTTGACAAAACAGGCTAAAATAAGAGATCTCGGATATCCATGCTGACCAGGCCTGTAGCCAAGCCGGAGACAGCAGGGCCGTGGCCCCAGTTGGCCCATCGAGCTATTTATTTATATATATAGAACAATCACCAGGTGCCCTCTGCCCCAATTGCCCCTTCATCATGGCTGAAGAAGGCCTGATGCTGACACTATTACTGAAGCAATGTACCACGGATAGGTTGCTTGATTTTGCGTACCAAATCTATCTTCTTCACATTCATAGAGCATGTTGGAATTCAAACGTAAATGCATTACCTCATACAACCTTGCATATAATCAGGGCCTGATTACAGCCTAGGCCCGTAAGCCCCGGGCCTAGGGCCTCCAGTTGGAAGGGGGGCCCCCAAATTGTGTGTTTTTTTTAAGCTGACTTTTGGTTGCTCGCTTTCGATCAGTATCTAGAAAATTTTTATATAAAAGCTTACTTTCTTGGGCTATTTTTGGATAGTTTACTACAAATCTGAGGAGTTTTAGAATGAGTATATGTATTCATTTTTTATATGCTTTCAGACCCCGCTTCGAAATCTGCCACCGCGCGTAAGGAGGCCTCCCAACTAATACTATGCCTATAGCCCCAATATGTCTTCATCGAGCCCTGCATATAATGGCTTCATCGAATTTTGGCATAGAACATTGAAGATAGCCATTATGTGTCCCGTGAAATCTTAGTGGACTCGTATTGTACCAGCCTTCCTATTGGGTTTTCGAACAATGCTTGGTGAAGAATTTTACATGACCTCAGCAAAGAGTACATATGGTGCAAACTTGCGATTACCTAATGATTTTCTACACTCAACAAACCGGGAATCAATATGTCTATTTCATTTCGTTAAACAACAGCGACAATATTTTTATTATGTTAGACCTATTTAACCTTCATAATACCCTCCAAATTTCCATTTTTCATAGATAAACATTTAAACACTTGGTCTTATGTATTAATAAGGATCGATGGTATTTGAACCCCGCTTCAGTTTTTCTGCGAAGGATCCTTTAAGGTTATTAAGCGAGAAGATCAATATTATACGATCATGATCAGAGGTCGTATAAAAAAAGTTTCCATCAATCGAATAAAACCATGTTTTTTAAGAGGTTTCGATGGAAACGAAATTTTCAGAGCAACAGCAACAAAGCAAGACACTACTTTTCAACCCTTTTCTCAGTCAATGTCTCATACTAAACGCCGCAAAATAAAAAGTGACTTTCAAGACGCTCATTGTACAAAAATGTATGAAAAAAAAAATTACAACACACAGCGATTACAAATAAAATCACATAAGCGTACGCAGAAATTTCATAAAGAGGGGTTTCAGACTTACAATAGGGAGGTGGCTGCAAAATTACAACTCCATATGTATGCATATACACAAAATTTCGTCGCAATGGGGGTTACAACTCTCATTATCCCCTCACCCCCTTGCGTATGCTAGTGATTAAATAGCCACATTTGCGTTCAATCTCCTCACTCACCGAAGGTGTGTCGAATGTTGAAGTATCATTATCGCATTTATTTCTTCGCTTTTCGTTTAATGTTTTAACGCTAACATTGCTTGTTTAATTTGTTTGGAAATTTAATCATATGTCAGGTGTCATGGGACACGATACTTTCTTTTTTCTATTCTGCTTCTACTCGTACCATAATAATACCTTAAGTGCGTTAGTTCTTACAATAAATATCCTTTTAAGGATTCCTGTCTATCTGATAAACGTTCGTAATTAATCTTCTAATATTCGACTGAACCATGAAGCCAAATATTCTTTCCTTACCTCCATGTCTTGAGGAGGAGCGCACTGTACGTAAGACAGAATCCCATGTGACGAGTCCATTTTGTTGCTATGCAACTATACATGTCCAGCACAGGAAAAATAGCTGCCATCTTGAGAAATTACATAAAATTCAAAACATTACATTAAGACATGGCTGGATAATAAAATTTGCTAACTACTTACTGCAACTATCGTGTCATATTTTATTAACAAAATGTTGCCTTACCTCACTGTACATAATAGCACAGCCCAGAAGTGTAATACATAGAAATATAGGGCTGGCCACTTTCATCACTTTCAACTTTCGAAACCGGTACACGTAAAAAGCCAAGAACATTGTCAAAAGCACACAAAGCATTGAAATTATCAGAAGAGATATCCTAAAACCAATAAAAAAATATAATATTCAATAGATACACATGCAATATATACATTAGGGTGGAGTGAAAAATGAAAGTTTGAAATTTCAAATCCAATAGTGTGCAAAAGTTGCATGTGGTGTTAGTTAGGATTCCTATATATATATATATTTTAATTGTTTGAAAATATTTTTTTGCCTCCTCAACGACGTTGAAACTTGTAAAAAATGTGGAATTTTCAATAAACCATACAATTTATTTTCAGAAATAAAAATTGTGATGATTAGATCTAATAACGTGCGAAAGCAACTTAATGTATTATTTATTAATGCTCTGAAATATTTTTGGATTCTGATAATTTCATCTGCCTCCACAACGTCGTCGAATTTATTGAAAAACTCAAGTGTTTAGACGGTTTACTCAAGTCAAGTGCTTTTTTTCAAGCGTTTTTCTAGTGACGGTTTGTTCAAGTGTTTAGACGGTTCTAGACAGAAAAAAAATGGCGAGGCGTAAATTCTTGTCTATGTGCGCTGGCGGCGCCTGTGCACATAAGCAATATGATAAAATTCAGTTATATTTGCATACATATTTGGCAACATAAGCAATGTGATAAAATTCAGTTATATTTGCATACATATTTGGCAACATAAGCAATATAATAAAATCCAGTTATATTTTATGGGAGCGGCATGGCTCCCGACCCTATCCTTGAACCGCCACTGGTTACTCGTAAATTCATATTCTAAATACCTTGCATAAATAAGTAGCTATTATATTGCTGTTCGTTAAGGCAAAGAGTGAAATATCAATCAATCAATTTTATTTATGTATATCATACAGATTATGACATACAAGGGATACAAGACAAAATAAACGTACTTAAAATTCTTGCAACCGAGGCGATTAAACTCCGTGATGCTCCATAAAGTATTCTTTTAATTCGGTCAAATTTACCCTTTTACTTTATGTCTTTTATTGATGTTCGTGTGTTATTCTATAATTTAATTCCATAGTAATTAATACCATTTTTATTTATATTCTTTCTGATTTTAATTTCGTTAAGTTCTTTTCTATCTCTTGTGTTGTAATTGTGAACATTTTCATTAACTGAGGTAGAGTTTAAGTGCTTATTTTCATTTGATCTTTCATAAACGTATGTTTCTACTTTTAAGTTACGTATATTAGTTATGTTGAGTATTTTGTTGTCATATATTATGTCATCTTTTTGTTTTCCTGTCTTGTAGCATAATTTCTAAATTGTTTTATTAAGTGGATTTTTTTTAAGTTGTTAATAATAATTTTCCCAACACTATATTTCCGTAGTTTAGGTAAATGTAAGTTAATGCAAAGTAAAGCTTAATTTTTATGTTTAAAGGTAAGATTGTAAAAAGCTTTGTCAAAATTACGTTAGATCGTTTAATTTTTTTCAATTTCGATTACTTAACTATCGCATCCCAATTTATCTTGAATTATTATTCCTAGAAATTTAATTGAGTTAACACTTTGTTAATACTCTTTCAAATAATTAACTGCGACTATTTATCTTCGTTGGAATTTTATATTTCGTTCATTTTCGCGTGTTAAGTAATACCACTGGCATACGCGCACACTGGCGTACGCACAGGAGGGTTGTAACCCCCATTGCACTGAAATTTTGTATATTTAATCTAGAAATACGCGAGTTGTAGCTCTGTAACTCAGACGGATTCACATCATCGAAGCTGTTAGGTGTGAAAACAAGATTTACCGTGAACTGCCCCGTATTCGGAACACCATTGGAATTAAGTGAAACTATGCTGCCAACTTATGAACAAGTTATGAAAATTTGTACATGGACAAGGTTTAATTAGAAGAAAAGCCAAGAGGATCCAACGTTTGCTGAAATAGCCAAGTAAGTGGCAGGTAAGTTACAACAAATTTGGCATAAAGCATCCATTCCTACAGCTTCCCATAACAGAATTTTACAACTCTTGCAAGCATACAAAATATATGAAGCTTATGAAACCATTTAAAGGCAAACAAAACAATAAAACATACAACGCCAAGATTCAGAACTTTGAAGAAGGTGGTAGGACCACACTTTTTGATATTGCAGCGCGCAAATGTGATTCATCTTTTAGTTCATGCATTTGACTAAATCTGTATTATTCGTATTATCAAATTATTAAACTTAGTAATTACATTACTAAAATTAGTAATTAAGTCATTAGAGTTAAAATATGGTTAATTACATATTAACATATAAAATTATTCTAATTATAACAGAAATCTATTGTGAAATTTCCTGCTTGCATGCCAATACCATCAATAAACGCAAAATTATGGAATATTCAAGTTTGTTGGAGAGGCAGAAGATATTAACGAAATTCGACCAAATTTTACCACAATACTATGCGGTGTATAAGACAACTTTTCCGCGGTATTGGATTTTAAAATTAAAAAAAAATCACTTGTTTCACTCCATCCTAATATATATATTAGAATATACACTCTATAACAAAAAAATCGATGCACCAAGAAAGAGTTGTCCGATTGTAATGAAATTTCGTATGCAAAGACATTTTGACCGAACATGCAAATGATTAAAATTTGGTGTCCAATGAATGAATAGCGGGAACTCCAGCGCATCGGAACTGCGCATTCAGCAGGTGTATATAAGGAGCGATTCTCAATATGTGGTCAAAATTTCTGTTGCATTTTGACTGCGGATATCTTACGTCGACTGTAACAATGCCTCGCCGAAAGATTCGTGCTCATTACGAGCATATGTCAGAGTTTGAAAGAGGTTGTGCTATCGGATTGAAAGAGGCTGGTTGGACGAATCGAAGAATCGCTGGACATGTGGGTCGAAGCGATGCGGCGATTGGACGGTGCTGGCAAGAGTGGGTCAACAACGACAAATGTGAGCGTCGGGATGGCAGTGGTCGACCTAGGGCCACAACAGAACGGGAAGACAGAGCGATTGTCAGAGCAGCTGTCACAGCACCGGATTCGTCGTTATCAACTATCCAACGTGTGGCCCGCACACATGTGTCCAACATGACCCTCTGCAGACGACTGAGAGAGCGGAATTTACGCTCGCGCCGACCGTTACGCCGCTTACCTCTCACGCCTTTACACCGTCAAGTCCGATTACAGTGGTGCCGGGCTCGATCAACTTGGAACTGCGCTGACTGGGGACGTATAGTCTTTAGTGACGAGTCCCGTTTCCAACTGTGTCCTGACGACAACCGCAGACGTGTCTGGAGACGTCCAGGGCAGCGTGGGGATCCTGCCCTTACTATCGCACGCCACACATGCCCACAACAGGGCGTTATGGTCTGGGGTGCCATCTCCTTTGATAGCCGGACCCCTTTGGTGGTCATTTCTGGCACACTTACAGCACAGCGGTACGTAGACGACATTCTACGACCGGTTGTGTTACCGTTCCTTTTGCGACACCCTGGACTTACGTTTCAACAAGACAATGCCCGGCCGCACACGGCACGTGTTGCTATGAATTGTCTTCAAGCTTGCCCAACACTTCCTTGGCAAGCTAGGTCTCCTGATCTCTCTCCCATAGAGCACATTTGGGACGCTATGGGAAGGCGATTGCAACCATCCAGGAATGTTGACGATTTAGCCCGACAGTTGGAGACAATTTGGCAAGAAATTCCGCAGGACACCATCCGGGATCTTTATCAGTCTATGCCACGCCGGGTGACAGCTTGCATCCAGGCCAGAGGTGGACCAACGCCTTATTGACTTCCTCCCTTTGTAACGGTCAAACTCTGCAATAAATCATTCAATTGTTCTGAAATTTTAATCGTTTCTTTTTCTATGTATGTTCTTCACATCCACCAATTTTTATCGCAATCGGACAACTCCTCCTTGGTGCGTCGATTTTTTTTTTGTTATAGGGTGTATATATATTAAAAATAAAATTATATTTCGTGCTTATAAATAATATTGATATATGTATTATAATATGTATATATGTTGTACATTGGTTAATGTATATTGTATTTTATATCATATTATATGTGTGTTACCATTCTTCGGTTATTTTTTATGGTTGCCCTTTGTTGCGTGTTTTTTTTTTAAATCTTTGTATATTTATTTTCCGTACTGGTCTCGGCCTTATCGCAAAACATATATATTTATTGTTATTCTTAATTCAGAATAACTGTAATCATATAAATGCAATATGTCGTTTGTGTGTATAGAAACATCTACCTGTACTACGAACAAATATTACCAAAAAAAAACTTATAGTATCCATAATTGACGCATTGTATATATAATTGATGAAGAGGAGTAAATGAAATTTTTGAGACCCAATTCATAAGAAAATCAAAAAGTTTCAAGTATGTCACTAACATATAGAAATACTTGGGGATACAATTTTTCCAAACAAAAGCTAAACAATTTCAATAAACACATACAGGGTGTAATAAGATATTTGTGCAATTTTAAATATTAACAATCTTTTAAATAAAAATCTTGAAATGAAAATGATTACAATATTAGATATCCTGAATTTTATATTTTTATTTCGTATGCAGTTATAAGTTATAATTATTCCACATATTCTCCATCTTTATCAATATATCCCAAGGTCCGTTTTCGTATTGCGTTTTTCAATATTCTCGCTAAAATTTCTCGTACAGCTTCAGTTATTCTCCGCTTCAGATCAGGGGCGGACTGGGTCTTTTCAAAGGGCGAATACCTTGGATTATCGGAGGGCGCGAGTCCTATAGCCCATGAGGGCGCAAGTCCTATCGCCCATGAGGGCGCAAGTCCTATCGCCCATGAGGGCGCACCGGTCCGGGGACCTGTTGGCCCGCGGTTCAGTCCGCCCTTGCTTCGGATCATTCAAAAAAGTTTATTTTGTTTGATAGACGGTACTTGAGGAAACCTCGGAGCAAATGAATAATAATTTAAGTTATAGTTGTAGAAGGAATTTCAACTATAATATTGGACAGTGTGATAGCTTAATATAAAAACGCCTCTTAGTTTGTACAAAGAACTATTAAAGAGGAATAATTTTAACCCATACCCTTTCATATTAAATAAAAATATATT
>QLNU02014176.1:31968685-32000405 GCA_006491805.2 Dysdera silvatica | reverse complement strand
GTGACGTCTACATCAACGCTAACCACGCCTACCAATCTGAAAGAAACATTAATTTTAAAATCAAGTGAGCAAGCACATTAAATCACACTGATTGATGTCCAACTCAGTGACGTCTACATCAACGCTAACCACGGCTACCACTCTGAAAGAAACATTAATTTTAAAATCAAGTAAGCAAGCATATTAAATCACACTGATTGATGTCCAACTCAGTGACGTCTACATCAACGCTAACCACGACTACCACTCTGAAAGAAACATTAATTTTAAAATCAACTAAGCAAGGATATTAAATCACACTGATTGATGTCCAACTCAGTGACGTCTACATTAACGCTAACCACGACTACCAATCTGAAAGAAACATATTAACTTTAAAGTTAATTGACCAATCATTGTACAATAATTTTTGCCACCCACGTATATGTAGCTCTAAACTAAAGCTTTTTGTTTTTGGAGAAAAAGAGACGCCGTCCTCATCCAGGGTTCGAACCAGGGTCCCTGCGTTGAGCCCGCGGTGTCTTGACCTACTAGACGAATGAGGACAAGAACAAACGCATTTTTCTCCATATATTGTAAGATATTATTACCCTTCACAGGGATAACACAATTGCCAAATAATGGTCAACACAGAAAAGCCTCCGGGGCGAGATTTTTGTGAGTTTTCGTGGGGGAATTTATTATACAATAATTTTTGCCACCCACGTATATGTAGCCTAAATTAGAACTTTTCTTTTTTGGAGAAAAATACGCCGTCCTCATCCCGGATTCGAACCAGGGTTCCCGCGTTCTGTCCTCGTTCGTCTAGTGGATCAGGACACCGCGGGCTGAACGCGGGGACCCTGGTTCGAGTCCAGGATGAGGACGGCGCCTCTTTTTCTCCAACTATAAATAAAAAGCTCTAGTTTGAGCTAAATATACGTGGGTGGCAAAAATTATTGTATAATAAATTCCCCCACGAAAAACTCACAAAAATCTCGCCCCGGAGGCTTTTCTGTGTTGACCATTATTTGGCAATTGTGTTATCCCTGTGAAGGGTAATAATATCTTACAAACTTATATACGGAGGAAAGAGCGTTTGTTCTTGTTCTCATTCGTCTAGTAGGTCAAGACACCGCGGGCTCAACGTGGGGACCCTGGTTCGAATCCAGGATGAGGACGGTGTCTCTTTTTCTCCTAAACAGAAAATAGCTCTAGTTTGAGCTATATAGAAATAAAATACAGGGTACCAGGGAGGAAATTACATAAAAAGGTTAAACACTGGTAAAATAGCAATGAAAAAGATCACTTTTTATATATATATATATATATAGCATATATACGCGGAACGTACCTACCGCGTTGTAGAAGGCCTACCTGTATATATAAAATCACAATATATACAAAATTATATATAAAATTGTAATATACACAAAATTATATATAAAATTATAATATATACAAAATTATATATAAAATTATATACAAAAATTATATTAATTTAATTTATTATATGTATAAAATTATATTAACTTAATTTATTATATGTATAAAATTATATTAATTTAATTTATTATATGCATAAAATATATACTAATTTATTATATGCATAAAATTATTAATTTAATTTATTATATGCATAAAATTATATTAATTTAATTTATTATATGTATAAAATTATATTAATTTAATTTATTATATGTATAAAATTATATTAATTTAATTTTAAGATTAATCATTAAAGTGGATACGCAAACTTACTTTTTGGCTTGGCGGAAAGTCCTCGCCACATTAGCGTCACCATAAATAAACGTCGTATAAGATGCCACCCATTTTTTAACAGAACAGATAAAATATGGTTCGGTCCATCCACCGTAGGCTATATTATCTTCTTCCACGCTTTCACGAACTGCTAGCCTGCGATGGGACAAGATTGGCGCCATATTGCCCTGACTGGATTTCTCCTTTAACCATGGCATTTCAGTCAAGATGGTGTTCCTCTTCTCCGTGAGATCATAGCCTTTGGAATTGGAGGTAGACTCTATGGCGAAACCAAAGTAGCGGGGATTCCATAAGGTTCCATTACCAATCCAAATCAACCTGGTCCCATAGAGCAAGTCATTGGACTTCAACAGCTCCAACAAGAAGGTTCGAAGCATTTCTATAATGGCAAAGACATTGACTTAACAAAACTTCGCAACTTTACCTTTTAAGTACAATAAACACCAAAACCGTAACCAGGATTTAATTTCGGATGCGTTCAAAAAATTTTTACAGCATGTATCGATACAATCACAGCATGCAAGGCCGTAGCCAAGTCCCATTAAAAATTTAGTTTCGGGGGGGACCGGTTCCTAAGATCCCCCCCCTCTGGACACACGGGAATGGTAGATACTCTCAATAACGCCGTTCCAATAAAAACTATTCCCGTTTAACAACGGTATTTTGCGGTCCTGGCCAGGGCTTTAACTAGGGTTGGCGAAGAAGATCCACGCCAAGTCAGCAGGTGAGAAGGGGCGTAAAGTTGGTTGAAATAATACATGGGGGAAAATATGCCAGTGATTTGGGGGCTCAATCTAGACAGTTCTGCCGGGGGCTCATCTAGTTACAGTTCTTGTCCCGGAAAAGGCATCATGGAATTATATATATTCTGATTAACGTCTTTTGCTGTGTTTAGCAATGTTTTCTCTCCCTTTTAAAAGTCGTCAATGAGAGAAATGACGGTATACAGATTCTCCATTAACGTCTTTTTCTGTTTAATAATGTTTTTTTCTCTCTTAAAAGTCATTAATGAGAGAAATTACAATATACATATTCTCTCCATTCATGTCTTTTTCTGTTTAACGATGTTTTTTCTCTCTCTTTGAAAATTATGGATTTGAGATTTTGGTACTTATAAATTTTATACTTACTTTCGTCGCCGCGGGGATAATAATCGCCCAGAATTTTAGCTACAAGTTCTGCCTTCTGACGGACGGCCTCAAATAAATGAATGGGGAGGGCTGCGGCCACCCCTTCAAAATGGCCAGGACTTGGACATTTCTGCAACCTGCTAACACGGTCCACAAACTCCAATACTTCGTACGCATCTAAACTGTTACTTCTCCATTTCGACCTCTGCTTTAAAAGATAAAGAAATATATAAACGAAATGGTTAATGCGAAAGCAAGATGACGATAAATTGACTAATATAAAATAAACTTAACTTGTTTAAGAAGGGTTTGTGAGTATTCTCTAAAAATTGCTAAATTTGACATAATGTGCCATTAGAAGAAAATGCTCAACAATTATCAAATTGAAATTGTTTTTGAACGTTGTAAAAAGTGAATGATCATTATATTCATACATAGTACATGATCGCTTGTTTATGCTAACATATAACTAAGCAGTCATCTATTGACTACTACTATTAGATAATTTTAATAGATTAGTAGATTAGTCATCTACTAATCTATTTTAATATTTTTCCAAAAGTACTTACGTTCATAAAGAAAAAGGTTTATCATATCGGAATGAATACTTGTCATTAAGGGAAAAGTGTTTTTCAAGTATCAGTAAATACTTACATTTAATACATATGTACATAAAAATATAATTAGTGTTCGTCTTGCAAGCAGTTGTCGGTATATTACAAGAAGGTGACACTGGTTGAAACCAGCCAAGATTTTTATTTACAAACTAAATTTTTTATTTAGCTTGAATAGATAAACAAATAACAATAAATAAATTTTGCTCTAATGCATCTAAGACACACACAAACACTCGTGTGCACACACACCAATGGCATACCCATGTAGGCACCGGGGCCCCCCCTCGAGTTAACAGAACGAAAAAATTTTGCGCTAATAGACTCTAGTAATTATTTTTTAGGGTAAGATTGAAAGCAGTGACAATCCAACGACATTTCCCTAAACTCTGATGACATTGATAAGACTGTTGTTTAGACAAACAACAGGTGTGGCCCAGGGAAGTCTTCAAACACTTTCTAGGAGTTAAAAGTAGACCAAAATGCAATATCAAACGCAGTAAATGGGAAAATTCTGACTGCAGATATTTTTAATTATGTCAAGAAATCTAACCTCACTGATGAAGATAGGATAACAGTGCTGAAAAATCTTTGGGAACCATATGCAAATTACAATTGTCTCAGGAATGTCACTAGTGCTGTAGTAAGTCAGAGGAAACCTCACCACAGTCAGAAGTTCTGCTCATCTTGGCTGAGTAAGCATAAATGGACAGCTTACTTACAGGTAATACCTATTGCAAATTTTTTTTTCACCCCATGAAGTCGGTTTAAGATCGACACAAGCCACAGGTCAACTTGTTTCAAAAGGATTTAATAATTGGAAGATGGCTTTTTAAAAGTACGGCCAAAAATGGAACTTTTCTCTATCATAAGAATTCTCAAAGCCGATGATTTTTTAAGGGTCGTGGAAGAGAAAAATGCTTCTGTGGATGAAGTAATAGACAGAGGGAAAGCGGTTATCCTTAAACCCATGGGCGTAATCTGGCGGAGCAAGGGGGACACATGCCCCAGTTCTTTTAGAACTGAGGCAAAATCATTTTTTTCACCTAATTTTGATATTTTTTACCCCCCCTCAGTTTACGCTAACCTTCAAGTTACACCTGCTTAAACCCATTATCAAAGCATTAATTTTTTGTAGAAAAAAAGGGGTGGCCATTGTAAAATTACATAAACGTAATCTGCTTCTTCTTCTTCTAATTTTTTAGGAATCTTGCATAGTATAACAATTACTAATTTAATAATGATAAATGAACACAAAAAACAACTATAATTGATACGGCCCCTGATCACTTTTTCCATTAAAATTTTTTTGTCACCACTTGGCTTCCTTTGGAATATTCTGGGTACGCCATTAACACCCACACATACATACAAATAAATAACAAAAGACACGGTACAAGAAAAGATGATAAGTTTAATGCAAACTAAAAAGAAATTTTACTAAGTTTTAGGAATAAACTGGGAAAAATAAGGGGTTTAAATTTTACGAAACAAGCCCTTTTGAAAGAAAGTTTTTGAGAATTTATGGCAATCAAAGGTTTATTTGGAGTTTACGGCCGGAAGCCATAAAAAAGAGGGAAGGAAGATCCTAAAAGTCTTAAATTTTACTGCTTGTTTACAACAAGCGAACAATATATAAAAGCAAAAAAAATTTACTCCGCTTTTAGCACGTGTTTATCCAAAGTACCTTACTACATTTGAAATAAAATGTATAAAATATTTATTAGAATTTCATAACGTTGGTTAAATAAATTATATTATGATTAAATGGAAAAGACTGCTAAAACATAAGAATATAAAATAATGGTTTAATAATTTTATTTTCATCAGTAAACCTACGGTTAAAAAAATTTACCTTTTAATAATGGAAAGGGGTCTAAAAGTGTTTGAACAGAAAAAAGCTTCAGTCCTCGTTGAGCAGAATGAACTATATTGATATTTGGAGAACGAGATATAATATAGAAAAAATAGTATCTACACTATCCGACGCCCCTCAAAACTACTTGCTTATGCTATGCGCATTATTGGCTATTTGTTGCATACTCCTCAAGCTGCGATAGCTTCATTGCACTTAATGGCCTTTACCTGCAGCTGCCCAGGCGGCTCGATTTAAACATAATTGATGAATTAAAAATTACGTTTAAAAAGTGTACCTAGACTAAATAAAATATATATATAATAAATATATATATTTTTCACATATACTTAAAAATTAGGTTTTTATATCACATAAGCCAGCGAGAGGGAACAGAACCAGTTGCCAGAAAGGAAAAAGCAATATTCGATACGTAGATAAATTCATATCACATGCCATCTAATTTCTACTAAACTTATTTCTCTCTTCCGTGTACTATTTCTGTAATTTTCTTCATATCTAGACCTTTACTTTATAAGTTTAAGTTTTATTTATTTCATTAAAATGTCCTCATATATATATGATAAACATTTTACTTAAACTGCATCTGTCTGTAATGTATATATATTATAGCTTCCAAAAACACTGACATTTTAAGCATTTTCTAAATAATCGAGTGAGCATGATGGTTATATTGATGCACTTTATACTGTTTTATGTATTTATTCTGAATATAAAGTTTGTGTTGTTTTAAAATATTTAATATGGAACGGGGTTTTTTTCTCAGTGTTTAAGATAAATAGCTTTTGAACGTCCAAAATTTTCCAAAGGACTCGGTTCAAGCACGCAGTGTAAAAACCTACATTGGAACGCAACTTTCTCCTCTTCCAAAATTAATTAAAGCCGTTAATTACCAAGCACTCCGCATCAGGAAATTTGGAACTAACCTCCCGGGCATGCTTCTGTGTCTGGACATCTCTTAAATATAATTAAATTTTATTCAAGTAAATGAAATCACAGTAATGAGATAGGAATCCGCGAAATGTTACGAGAAACTGGGTGTACTTCGTGAACTGTTGAATCGATTTTTCCTGCCTTATCACTCTGAAAATTAAGTAGGGAAGTAATGAAGGAATCGAAGTAAGGAACCACTCGAAAGCCGATTGTGAAGATAAGAAGGGCCTGTAAGTTAACTAAAAATTATCATATGGATATTATTTATTATTGATATTTCTTTGTAAATTATTTTAATAAAAGCATTATTGCCTTGTATTTGTTCATTGATATTAAAAGTAAAATTATCTGACAACTTGAATATTAAACCATTACATGAATATGAATGATGGGACTTGGGATGAAAGGAGAAAAGGGGGGGTACGCAATTTTGTATAAAAATCTATGCTTATGACGTCACGTGTTCCAACACTAAAAAGTAGAATTGATAGTAATAAATACACGATAGTGGACATAACAGTAGTGACTACTGCGGAAAAGATCATTCATAAAAATAAATTTAGCTCAGTGGGAGGATATTTTTTAAAGCAATCCATTTACTTTAAAGTGTCGGAAGAAGATAAATAATTAGAGAAACATAAAGAGAGAGAAAAAGACCAAAGTTAGCACACTGCAGTGAAGACGAAATGTCTCAAATATATGATGCTCCTATGTAAACAGCAAAAATTTTTGTAAAATTCATCTTAAGTGATTAATTGATAGATTTCCATACGCAATAATTTTCCATCATTAAACATTAACTTACATTCAGTTTTTGCAGTGGTGCAATTAACTAGTCATAAAAAAAAACCCGGTGGATTACGAGTCAATTGCTGCTCTTCGTTAACTGGGAGGGAAATTTCTCCTTACCCCGTTTATTCTCAGTTTCTTTTTGTGAGAAACGTCTCTAATGAAGGCCGAAGTTCAAACTTATTTTGTCCTGTCCGTACGAGGGTTCTAATCTAGTGGAATAAATCATGAAAACGGTGTCCGCGTCGGTATCTAAGGGTGACGGTTAAGCAGAGGTTTGAAATATATTATTATAAATCAGTTTCTGCCGGGGAATTTTTTCTGACCGTAAAACGGGATACCCGTATCTGAGGGGTTTCCTTTAAGAGAGGTTTCGCTGTACTATATAAAGCCCATCTTGGATCCTGTGACTTCTTATCTTGTGGGATGGTGACTTTTCACGTGGATCATTAATTTCACAAATTTTGTAGAGACTTATTCATATTGAATTGACCGTCTTTATATGACCAAAAAGCTAAAAACCCACTGTAGGATAAAAAAAAACCCATTAATTGCTATTGATATTAACCATTTATCACTAATTTATTACGAACCAAGTCATTAACCATGAAATTTTTGTCACGAATATGAACGTCATGACAACATAGAAACAAATTTCTGATAAGTATACAATTGGCTTAGTTATTTTGACTATTACAACGTCTTGCTCTTCTTAACATTCTTATTAATAGCTTCTTTTTTGTTCAGTACTTTTCACAATGGCATCTTTTTTGTTCAGTACTTTTCATAATGGCATCTTTTTTTAATGTTTATCTTGTGTATCTATTCTTTATAGTTTTCATCTTGAACATCACTTAAATCGACGCATAACTGACTTGCAGTAATGTTCAGTGGAGTTATTTACCCTTGTTTTAATTTTCTTTATTCGTTGGAAATGATCATTATATACCGAAAGTTGAGAAGCTAATGCTCAGTAATATCCCCCTATTTTTATAGTTTTCATGTTTTACTTGAAATGTCCATTTCACAATGATTATACACCAATGAGGAAAAAACAAAACGGCTGAATTCTTTTTCTTTGAAAATGGAATTTATAAAATTTTCAAATGCGCACAGTTCTGTCATAGAATAAAGACAAAAGAAAATTTCCAAAGCATTAATTCTTTGTAACATGCTGGAAAAATGATTTCTAATATTGGGTGTTTAACGCATTTAATTAATTTCGTATTTTACATAGAGTTTGTTGCATGATTCGTGAAAAAGTTGTCATTTTTTCGTAATTTATATAGTCTATCGTTTTATGTGTACTTTTGGCTCCATAAGACGCTTTTCTTTTTTATACGACTTCAGTGGCGTCCGCCTGAGTACCTCCAGTAGGGAATGAGAAAAATTATTCTCTCTTTCAAGGCTGTATAACATTTTAGTAAATGTATAAGATACTAAAATACTCCCAAAATAATTGATACTTTCCATAAGCGTAGAATTATATTGTTCTGTGTGGCCCGAACCCCCAATAATTTCAAATAAAATTAAAATTTTACATTTATTGTGATATATAAGTGTTCATAATATGTGATTGGGCCCCAATAATTTTGAAAACTCTACGTTGATGATTAGTAATCATCACTAATTTTAGTAATCATTACTAAATTAATGATTAGTATTCTTGACAATTAGTAATGAGCTAAAAAGTACCTTATTTTAAAATGTGACTGTAAAACTTTTGAAAGTAAATGCATAGCAGAATCTGGCAAACCAACTTTTCAATCGACGGCTGGGATATGCTTGATCCCCTCTGCTCTCCCTATGAGCACCCCATGTGCGACATCACTGGATTGTGAAGACTATTTTCCTCAGCTTAGCAACTAGATATAAATTGCAAATGGTGAGAAGTCACTGCAGGTGCTTAATGGCGGCGGTTTCGTGAGGAATTGCTTTTACTGACGAGAACTACATCCGTTGAGAGTAATGTCGAAAACTGTCAATGGAAAGGCTTGCTTAGACATTTTAAACAATTTTGCGCTCCAGGCACTTTCACAAAATTACGGTAATCGGCTTACTTGCATCAAAATGACAACGCACTCGCTGACCCACGCCAAGCACTGCTTCCGAATTCTTTTAGAAAAATCAACTTCTTGTTTTGGACTGGCCTTTACAAAAGTCCCAATTTTGTGGATTTTTTTGGATGTATTGCAGCATGACATTTGGGATTTGGAAAAGACTCTTTCTTCAAAATAAAAAGTGGTAGTACTAGTGGAGTGGGTGCATATCCCTACAACCACTTACCAAAATGCAGTGAAATACATGTGCTGAAAGTTCATTGCACACATTAAGCTAAAAGGCAGACTGGCCCAATACGTTAAGTGATCTATTATTTTTCGTAAATTTAAATTATAGTGTCCGGTTACTTTTGGTCATACTGTGTAGATTAGCGATCAAGGGCTGATCCCGAAATCTTTTGGGATTGGGAGGCGTGATTTGTTTCCGCTTCTTATTTTTAACAAAGTGTCCAGTATTTTACTTCCCATGAGATAATCCCGGCTCGGGAGTGGGGGTCGCGATCTCCCCATCGCCCACCTTGGATCGGCCCTTATTAGCTATGTGACAAATCGTCCAATGAGCGAAGCACTGAACAAGACTGCTCGTTTCTGATTGGCGGGAAAAAAAGTTCATCGATTCGTTCACAACGATATGATACATCTGCGATGCCAGATGCAAATATATTTATTTCTTAGAGATCCAATTTGCTTAGATCGAACTAGAATTTTATATTTGAACTTACCTGTGTCCTGTTATCATTGGTCATCTTATTTTTGGGCTTGAACTTACACTGAATGCATCCCTGCGTATCTGAAAAGCTGACCCCCAGCACCATCATTACAACTAATAATCCTAGTGACGTCAGAGGTCCAGGTATGCCACGTGACATTCCGCAACCCGCTTTTCGAAGTGTCATACCATGATCTAGGAGAAAGTTTGAAACTATTTTGGTACAAATGTATAAAAAAATTTTACAACGAACTGCAAAGAAATTAACTGTGAACATAACTAAATGTGGGAATTGTATATTACAGTGATAACCATAAATAACAACATTAGTAAGTGTAAATAAAATATATTCTATTTTACCTTAGAGTTTGGAAAATCCACCAAGAAATGCACCTACGTTTACATATGCATACATATGTGCATGCTCTAATAAACTTATTTTCACTAATTGCTTTCAACAGGTTACGCTAAACAATCATCGTTCTTGGATACCTTGTTAAGGGATGATTTAACCCGTTTTTGCCCGAATTTTGAAACTTGTAAATATTCGGTTAATTGTAATAAAATACATGTAAAAACACACTTTATGGAGGTTTTTACATTACTCGATATTTTTTTGTAACTTATAAGCAAATGCAATATTGGAGAGTTGGGCGTGAATGTGTAGGGGATTACAAGCATACACGTTTAGATCTGATTTCACAGAATGAAATAAAGTAAATCATTTTGAATGTGTGATTTGATAATTACACAGTGTGGAATTCGTTATTACACCTATCATGCAAATTTATCCTACACTTTCCACATTTCATGATCGATTTTTTGTTGTTGTATAACTCACATATCCTCCGGCTGTCTCCTGGCACAATCCAATGATCCATGAGATCGTATCGCACATGTGGGAGTACTCGTGATCCGACCTTCTTCGAGCTTTTCGATCGACCACTGCGTTGCAGAAACCCATAATTTATTAATTAAACATTAGCAATGACTCTCCTAAATCTCAAGTAATCAAGTTGTTTATTAACCTTCTTTTTTTTCGATTCAACTGTCAGCCGTTGTTCACTGCTATATTGATGCAAAAGGTGAATAACGGCCATCACCATTTTTTAGAACGAATACTGATTCCATAATTATCAATATTTTGGTCCATGTGGTCCATGCCGCTCATATAGTAATTATATTTTGAAATAAAGTTTGGTTGAAAGACAAGTATTCGCTTCTTTTCCTTGAAATCCATCTGTAATCATTATCAAGAGGTTTGATAGAATTTATTGAACTAACTGCAACAACAATTCGGTTATCTTGCGAATTTTCTACAAGAACGTCACTTCTTTGATCAGTTCGGAAGTCAAACCCCCCCCCTTCTTTTTTTTATTTGTTTTTGGCCTCTTATTGTATACTTTTCAATGCAATTTACCATAATTGTTCCAGTATATCCATAGCCTTCCCTTTTTAATTTTTTGACGAGGTTCAAATGAGAGATAAACCTGTTCCCACCATAGGTTTTAAATGGGACATTTCTGGGCAGCTTCGACCACTAACCCTCCAACTTCTAGCTCACGTTTTTTTTACGCCTTAGTTGAATCTTGGTAGGGTTCGTACTGAATTAGATACCCAAGGTGATCATATAGATACCACAGCTTTTACCCAAAATGTATAGGCTTTCCTCGAAGAAATTATTTCACACTCTGTCGTCCACGGCATGGTGTCATACTTTCGTCGATGCAGATATGCTCCGGTAATTCGGCCTAAAAGAGGTATGACTCATTTAACATTGACATCAAGGGCTTCACTTTCGCGAGCTTGTCAGCGCTATATAGTTTGCTGTTGACGGCGAGATGGATGTAACGTTTCATAATTTCGAAACTGTTCCTTCTCATAGCCTTTGAACCCGCTTTAAATTATGTTTCAGTGTCTATCTTCTACACATCATACTCCAGCGCAGTGATACCATGTAATCAGACATAATCAATATTGCCATGAAAAAACGGATTTCAATTATCTCTGTTTTGAAGTCATGGTCGTCCTTTTCCTTGCTTGCATATTACATACGTATTTCCGCCAAATACTTACACACATTCTCATTAAAAAATAATTCGAAATATTCAACAGATTTTGATAAACAAACGGAAGATACTTCGGATTTAAATCTTCTTTTTTCTATTTTGGAGGAGGTTTTGGATAATTTATATTACCCCAGGGATATGGATATATAGGATATATGGATATATATCCCAGGGATATAGGAAAACACCGATAAGTATTCAGGCCCAGTTCCCCAATATTGAAATATGTGTTACTGCACAGTAAAAATATGACAAACTAAGTGCTTTACCCAAATAGACAAAATAGACTTAAAATAGACGACATTTCTCTTAATACTATTACTTAGGTTTACAGAAACTAAACGTAAAATAAATCTATAAGTAACACATGTTGTTTTCTTGCTATTTTTTTATTGGAAAATCCGATGTTTTTCGTTTTTATTTCTCGTTTTAACAAGCGGATGATACAAAACTAGCAAGTAAGTCAAAGCAGATTCACTAGGGAAGGTTTGGCGCATATACAATTTCACTTCGTGGCAGCTTGTGGCTTAGATTTGATTAGGTTGCGCATGATTTTAATGGGAAAGGTGGCCGCCGAAAGACTGCACTGTAATCCCAGACATGTAGACACCGCTTGTTGCACTGCAATTAGTTGTTTAACCGTATCCAATCATGGATATCTGGGAAAAAACGGATTGGTGATATTATTGTTTTAACTAGTTGCATGTACAAAACATGTCCAAAATGTCATTGTCTTAAGGTGCCCAGTGAAGGCATCAGTTAATAATATTATCATTTTAGCTGGCTTATTAAGGCATGCCCTTTAATGTTATGGTCTTCGATTCCTTTATAAGGCATTCCTCATGATATAATTTAAAATTATTATGTAATATAACTGAACATAATATAATCAATATAAATTAATAACGAAAAAGATAGCCATGTTTAGCGGACATAATATTTGATCCATGATAAAAATTTAAATAGACTTTCAATCGATTATTGAAATAAACAATAGACTACAATTAAGTAACTCTCGTAAACGTATACTTTTACTTATGCTACCATCCTTTCCATTTTATATAAATTTTCTCTCTTATGTTTCTTTTTCCATTTTCTCTTCTCTTCACTTTTTCATCTCTCTCTTAGTTTCCTGCATTTCTATTTTTCTTCTGTCTAGCTTTATTTTGCCGCTTCTATTTTCATTTTTACGTTTTATTCTTCTGGATGTTTTCTCCATTTTGACCAATAATTAATTTGACCAGGGGTATAGTCGAGTCCTAGCGCAGCCTATCGGCGCTAGGGTACTTCTTTTGGAGACCTAGCGGCGCTAGGGCAAAATTTTAGGAAATCATACATTTTACAAACGAAATTCTGTTCAAGTTGTAAATAAAAAATATGTGGATTCGACAATTCTGTTAAGAAAAAAAATTTTTTAGAGCAATGACCCTAAAATTTTGAATAAATCAACTAAGAATCGTGGGAATTTAAAGGAAATTACAGCTTACAACAAGTATCATAAACAGTATTCTTAAAATAGAAAAAGCCATAACGCTTTGTTGAATACAACGAAGGAGATAAAGGCGAAAAGGCGGACTTTTGGCTATATTTTTCAATTATTTCTTTATTAGCTCACTTTAGACGCCATTCCTAGTTTAATTTTATTTGGGTACATGCATTTGTATTACATTATTATTATTTTACGCTTATATGCCAGAATATATATATATATGCTGTAGGCAGTGTCGTATCCGGAGGGGCATTTGGGGGTCTTGCAATGCCGGCTCAACAACCCATACATAATGATAATTTCGGCCCCTGTCAGATACCTGAGCTATTGACTTGCTAAGGGGGCTCCCTGGTTCACCCCTGGTTTAGAAGGGCGCTATGCTACTTTTTGTTTTTAAGACTACACCACTGAATTTAATTAATTACACATTTGTTATTTCGAAGCTAATCGCACCTAATTAGCATTGTTTTATAATACACCACCACACCAATACTTAAAATTGATCAAGGGGAAACTATTAATGAAAGCTAAATTCTTCCTTCATGAAAAACGCCCCTCCACAAGTAAAACGACCATAAAATTACTACATGAAAACCGAACGGAGGATTCTTTTTGTTATTTTTTCCAGAGACAACAGCCTGAATATTATCGTAAAATTTACATCAGAATGAAATTCCAGGCAGAAACGAAATGTGTATGTGAAATTTTTTGACGTTGAAAAAACATATTGCAATATTTGATTCTAATGAAATAAAATCTCCTGCTTCTCCTCCTAAAATCTCACTTTATTATTATTGCCAAATTTATTATCAACTTTTAGAGCAGTTACTTAAAAGTAACATATTTTGACTTCACTCATATGATTTTCTGAGTTTTGACTAATGCCCTGAATTTTCTTTCTCTTCTGGCTGAATCCAAAGTTCATAACTTCGAAATTCTTTTTGAAAGTCATTTCCCTTAACTTATAATTTTTTTATCTTTTCACGAAGAAACAATACTTTCATTATATAACTGGCGATAAGCCCAAGGGTATAGAGTCTAGATTCTTGACTCTAGACTCCACACGTCTAGGCTCTAGACCAGTGGTTCCCAACCTTTTTCAAGCCGCGACCCATTTTTATAGTAACCAAGTAATCCGCGACCCCCTTTTATAGTAACCAAAAGGTTCGCGGTCCCACTTTCCGTCGCCACACCATTTTCATTAATAAAAGCATTTTTAACAGAGTAAAGAAAACACATTAAATATAAAATTGCATATTACTAAGTACATACATTACATTAATTATATATATATGATATTAATTTATAGATATAAATTAAACAACCATTTGTAGAATATGGTGATGTATATAACCATGCCGGAATGTAAAAACATTGGAAACATTTGGTATGAAATTCTTTATAAAAATAATTGCAACTAAAAATAGTTGTCACGACCCCCCCCCACACACACACCACCACCACCAGAAACCAGTTCGCGATCCCCACGTTGGGAACCATTGCTCTAGGCAAACCCATGAAGAATAGACTAGGTTAAATTAGAAACTAGGTAATTAGAAACTAGTTAATTAGAAACTAGGTAATTAGAAACTAGTTAATTAGAGACTAGGTAATTAGAAAGTAGTTAATTAGAAACTAGGTAATTAGAAAGTGTCTAGACTGGGTTAAGTTAAAAGTAATTAGTATTTTGACTCAAGGTTAATTATTGATCTGAATATATTTCTCTTTGTATATAGTATCAAGCTTAAATTCTATTTGCACAATACATTTGAAAACATTTTAATCTGTTAACACTAGATAGTTACAGAAATGTAAACAAATAAATAAAGGTATTATGTTTTTAAAAGATGAAACTAAAGATTTAAGGCGATTTCTTGTGAAATTAAATGAATCTGGAGATTAAAACACAATTGAAACACATACGTAAAGCAGTAAACAATTTATCATTTCCGCTTATAGAAAACGTTTTTCAGTGAAATTTCTTTTCTCATGGAAAACATATTTGAAGCAGTTACCTTCCTTTGTATTCCGTTTCCATTCCCGAAACAAATTACGAAATTTTGGAAGATCTTTCGCGAGTCTTTTAAAATGCGCCGAATAGGCACAAACACTTCGTAAAGCTGTTTACTTCTTTATAGTATGTTTTCAACCGTTAATGTATGTTCAATAGTTTAATATTTGCGCAATGATATTTGTCTATTTCAGGAATTTTTAACCGTTTCGAAACCTATAATTAATGTTTTGATTTCGACAACGATAATATAAAGCTGATTAACCGTTCCATTAAAACTTCTTAATACGAACATATTGAACACATGCTTAAAAGGTAAATCACTGTGCAAAAACAATATTAACAATAAAAAACACAACACAGTTAAATTTTAATTTAAACGGTTGACAGAAGTTTGAATTCTCGGAGATCAAACTCATCACAAAGTTAATTCTATCTCAGATTTGGACCTTTTGAAGCTTTACATATTTTCATCAACAGTGATAAAGTACCGGGTGATCCAAATTAAACAGGAGGTGTTTAGACCTCTCTGTAGAGAAAACTATTTGATCAATTTCACCCAAATTTCATACACATGCTCCCCTGAGTATGCGGTTTCGATTTCTGAAAGAAACAATTTAGTTCATATTTCGGCCGCTAGGGGAGGAAATGGCGCTGCGGAGCAGGCAATTTACATATTACTTAACATGCGCAACATCCTCTGCCTATATAAGGAGTCGTGAAGCATTTTTCCACCATACGAGGACTCCGTCATGAAACTTACTTTACCAGATCGCGCGTTACTTGTTAAGCTCTTTTATCAACGAAATAACAATGCTTCTGCGGCACTTAAAGCATTTCGGCAGGTAAAAGGTTTACGCAGAGGCCCTCTCACAATTACAAATCTTCGAAAAATGGTCTTGTATTTTGAGGAGACTGGAACATTCGCCATTAAATCAGGACGAGGCCGCAAACCACCACAAATGCAGCATTTGAAGAAGTTGCAACTGCAGTAGTGGAGTAGGGAACAGCAAGTGCACATGGTAGCAGTAGTGCACGTGCGATATCACGGGAATTGGACATGCCATATACGACAGTGTGGAGAGTTATGAGAAATGTCCTGAAGTTTTATCCATATAAGATAGCCCACACTCAGCAATTGCTTTCTGGTGATAATGACGTGCGGAAAACATTTGCTTTGATGTTCATTGCTCGGATGACAGTGGATGATGAATGGCCTTGGCAGATACTGTGGAGTGATGAGGCCCATTTCCACTTGAATGGCGCTGTAAACACACGTAACTGCCGTATTTGGTCTGACACAAATCCCCACGTTCATCAACAAATTCCGTTGCATGCTCCAAAAGTGACAGTGTGGTGTGGCTTCACCTCATCTTTCGTCATTGGTCCTTACTTCTTTGAAGAAAATACGGCCTCGGGGCCAATGACATGTTCTGTTACTGGCTCTAGGTATGCATTTATGCTCTGGAACTTTGTCATTCCTTTGCTTCAACAGAGAAATTGGCTTGACGCTACAATCTTCATGCAAGATGGTGCACCCCCGCACATCGCGTTGCCTGTTCAAACATTATTACGGCAAAACTTTTCGGATGACAGAGTGATTAGCAGGTCATTTTCAACATCTTGGCCGCCTCGGTCACCCGATCTTAACCCTTGTGACTTTTGGCTGTGGGGATATTTAAAGAGCTGCGTTTATAAAGGCAATGTTCCGAACTTAGCAGTCTTAAAAGACAGAATTCCGCAACATGTATCCCACCTCCAAGCGAATGAGTTACGTTCTGCCGTGGAATGTATTGTGCATCGAATGCAATTGCAATGAAAATCATTAAATGCATTCTATGCCTAACTGGCCTCGAGGTCTGGAGGGCTACCGCCCTTCCTCAAGGTCTCACATATGAAAAGCTTAAATTGGGCGAGAGCCTACAGGAGCTCGGCTCCGGTACTTCTTCATTTTTGGCGATTATTTAAATATTAGCCGGAGCCTCTAAATAGATGTTGTCATGAAAGAGTAGTGAATTTCTGATGAAAGTTCCGAATTTTGTTGTCCAGAAAAATGAACACAAACAATTAATATAATTTATCGATTTATCATAATACTAGGGCTCCTGACCTTCTTTGTTAGAAATTTAGCCCTGCACATATAGCGATCATTCAGATCATAATATTTTGTAAATGGGCTCAGCCACTCTACTTACGCCTGTATTTTCCTTAATCGGGGTAGCGGAAAATAAATGACTCGACTTCAGTTATTTAAAAATAATGTTTGGGTAAGTTATCAACCACTAGAAATATATTATATATAATATATAATATTATTATATATAATATAACCTTGCAGATATCAATACTGAAGAAATGCACTAGTACTTCCAGTCGAAATAGTATTTTATTAAAACATTAAATATTTAGAATAGTTCGCCAAAAGATAATTAAATTATAATGTAACGTTAAAACAATGTTGTACGCCGTTTCTGCGGAAGCTTTCGTAGTACGTGTGCACACGTCAATGGTAAATTGAAGACTGGTTTGATTTTAGAATTCGGAAAACAATTACACAAACTGTTGCCAAATATAAAAAGTGAAAATATAATTATACAATATTTGAAAAATATGAAATAAAAGCACACGATTTGGCATGGTGTCAATTTTAGAAATTGAACTTTTTAAGTTTATTTTCTTTCGTTTCTAAGTGGCAACAGTTAAGAAAGCCTGCGAAGCGAACATTTATATTGTGGGAGTCCACAACCTTTTAGTTTGACGCAACAATCTCTTTATTTGTTTTCAGAGATATTATCGGTCAAGCACGAAAATGTCTCAGACATATTGGCGGGTCGTCAAGGCCAGAAAAACGAATTCTCACCCTCCTAACCGAAAAATTATATCAGCGTCAATGACCTATCTCAGGCTTAAGTTATGCAAAAATATTCCTTGCACTTTAGTTTCTATCGCCCCTGCAAGAACAGGAATTAAATCAGCTGCCCTATAAACTGTATCTTCATTCAGTGCCATTGACAGTTGCCTTGTTGTCAAAAAATTACATTGAATAGGGAATGAGATAGGTAGGTAAGTATATAGATAAGCAACAGAAAACAAGTGGTTAGAAAGATATACAAGCAGGTGAAATTTTATTACATTCGAATAAACGTTAATATGCTTATAATTTTTAAAGTAAAGCGCCTGGTTAATGTTTCGTCATATAACTTAGTTGAATCTACTCAGGTCTTAGCCTAGCTTTGAAAGCCCAGAGAATGGCTTGTAGAATCTGTTAATAAGAACGTTTCTCGTGAAGATGGAAATTAAAGCGATGTCTACGAGAATTATCCCCGTATAAAAATACAGATATCGTAAGCTTGTTGCTGTGTGACCATTTAACGGTCGATTTATGAATTTTTATATATGTAAGTAGTTAAAAAATGGAAGAAGATCAAACATTTTCCAGAAAGAATTAATCGACAATCGTCCTTAAAAGTTGGTTGATGGTTTCCAAGAAATCAACGTACATAAATGAAATTAAAATAGGTCCAATAACTTTAAGGACAACTTGATATAGACGAGTATTTAAGAAATTGAATATTCCTTAATACAGTAATGAATCTGGCTTGATTTTCAAGCTGAAAGAGTGTGAAATGTATCGCTCGAATATAATCAGTCGATTTGGGTGCTTTCTGAGCTATAGCCGACTAAATCTCACACAGAAGTCATTCGTGCAAATGTGATAGAATGATAGGCAAGAGGAAGACCACTCGGAGGAACCTTAGAAGGATCACGAAATTCAAATATATATAAAATCTGTAAGATATTATTACCCTTCACAGGGATAACACAATTGCCAACACACAAAGCCACCGGGGCGAGTTTTTTGTGAGTTTTTCATAGGGGACTTTTTTTATTACCAATAAATTTGACACCCACGTATTATTAGCTCAAACTAGAGCTATTTTTGTTTAGGAGAAAAAGAGACGCTTTCCCCATCCTGGATTCGAACCAGGGTCCCTCCGTTTAGCCCGGAGTGTCTTGACCTACTAGACGAATGAGGACAGGTAATAACGCTCTTTTTCTCCGTATGTAAAGGTGTAAGATATTATTACCCTCCGCAGGGATAACACAATTGCCAAATAATGGTCAACACACAAAGCCACCGGGGCGAGTTTTTCGTGGGGGATTTTTTATTACTAATAAATTTGACACCCACATAAAAAAGCGTTTGTTCTTGTCCTCGTTCGGCTAGTAGATCAAGACAACGCTGGCTCCACGCAGGGACCCTGGTTCGAATGAGGGATGAGGACGGCGTCTCTTTTTCTCCTAAACAAAAAATACCTCTAATTTAAGCTAATAATACGTGGGTGTCAAATTTATTTGTAATATGTAAAACCTCGAAATTATTGTTGTGCCCAGGACGTGAGTATACTTTAGCCCGACCCTGTTGCAAACCATAATATATCTACTACCTTTGCCATAAAGGTTTCAGGACTTGGCATTATAAGAAATAAAATATTAAACTTACCAACTAATGACATGAATAGATGAGCGATGCACTGCTAAATGAAACGAAGTACGTAAACAAAGAATCACACGAACGTAGTTTATTGTGAGCTGGTGCAACCTTTTTGGAATTGTTTCGGCAGTGAGGAAACGTTTTTTCTTCGTCAGAAAACTCTTTTAGATCTGATTCTGAGTTTGGAAGGATTTTTTGACGAAGGCAGAACGTTTCCATGTCGAAACAATTGTAAAAACCTTGTACTGGCTTATAATACAGTAATTATAGTACATAAAGCGGATATTGAAGAAGAACATTGAAGGATACGTTCTAAAATAAATAGTTGCTTTGTAGTAGAGGAAACTTTCCAATTCGTTTGATATTCAGTACTCAAATATGAAAAATGGGAATGAAAAAATATTAAAAATTATCCGAGGGGCAGAATTTCGTCAGAAGAGAATCCGCACCAGGGGTAATAAATAAGTAGGAGTGAACGAAGTTCTGCACCTCGGGTTATTTTCAATATTTTTTCTTTTCAATTTTTCATATTTGTTCTTAAATTTGGTCTTGCTTCTTTTTTATGTTGTTTGGTGTTTTTTATGGGGTTGTTTTGTTGTAGTTTTTTGTTGTTCTATATTCAAGTGCTGTCTTTTTTGAACAATATAAATATATATTTTTTCTTGTTATATTATGCTGCAAATGCACTAATATGCATTGAAAATTTATTATTATTTTAAATTTACATATTATATATATATATATATATATATATATAAAAGTTTTCCTCGCCCATTCTTGGCGGAAACAGGCTTTGGGACGGGCAGAGCGCCATGTTCCCAAGCCTCTTTTTACATCACTTCTTAATGTGCCATGTCTAGAAACTTCCTGACAATGTGACACGTGTTTAGGATTGTGGCTTTTTGTATTTCAATGTAGGTGTTTGGGTCAATGTTGAGTATCTCCAAATTCGTCGCAAGCGTTTTTGGTACTATCCCTGTTGCTGAGATGACTAACGGGATGATGAGGATCTTTTCCATACCCCATATATCTCGTACTTCATGTCTGAGATCTTGGTACTTGGTGATTTTCGTTGTGTAGGTTGTCTGTATGTTATTGGTGTTGGGTACTGCTATGTCGATTAAGTACGTGGTCTTATTCGATTTATCGACGAGGGTTATGTCAGGACGGTTATGTGGGACTGTCTTGTCTGTTATGATTGCTCTATCCCAGTAAAGCTTGTGTGTTTCGTTCTCATGCACGGTCTCTGGCTCATATTTGTAGTACGGGCATTTTTCTGTCAGAAAGCCAGCATTCGCTGCCAATTTCTGGTGGACTATTTTCGCTACTTGATCGTGTCTATGTTTGTAGTCTGACTGCGCAAGGATCTTGCATCCTGCCATCACGTGTTGGATTGTCTCCGATGCCGCATGACAGTGTCTGCATTTGTCGCTTTCTATGTCTTTTCTCTGGATGAATTTCTGATTGTTCCTTGTTGCGATCACTTGGTCTTGGATGGCTAGCATGAATCCTTCTGTCTCTGGCTGGAGAGTGCCTTTGGCCAGCCAAGAATTTGATGCCTTTTTGTCAACGTGTGGTTGTTGCAGGTCATTGTAGTGCCTGCCATGTAATGGTTTTCCGGCCCAAGTTCTCAGTTTCTGTTCGTTGGCTGTTTCGAGGACACGCTCTTCGGTACTACACAGGTTTAGTGGCGTGTAATTTGCATCTGCTTGTATTATGGCTTGGATGAGTGGCGATCGGGGACTCTTCAACTGGAAGTATTGCCTCATGCTCTGGATCTGCTTGTCATGTAAGTCTTTGAGGTCCGCTTGTCCGCGTCCTCCTTCTTCCCGGGGTAGTGTTTGCCGTTCAATTGCCGTTGCAGGGTGTAGTTGTCCGGCTCTTCTCTGGATGGTTCTCATTTTCCGCTGGAGTTGTTCTAGTTCAGTGTTGGACCATTTGATGATCCCGAAGGAGTAGGTGAGCACTGGTACCGCATATGCGTTAATTGCTTGCGTGGTGTTCTTCCCGCTCAGTTTCGTCTTCACAATGCTTCTAAGTCTTTCTTGGAATGCTTGCGTGAGCTGGACTTTGACTTTCTTGTGCTCCTGCTGCCGTTTTTGCATTATCCCTAGGTATTTGTAGGTTTCGCCCTCGTCCAAGGTCTTCAGTAGTCTCCCGTCTTCGAGTTCGATGCCTGGTAAATCTTCTTTGCTATTCTTCTGTATTTTGCACTTATCGAGGCCGAATTCCATTCCTATGTCCTTGGAGAATGTCTCTGTTATACTGATGAGTTGTCGGAGTTGGGTGATTGTTGGCGCGTATAGCTTGATGTCATCTACGTACATGAGGTGGGAGACTTTATGTAGGTTTCTCTTGTCTTTCTTCAGCATGTATCCGTATTTACTTGTGTTCAGCATCCTTGACAAGGGGTTTAACGCCAAGCAGAACCACTGGGGGCTTAGTGCGTCTCCTTGAAAGATTCCGCGGCGGATGGGGATCTCGGCCGTTTCTATTTTACTGTCTGGCGTGTTTAGCTGTAACCGGGTTCTCCATTGTTTCATGCTGCTCTGTAGGAATCGGATGATTGAGGGATGCACTTTGTATATGCTGAGTATTTCAAGGAGCCACGAGTGCGGAACAGAGTCGAAAGCCTTCTTGTAGTCTATGTATGCGGTGTTGAGTTTTCGCTTTTGTTTTCTTGCTTGTTCCAGGATAACTGAGTCGATGGTAAGCTGCTCTTTACATCCCAGAGTCCCTTTCTGGCATCCCTTTTGTTCTTCCGTCATTAAGTTGTTGCTTTCGCTGTGCCGGCTTATTTTTTCAGAGATGCACCCCGTGAGTATCTTGTACAGGGTGTTAAGGCACGTAATGGGTCGGTATTTCGCTGGGTTACTGGTATCCTGGTCCTTCGGTAGGAGGTAAGTTATTCCCTTGCAGAGGAATTCAGGCATTTTGCTGGGGTCTTCAATTATCGCCGTAAGTTCCTTGGCTAATGGGCCATGGGCGCTGGTAAATTTCTTGTACCAGAAGTTGTGTATGCCGTCAATACCGGGTGCTTTCCAGTTGTGCGTACGTTGGATTACCTGCTGGAGTTCCTCTATCGTGATGCCCGTGTACTCCATCTCCTCTATTCCTCTCGTAGCCTCCATTTCTTGCTGAATCCAGGGGGCGCTTTTGTGCTGTACTTCATTGGACCATAGTGTCTTCCAGAAGGTCTCTATTTCTGCTGGCTTTGGGGCTTCGTACTTGTCTTTGTTCGCTGGGGTCTCTCGAAGCTTCCTGTAGAAGGCCTTCTGGTTTGCTTGGAATTGCATGTTCTGTTGTTTTTTGTTGGTATAGTCTTTGTATCTTCGGAGTCTTCTGGCGTATACACCCAGTTTTTGTTTGAGGGTATCCAGATATTCGCTGATGTGTTTATTGGGCTCTTCGTGTCTTGTATGAATCCTATTTCTCTTAAGGGCCATCTTCACTTTCCTCACTAATTTCTTACCCCTATTTCCCTGCATGTACTGGGTTATTCGCCCTATGCTGCTGCGGAGCTCTTCTATTCTTTTTTGCAGTCTCACTTGCCATGGTGGTTGGGCTTTGTTTCCTCTGTTACTTCGGCCTTCGTTCCTTACTTCATACCCATTGACGCGTGATGCCGCTACTGCTGCACAGTATATGGCGGTGTGTATTTCCTGTAGGGAGTTGTGGTTCTGTAGGTGTAGTGGTAGAGTATGTTCATTGAGGATCTTGGTTGCTTTGCAGAGTTTCCAAGATGCCGGTTGGCGTGGTATTCTTGGCCTTGTTGCGGCATCCGAGCCTTCATATTCCGCCAGGGCACATTGGAAACCTTCTTCCATTTTCTCCACGTCCCTCCTCTCTTCTTCTTCTATGCTTGTTTGGAGCGGTTCTCTTGCGCCAATAGCTGGTGCTTCAGGGTTTGCCACACTGGTTGAAGTGTTTGCTATATATATATATTACGTACTACACTAAATCTCAGTCTGTAAACCCGCGAACAATGAACCAAGGGGTGCTCTGGCCTTTTCCTCTTATTTTACTTACATGTTTGAACAGAAGCTTGAACTTCCTGTTTGCATCCTTAAATGTTGTTGAAGGCCGAGTAAGGTTAGAAACAATGACTTCGATAGATTACTTTTCTATTAGAAAAAACTCGAAATAACAAAAAGAAAAATCAATTACTTAAAGCTGAGAAATTAGATTTCTATATTTGATTGCTTTTCTCAGTGCCGTTAGAAAAACCCTTCAATTAGCTTTACGCTACAATGTAAAGTTGGACAACAAAGAAATTGCCGTTAGAAAGAATAATTCCATTTATTTAACGAAGTTGTCTCTTCAATTTTCAATTGTGCGAATTTTCGATAGTGGAAGAGAACAATTACTTTTTAAGTAATAGGATTTTTAGTTCATCTAACGTTTAGTGCATTTATCATGAGAATGGAGATTTAAAAAGCTCGGTTATTTTGGACATATTGGAAACTTTGATGGGGAGAAACCAAGGTATCTAAAATAAAGGAGGTAGTTCCGTCCGCACTTTTCTTTCTATTATTCTATTTGACACAATCGACCATTAGGAAGAAAGGTACGGAAGGGACTATCTCCTTTATTCTAGCTATCTTGGTTTCTTCCCATCAAAGTTTCCAATATGCCCAAAATTCCCGGGTTTTTTACAACTCTACATAAGAATACCTCCGAAATGTTTGGTTGGCGGAGGTCCTTATAAAAACAGTCTATAAACAGACTCTCCTTATATTGTCGTGGTTGATAAGATAGTACCCTGTTTACCACGAAAGGTCTTAGAAGACGGACAGTACCATACAATAGAATTCTCTTCATCTAATAGGGAAAAACAGACTGACAGCAAGTTTCATTGCAAGATTTAAAAGTGGCTGCTTGGGTTTAATTTATTATATATAAAGATCTATTAAAAATTGACTTTTGCGATAAAGTAACATAAATATTTTCTTGTCAAATAAAAAACAAATTTGGGTCCAACTAAGAGGCTCAACATTTGCACTCTCTTTACTAACTAATGCATTGCTTGAAAAATTTTAATGGTATATAATAGATATCAGGAAAAAATAATTCCAAACGAAGGAATGCAAAGCGCCATACAGTTCATGAATTTCACATATACTGTTGAATTGAAATGGAGCTTTGAATATGGTTTTTTACATACTGGATTAAAACTGCCTACGAAAAATTTTAACGACTACAAGTGTCACTAAGGAAAGAGGTTTTGCGTAACATTTCTAACGAAACAATACAGAGTTTCACCAGGAGATTCCATAACAAACAGTTATTTTGACATTGGGCAATTTACTATTATTATATTTACTATTATGTACTATTACTTTCTGCTATGTACTATTATTTACTATGATGTATTTTTATAACAAGTAATTATATTTGGTTCAGGAATTTGAAAGAATTTCTTTCTTGCGGAAATCGCATGTTGGAATCATGTGAGATAGAGGAAGAGGCAAACATGCAAGAGAGGGTTTTTTTTTTCACTTCGTCGACAAATAAATATGCCGTATAAATAGCCGAAGAACAAAAGAGAGATATAACATCTTTCTCTCTCCCTCTCTCTCCCTCTCTCTCTCCCCCCTCCTTTAGTTTACATAATATTACTTACGCAGATCGTATGTGCTCAAATATATGAGACTTAAAGGATGTTTTGAAGTTTATATGCATATATTTACTTTTGAATTTTACCTTTAAAACGTCAGCAAAATAGATGATTTTAATATTAATCGTCAGTAAAAATTAATTACAGTTATTAACTAATATTAATCTAATAAATGCGATTATCTCTAAATTATGGTTAATTAGATAGAATGCCTTCACTTGATAAAGGGAGCAGTTGGCTCCCGAAACGTCGTGTTTTTAAATCTTACGCCAGTGTCGAAGTAACTGTTTGTCATGCATAAAATTACTCCTTCTTCATGATGTGTGTTTTTCCCTAATAGAAGAAACGGTGGCGTGGCTGGAGCAGACAGTCAGGGAACCATAGTGGCTGGAGCAGACTGTCAGAGGACCATAGTGGCTGGAGCAGACGAACTTTTCTTCTCCCCTCCCCCATTAGGTCCACAGGCGCTCTTGGGTTCATTGTGGTTGGAGCGAACAAAATCTTCCCTGTTTTCCCTTCCCCCCCTCTGTTGGATAATTTTTTAACTTTAAGACAACATATTTACGTTTAGCTTTTTCCCCCCCGTTAAAATTAAACTCAATTCGCATTTTTTTATTAAGCTCTAAAGCAGCATATTTGCATTTAGTTGTTAGGTATGTTTATATTTATCATTAAGTATAACAAATAATATAGTAATATATCGTTTATTTATATA
Organism: Dysdera silvatica; assembly: GCA_006491805.2. NCBI lineage: Eukaryota > Metazoa > Arthropoda > Arachnida > Araneae > Dysderidae > Dysdera > Dysdera silvatica. Next base: position 31,974,137 of record QLNU02014176.1, on the reverse strand, counting down.
TTTTATTATCAGTACGTTTAATAAAAAATGAGTATCCAGCAGCCTAAAAAACGAAAATTTAAATGTAATACAGTTGGACATATAAGCGCACGCAGAAAGTTCATGGAAGTGGTGTTACAGAACTACAACTCCGTATATTCATATGTATATTTACAAAAATTCATCGCAATTGGAGGTTGCAATCCCCCATCGACTCTCCCTTGCATAAGCCGGTGGTTGGACACCCATATGTCAACGCCAATGATTTCATAATAACAATAATAAATTATACACAGGGTGTCTCAGCACTTAGATTACAAACATCTAGGAGGGGTAGGGTACAGCTAGACGAACAATATTTGTCATAGAACCTAGGGTCGCAAACCACTCACAGCGCTAGTTCTAAAACCGTCCAGCATGCACAAATATTTACAACCAGTGCGTGAAAAGCACCAGGTAAAACTCAGGTCAGCTGCTCAAGTGCATAGATGATTAGGACATCGCATTTTGAACTTCTCATGGACTGGTTATCACTATTTGTGCATGCTGGACGGTTTTAGAACTGGCGCTGTGAGTGGTTTGCGACCCTAGATTCTATGACAAATATTGTTCGTCTATGTGTATCCCACTGATGTTTGCAACTTTGGTGCTGAGACATCCTGTATATAGTAAGTATGGCCAATCGGTTGATCGCAAAGCAATGTTTGGTCGATCGCGACCGCATTCTTAATTTGGAAACCTTCGCAATTTTTATGCTGAGGGTATGAAAGGAGTTCAGACGTTTCGGTTCCAAGCAAGAGGTTGTTGGTTCAAGTCCAGCATGAAATGGGGCTATTTGATTTCTATCACGCATTATAAAAACTGTTCGTTTTTATAGTGTATAGTTCTAGAATCTTTGTGTGGAACCATTCGTGGTCAGTAGCTGACCACTTTCATGTTAATTGCGCTGTCCCTGGAAAGGGCAGCAATACCCTAAATTTAATACATGGTGCAAAAAGACTCGTTTGACCAGCAAAGGGTGGGTACCGAAATTTAATTTCCTTAATTCTCGTGCGTACTTCCGCTTAAAAAGCGTGAGATCTAAATTTATAAAACTAATCTCGCAAAAATAGTGTTTAAAAAAGGGCTCATTTAAAAATTAAAATTTGATCAATGATATTCATGAGCAACAAAACATAGTTAAAATCTTAAAAAAAATTGTCAAACTTGCAAGAGTGGTAAGAAATTTAACGATTTTCAAATTTGAAGCTCAGTGTTTTCGATTTATCATAACAAAGTAAAGATTTCTTGACATGCATGAATATGTGCGACAAAATATACGTATATACCGTTTTTTAAATAGTTTACAAGTAGAAACTCTAAACGTAGTTACATTGGCCAATTGTATATAAGCGCAGGGACAGACTGTGTCCCCTCAAAGGGCGAATACTTTGGACTTTTTGGAGGGCGCGAGTGCTTGCCCATTCGGAGGCGTGATGCACCGACCCAGGGGCCAATGGGTCGGCGGCCCAGTCTGTTCCTGTATAAACGATTTAATTTTCTCTTAAAATATTATGTTAATATGATGATATGCTTCTGTGACGTAAACATTATCAAAATATAAATTTAACGAAAGGATGTTACAGAATAAAGAATATTTCACAAGCAATAATGCTGATACAATGGCTTCTCAATCACGTTAGCAAGCGATCTGAATTTTCTTAATAGCAATGAACTCTAAGTGCTTAGAGGCGGAAGTGATAGTTCCACCTTTGAAAATTGTCAAGAGGGAAGGAATATATAAAACTATATAATATTATAATATAAACATCTGTTTTCCCCCAATCATCATTTAAATTAAATAATTATATTCATGTAATCGATCTACTTGTTGCTTAACAGTTAAAGATTTCTTTCGTTATCAAAACCGATGGATTTATATATATAATAAAATAAATGATAATAAATTTTCTGTAATCATATCAGTGTATTAAATAAGACGTGAAAATACTCCAAAATAAAGATAGACTTTTCTTCTATTTTTTATCAATCTTTGAAATATAGATATATTATAAAGTATCTTAACGTAGATAAATATATCAGGGAACTACGAGCTTTTCGGGTCGACATATTACGATCTGAGAAACAAACAATTTTAGATTAAATAAATATAAATCTGCCTAAAATAATTGATTAGAATATGGAAACATTTAAAAAAAGTTCATGCGTTCATACCACGGCACGAAGAAACATAATTGTAGAAGTACATCACCTGTAGGAAAACTTCACTGCTTAAACGTTTTTCCATCAATTCCCGGAATATATTTTCCGGATGCAAATATTATCATCTCCCGGAATGAAATGGAAATTTAAAACAGCCGAACACTGGTGTCAGGCAGACGCCGGATTCCGTCGCCTAGCAACCTGAAGACGTCCCTGTGACCTTACGCATTCAAAAAGCGAATATGGCCGTTGACAAAACACTCTTAATGAAGCCTCTTTTAACTTTCGCGATGAAACTCCCTCTTGAGGATAAGAATAGTGAATTGTGTTGCATAACTTATCTTTATTTCGGAATCAGATAAGAGAATTTGCATTCAAATTCTTTGGCTTCGTGAATGCCAGCTAAAATCAATAAAAAGTAAATAGTGCAACACATACTCTCTCTATCTCAATATATGTATATATGCACATACACACATATAGACACGCAGAACCCCTCATTAGTGGGTCACTTGCCGAAGAGAAAAAATTTTTGTCCGTAAAATTTTTTATCAGACTGAAGAAACGGAGTGAGAGACAGCATCTGCGGCTGGCTGGCTGGCTGGCTGGATGGATGGATGGATGGATGGATGGATGGATGGCAAACTATATGAAGGAAACAGCGGATTAAACGATGACACTGACTAAAAGAGGAAATAGCATTTGCAATAAAAAATATGAAGGAAGGAAAAGCAGCTGGTGATGGTGGCATTACCTCAGATATCTTAAAAGAAACTGGAGAATACATATAGAAGACATACGTGCAACATTCTTTACTAAATGTCTTAACAGCGGTATCATACCAAACCAAATGTATATAGGAATATGAAGCGAATGCCACGAAGTCATAGTCACTGTGACTATGACTTGATTCTTAAGATGAAGGAACCACTTTGTGACATTCGTTTCAGAACTGTTCCAGAGATTCTTCAGGCAGTAGACCGGTCCATTCGAACTATCAACACAACAGGCGTTGGTAAAGATATCGTACAAATTCCAGATCGATAGCAACGGGTTGTGCACTATGCGGGTGACTACATTTAGGGGCAGTAAAACTTGGTAACATGCATCCATTTTGTGTCCACTGTAAACAAATAGTTGCCACTATTAAAGTTCCAACCCTCGTATATAGATATATATATTGTCCACTAGGCCAAACGTGAGAAAAACCGTATCCAAGAGGAAGGTGCTAGGTGTTTGAACAACCCCCCCGCCCCAAAATCGAAAAATATATTTAAAAAGTTGGAAAAAAAAATCCCCTCCGAAGATATGTGTGTGGTATGCGTTATATTAAAAAGTTAAACTATACTGTTTTGCCTGACGGTTTGTTTTCTGATATACAGGTATATATAGCGATTTTGCTTATCCTGGTGTTATTGCTATCGATGATTTAGCGTTTACTTCATTTTAATGCACTCTGCGGTTATTGGTAGGTGTGAATTATTTAATTTGATTAAATTCAGACTCCCGGGTTACGCCAATCTTGAACTTAAGGACTGGTGTAAAGCATCTGCGAAGTATTGTGTCGAAAAAAAGTAAACAAAATTATACTTTTTAATAACTTTAAAATTAACGACTGGCTTCCTCCCGAACACAATTCAATCATCATTTCAAAGCAATAATACACCGTGAGACAAAGAACTGTAATTATTCATATTTTGATAAGCCTTTATATCCCATATTGTTGTAAACTTTCAGGTGATATCATCTCTATCAACTTTATCATACTGAAGTTTATTCAGAGCAGCAGCATGACCACCATCCGTTGACATTGTAACGTTCCGTTTTTCGCCTTCGCCCTTTTTGTTTCCTTCACTTTGCAATCTCCAGAAACCCAGATGCGGCTATGGCTCTATTTTAACCTTTCTCAGTAATAGCCATTCATTGTAATCACGCCCTGCACTTGGACAAGTATAAGCCGATTTTCCAAGAAAAGCAGTATAGGACTAAATTTATGGATGCAATAACCAAGCACTTCAAATTCTTCAAAAAACTGGAGGTCAAAAGGTCCCTTGCGACCGCCAGGGACGATGTGTGAAAAGCATCAAGTAAACATTTTACACAACATATGTAAACTTTCTTTCCGGTACTGCATTTTAGTTTATGTGTTTTTTCTTCTTCCCCGAATTGTAAAAATTGTAATAGTAACTAGAGTATTGGCGATCCTGGTAAGGACAGGACGCCGGTTTCACGAAGTACTCTCCGGGGTCAGTGAGGCCAACGTGGCCTAATGTGGTGAATTTCTAAGAAGTCCAGACCGATATATACCTGTAAGAATAACAGTTTAGAGACCCAAATCTAGGTAATAGGGGAAAGTGCATTGATATTTACTTTGTAGCAAAATTATTATGAAGTTTATTTTATAAACTGTGAATTTTTTTTATGAATTTATGTTGATCGAATTTATCAAATAACATCTTAACTGGTTCAATTACGAAACCTTTATAAATTTTATAATTAAAAAATTCTGAGTAATACGATAGTATATTTTGGGTGGATTTGCAAAATCAAATTTATTAAGTGTTGTAAATTTGGAAGTATTGTAAATTTGTTTAAGTATAAACATTTGTTAAGTATTTACGCACTGTAACATTTTATATTAATACAGAAATTTAAAAATTTCTGTATTCTATTATAAATTTAAGTAGCTATATATATATATTTGTGTTTCAATAGCAAAGTTTGTTTTCCGTGAAATTCATAATGAATAAAGCTAAGAGCAGGCATCTTGATTGACATTATAAAGGTGAAAATTTACTTTTTTATAAATTTTATTAATTTATTTTAATTTTACGATTATTTAAATTTTTAAATGTATCAGTTTCTAAATACATTATGTTTTCATACATATCGCGCCTTTATTAATAGTGAAAAGCTTATGTTGAAAATTTTTAGAGATAAAGTACGTAAATGCGTCAAATTAGAGTTCTAACCCTCTAGACATTTGTCTATATAAATATTCATGCGTATATATATATATCGCACCTTATCATTTCTGAATTTTTTATAAATTGTACGGTAAAATAAATTAACGCAACATTTCTATTTTGGAAATTTATCAATTTCTTAAACTTATTTATCTATCCTTATATGTACGTACGTACGTTTTTATATATGTTTATACGTTGATATACACTGAAGTGCCAGAAAAACTAGTACAGGTGTGCGTACGAAAATAACGGAGCTTTTCAAACAATCAGTCTAACGCGAATCTGTCGGCAGCGCCTATATA
>QLNU02014176.1:31953405-31966095 GCA_006491805.2 Dysdera silvatica | reverse complement strand
AATTAGAATATTAAAATAATTTTTTTTAAGTTCGATTTTCGTAAGGAATTCGGACTCAAATACCACTATTAATTTTATAAATTTTCTTCATAAAACTCTCCTTTTTCGTCAGCTTGCTGTAGCTTATTTTTGACTAATATGAGAGATGTGCTACTTAATTTGCTTAATTTGAAACGTTTAATTGAGATAATGATAAACATAAATTGTTTTATGATGATGTGAAGAATTATTAACGGTAATTTTCTAAATTTCACGTACACATATATGTATTAAGAGCCAATTACATAAACATATGCATATAGTTAAAGTTATATATTAGTAATATAAGGATAAATCTAGTTATTATATATTAGTAATGTAAGATATCACATACCTAATTAAAATCATAGCATTAGTAATATAAGAATACATTTTAATTATAGTTATATATTACTATAATATGAAGACTACATATCTTATTAAAGTTATTTATTAGTAATATAAAATACATATCTGATAAGAGTTATATATTAGCAATGTAAGAATACATCTACTAAAATTTATTAGTAATATAAGATTATATACCTAATTAGTGTTATGTATTACATGTTATGTGGACTTTAGTGACCGATTCCCCCCACGAAAAAAATTTGCGATAGGACCGCAAAAATCCATATATGTATTTACTCGTCAACCTGGTAAAAAAGAAAGCAAAAACCTCTCAAACTTTGAATTATCAAAATTCTGACCACAAAATCTCGTTTTGCAGATGACCAATTTGAGATTACTTTAAAGAAAGAATGAAATAGAAGCCATTTACTTTAAAAGGGGGCATTCTGAAAAATTAAATTTCCATGGCAAAACTATAAGAAAAAATGGATAATGATGTCCGAAGGCAAAATTGGTATATTTTCTCATTTATTTTTGTATAATCTGTTTCAGTAGCGTAGCAATTCAAAACTCATGGGGGGGGAGGTTCAAGTGGCTTGAAAAAAGGTTGTGTGATGCGGCCTTAGAGAAAATAATATGTTTTGATATAATCCAATTGGGAGCTTGAGCCCTTCCCTTTCCTTCGCATGATCTATTTATATTTGTTCTTTACGATGAAGGTTGCCCAGCTTTATTCGTTATTTTACAAAAATTTCTGAATCCCCTCCGAACTTAAATCCTGACTATGTAATATAAGAATACACATATAATTAGAATAACTAGGGGTGATCGAAGAAGAATACTTGGGCGAGAGAGAGAGAACACGGGTTAAGGAACTTATTGTTAAAGCAAAAAATCGTAATGAACAATGGGTTACAGTGTCGTAAGAAAAACTGACAAACGATAAATAACCAAAATTCTCAACTACACTCTAAAAAATTGTCATAGATTGTACAACGTCTTCAGACTAGATGGCCACTGAAATAATCAATTGAATTTCAGTGTGTGAAAGAATCATATGTGAAATGTCTGAAAGAATGAACATTTAGAGAGGCATGCATGCTGAGGTATGACACTTTAAGCCGCTGGATGCATTTATACACGTGTTAAGCTGTTAGATTCCACACGCTTACCTGCAATTCTCTAACGGAAGTTAGTTAAAACCCTCTCGTATGTAAACAGGACCAATTGTTTATACGATCTTAAAAGCTGTCTTGGGTTTATGGCGTTTTTCTGTATGTTCTTAATATCGCGAAAGAAATTTTCAGAACTTTTTGTGCGATAAGTAGATCAATACAAACTTTTCACATGAAACTAATTAGCCATTTTCCTTGATTAATCCGGATCCCGCAAAAGTCTTGATGACTATAAACCCTTAAATGTAGTGCACTGTAACATGCACAACAAAACACATATTTTTCTCACTAATTCCGGAACTCGTTATATATTGTGTATTTATTTATTTATTCGTTTGTTTGTTTGTTTATTTGCGCGGATGGTAACCAAATGAGAGATTAGATCACTGATTGATAGGTAGGTATATAAAATATAATAACAAATGAAGAATTTTATACTAATTGGGTAAGAAAAACGTAAAAGCAAAAAATAAAGGAATCTTCTAAAAAAGTTTTTTATTCCGAAATGCTGAAAATAATTAAATTGAAAATTCCTTTCCACCGCAACCTACCTCAGATATATGCAGAGACCTCCGTAATGAAAAATTCTTGAAAAAAAATAATCCCGCTCCTTGAGTTGATCCACAATTTATAAAAAATAGACATTGTGTTTAGCAACAAAAAAAATTAATTTCCCATTCATATCCATTTTATTTGTATTTTCAACCACTATCGAATAGAATGGTGAAGTAACATGGGAAAATTCAAATAAGGGAATTTTTTGCAAAAAAAATAATAATAAAAAAAGTAAGATCGAAAAGTTACAATTTATTAAACCAGATCGCACTATCAATATGAGTTCCTTCCTTACATCTATTAGTTTTCAACTTAAATAATTTTCAACTGTCAACGAGTTCCTTTCCATTTTGTGAACTAATTTAAATTTGAAATTTATTCTTGCTTCTGAAGTTTAAGTATATCGTATTTTTTTCGAGAGGCCGGAGTCTCTATTATTAAGAAGAAAATTAGGAGACGTTAACTCGATTAGATTTGTTTTAAATGTTCAACTTTGAACTCCAGTAATTGTATTTTCTCTTTGACTCAGGAGCCAAGAAATGAAACCATCAAGTTCAGGACTCTGTATAAAAGCAGGGGTATTAAAGGTTGAAATACGAATATGTTTTCATATATTTTCTACATTTTCCTTTCTCTTTCTGTAAGCGCGGATTCTAGTATGGACAAAAAGCGGATTTAAAAAAGAAAAAAAAATATATATATATATATATGCAATGGGATTCTGTAACAGTAATTCTTTTGCATAAAAAAGGGGATAAAGAGGATTTGAAAAATTACCGACCAATTAGCTTATTACCTGTTATTTATAAAATCTTTACAAAAGTGCTAACACATCACCTGCAAAAGAATTACTGTTAGTTACATTATTTGACTTTACATTAATAATAATAAAGTAATTACATTACTTGAGTATGTAGAACTTTGCAAAACTTTGCGCAAAAACATGAAAGAAGATATAAGAAAATTCAATTGTGAGTTAGTAAGGAAGGCCATTGAAAGCAACAAGAGCCTTAGGGTTGTTAAAGGGAGTTTGTCTATTGGGAAGAAACACATCATTGCATTAAAAGGAGAGGATGGCACTGTAACAAGAAATAGGGAAGAAATACTTAGAAGAGTTGAAGAATTCTACAAAAAACTATATGAAAGTAACAGTGGATTAAACGAAGACTCTGAGATAGTCGAAGGAACAGCTCCTAAAATCTTAAAAGAAGAAGTAGCATTTGCAATAAAAAGTATGAAGAAAGGAAGATCCCCTGGCGATGATGGCATTACATTAGATATCTTAAAAGAAGCTGGAGAACATGTAGAAGACATACTCGCAAAATTCTTTACCAAATGCCTCAACAGTGGTAACATACCAAACCAATGGGATTCTGCAACAGTAATTCTTTTGCATAAAAAAGGTGATAAAGAGGATTTAAAAAATTACCGACCAATTAGCTTGTTACCTGCTATTTATAAAATCTTCACAAAAGTGCTAACACATCGCCTGCAGAAAAAATTAGATGCAGCTCAACCAAGAGAACAAGCTGGATTTCGAAGTGGATTCAGTACAGTGGACCATATTCAAGTATTAAGAGAATTAATTGAAAGAACACATGAATATGAACTTCCATTGTGTGTGGCATTTATTGACTATGAGAAGGCCTTTGACTCTATTAAAACATCAGCAGTCATCAACTCTTTAAGATCAACAGACATCGAGGATGTGTACATTGACATGGTGAAACGTGTGTATAAAAATGCAAGTGCAAAATTTCGGTTACATAAAGATACCAAAACTATCAAAATTGGTAAAGGTGTGAGGCAGGGAGATACCATTTCTCCAAAACTTTTTACTTCAGCTTTACAGATGATTTTTCAGCAGATAAATTGGAATAACAAGGGAATAAAAATAAATGGTGAATATTTAAATCATTTGCGGTTTGCTGATGACATTGTTATTTTTTCAACGAACCCATCAGAACTCCAAGACATGGTACAGGAGCTCTCAACTAGAAGTAAAGAAGTTGGACTCAAGATGAACCTACAAAAAACTAAGATCATGTTCAATAATTTCGTAGAGGAAACAAAAATACAAGTTGACAACATTGAGCTAGAAATTGCTGATTCATATATTTACCTTGGCCAGCTGATTTCAATGGATGGCAACATTATGAAAGAACTCAACAGACGTATTAAACTTGGCTGGAGTGCATTTGGAAGAAACAGTTTTATCCTGAAGGGGAAATTGCCTTTGTGTCTAAAAAGAAAGGTCTTCAACCAGTGTGTATTGCCAGTCCTCTCTTATGGATCAGAGACATGGAGTCTAACAGTTGGAGCAATACGAAAGTTACAGACAACGCAAAGGAGCATGGAGAGGTGCATGCACACTTTCCCTTGAGAAGCAATTTCATTGTTATCCAATGTTAGTTCCTTGATAAATAGAAGTTTCCTATTTAGATTTTATTCTGAATGGAAAATGTAACCTTGTGTTAAGTGATTTGGCTTAAATAAAAATAGTAAATTGTCAAACAGGTTTCATTGTTGTTTGTGTCTGACTTCTCACCTGTTAAGTTTAATATTATTTACGTAATGTTTAATAGCGTAACCTGAATTCTAAATCGAGGTAGAAAAACGTTACAAAAGATATAACGATAAACTTGCGTATAACCATATTTACTGCAGTTCCGGCAAAATTTATAGCGCTAACTTTTATCTAACTTATCTATAACGGTAATTTGTTTTAATTAAACCCTTATATGACAATAATTTGTCGCTTTCCAGACTTTTTCCCTACGTAGCACTTGAAACTTGTATTTCACAATTTATACCAAACGTTGTGTCCATATCTTTTAAAACAATGAATCCTTTGAAAATCCATTCACGCTGAAGAATATTGTATTTACACAGTAAATTTTTGTAAGAATATTGCATTTACAAATTCAGTGTTTTCTGGAATAGAGAGAGAGAATGATTTTTCTAGCTAAGGAACAAAATCATCTTTTTCTCCTCGAAATGACATTCGAAATCTTTTTTTATCCCTAACTAGGGTGATAACAATGCAATATTTTTATTTTTTGGTCATCTACAGTCCTAATCTGTAATATTATCCAAAATTTTGTTTAGATTAAAAGTATAAAAAATAATACTGCCTTCGAATTAAATAACTGCAATTATAAAGTGCATGCGGCTTCAGTATTTTCCATAACGACAGCTGTAGACAGCGTTCATTATATATACAATATAAATTACTTTTGTTATATCAGAAATCGTTACTAATGACATAAATTATTGCAGAAAATATTTTATTATTGTCCGCGTGTACTAGGCGTTAGCGATAGATAAGCTTTAGCTAGACTTGTTTCGTGGTTGAGACAGACAGCTTTTATATGAGCTATCGTTAACGTCACTCGTATCAACTTCGCCCCAATGGGCTTCAAATGATGTTAAAACCTTTGAGTGATATTCACTGCCAAACATATCGCAAGAAAACTATGTTTCCTTATCCATCTCATTCTCTTGAAAATAAAGCATGGTTTTTGAAAGATACAGATAAGAAAGAGCAAAATGCGTCTCAACATTTATATATATATATTTTATATGAAATTTTATGCCCTACATGTTCTATATTTATTTTTGCTATACATTGTCGAATTATTCATGATAAGTATTCATGATTAATAATTAATAATGAGAACTATCACGAAATTTTAAGACTCAAAACATAGATCCGGATTTGGTACTTTCATTCTGATGTTTGTATATATAGATGAATCGTTATTCTCTGTTAATAAATGGCTTAACAAATAATTTCACAATTAATATGGGATACATGGTGCAAAGTGTAACAGAAAAATTTTCAAACCAGCCTTTAAAATTTAAAATTCTCATTCTGCTATATAAAATAATACTAATCTCATTCTACTATATACTATAACATTAATCTCATACTAATCTTCCTAGAAAGTAAATATATGTTCTTGTTTCATATATATCGCAGAGACAGTTAATATTATGTTTCATCAGGACTTACTTTAATCTCTGTCTTAATAAATGCTCTACATTACGTTAAAATGTTTAATTCAAAAATTAAGCTAATTGCAAGACGAATTATTGAAATTCCAATTTCAGCACAGTATTAACAAACTTCAAAACTGCAGAGCTTGATTTTCTCTGAATAAATAAAATTTCCTTAAGAAAGTTGAGCAGATGAAAAGGACGAAAAATCGATAATGGAAAGGGAAAATCGATGAACGTTATTGATTTCGATAAACATAACCTACGATAACAATCACGCTCGAGAACAAATGGAGGTATCATTGGGAAGAATAATATAAAAATAGCCCAATATTAAGGACAAGCATTATGCCATTCATAGTCGAACCCAATTAAGCGGGAATTGAAAACTCCCTCTCCCTCTCATAAAGCATATGAAGGTGCATAAGCTTCTTATATAAAATATGTTTTGTATAAAGTTTAATATGTATTCAATTTACGCCTAAGCGTGTAAAATACCTAGTAGAAAACTATCGTCAAAATTACAAATTTCAGCGTTAAATTATAGGAGTTAAAAGACTATTGTTGGAGATGGCTCATAAGTTTGGTTTTCGAAGAATATGGATTTCACTTCCGACTCTTTTTATTATAATAAAGAAACATAAAGTTTCTCTAAAGGATTCTATGGCCGATATTTTGACGCTAGTGTAAGGTTTAAAAATACGACGTTTCGGGAGCCAACTGCTCCCTTTGTCAAGTAAAAGCAAAGTAAAGCGTGAGTGAAAGTTTATGTAACCACATCTTAGGATTGTCCATCTTGGAAAACTTTCACACCAGATGAACACTTAAAACTCAAGGCTTCACAAAAATCTTGCATAGTTCTTGTAGAGGTTTTTAAAAATTTATAACACAATTCTTCAATCTGTAAGTCTCCCGTGATTTCTAAAAATGTCTATTACCAAGATTCGTCACATTCTGATATGCAAATTTCATAGATTCACAGTTCGGTTTGCCTTTTAATTATGTGTATAATTACAATATGAAATGCTATAAAATTTGTTTATTGATAAAGAGGCCTATTGACTAATGGTTTATATAACTAATTGTCTATATGATGAGGCTTCAAGACAATGTGATTTACTGCTATCCTAGAAATGCCAGTGCTTTAATTTTGGCCTTTATTTTAAAAATTTCTCGAATTTCGTAATTCAAATGCCAGTATAATCCAAACTGGTTAAAAAGAAAAGCAAATATGTAGAACAATGGTTCTCGGTTATTTTTCATTACGGACCACTTCGGGTCTTTTTTTTTTTCAGTCGGCGAGTCAGAAAATATGATAACAAAATTACCTTACACAATATAAGAACATTGCGGTAGGATTTCATCCTCCCTGGAAATTTTCTGATGCAGTGAAATAGCATTGTGGTAAGAGCTTTAGCCCCATCTACAAAAAAATTATCCCTCTAGAAAAAAAAAATCGTTTCTTATCTTTTGCAGCCGGGCCAGTTTTTAATGTTTGCGGGCCGGATCTGGGCCCACGGGCCTCCCACTGAGAATCACCGATGTAGACTGTATATATGTATTTTAGATTTTAACAAAATCTTTTCATAAAGTGCAAATTTTGAACAGTTCAGTTACAAAGATCATCATATATATGTTTTCTTTATTTGAACCAATTCCATTTTAATTTTAAATATGGCGCAGTATAGCCCAGATGCTCTTGCGCCATAAAAAAGCCAAACAATCAATCAATCAATCAATTTTAAATACTATTGATGATTTTGCTTGTTCGTATTTTGTGACCAAAGGGAGGGACAGCTAAGATCATGCTTCGTCGCGGCCTATAGTTGCCGAAGGATCCGGATCTCTGTTACCTAGGAAACAAACCTCGGACTACGATGGGTCGAACACATTACTACTGCACCATCATAGGGCTCGATAATTTTTTTTTTATGTAGAGAAGAATAACCACATGAAAACGAAATATTTCACCAACATTTCATAACATGATATGTGTCTATAAGTGTTGTGTATGTGTGTGACTGGTTGTACGTACTGCTCAATATAAATTGTGGACTTGACAGTGCAATTATTAAACTGCGAAAAAATATTAAAAAAAAAGGCGGTAATCCAAATATTCGCTTACCCTAATTAACTATAAATCCAATTAGTTTGGATTAGCGGGATTTAACTATAATTCCATAACTTAATAAACGGGTATGTACTTTTTCTTTTAGCTTTTTTTAGCCTTTTTCCTTCAAGGTACTTAATTGCAGACAAAAATTAATTACGAACTTTCATAATAATAATAATGTTTATTTGTCACAAGGGTTACATATTGCATCCAGTCTTGAATTTCAATTTAAGTATAATAAATTTCACACAGTTTAGAACAGACAATACAATTTGCATTTCCCCGTGATGGGTCCCCAGTTTAAATTATAAAATTTAACCGGTTGAGGACCCTATTAATCCGCTGGCGCACAAACTCCAAATAAATAAGTATAACTCAAATTAATTTTTTCAATTAATTTTTCTCAATTAATTTCTCAATTAATTTCTTTTTAAACAATTTTATATTATTAATATATTTGAGATTATTTGGTAATTCATTCCAAAGCTTTATTCCCATATATTCAATTCCTTTCTGTACATTTCCGTTCTAATCTCTCGTAGCTTAATTTGGTTGCTTCTTCTTAAATTTCTATTGTTTTCGTGATATTGGATATCAATATTATCCAACTTGTACGGTTGAGTGTTAATTAATCGACCTAAAGGGGCTCAAAAATAGATCAGATACATTAATGTAACTGTAATAGCATCGAGTTCTAGAGGAGGGATTATGGCGCTCAACATCCCATAGCCCAGTGACGCAGGACAAGAAGGGACTCAAGACCCTCACTGTATATCAAAATATATTATTTTCGCTTAGGCCTCATCACATACTCTTCTTTAAAGCCACTTGAGCCCCAATGAATTTACAATGGTCTTCTTGCTTTTCTGCATTAGTGTGTGGCCACGCCACCCTTAGCTACGTCAATAGTCGGATTACCGGAAAGTCGGGTAAGTGAGAGAAAAAAATAAAAGTCAAAATAAATGGTCCCAAAAGAAGCTTTTTCTCTAACACATTCTAGGTATTATTATACTATGTGTATACACGACAAGGAATGGGGAAAATGGCTTATGGCAGGGGGATAATGTGCGAATAACGTTGCTTATTTCAAATATATATTCGCGTAATTTGTAATCATCATTTGTAATTTGCAATCGTCATTTGTCTTTACTAATTACAATCGTCATTTGTCTTATACTATTTCTTCCCAGCACAATGCACTAGAAGTCCTGCGATGGCACAGTGATAACACGTTTTCCTGGCATATCGTTAATCCGCTCGATTCCCAACGATGCCAAAACAAACGCTTTACCGACTAACTCTCAGTACGGTCCCGGAAACCATTCCTAGTCCTTGGATTCCTTTTGGGAAAACTGAAGGTCCGGCACATCCCTTGCACAATAAAAACACTAACAAACAAACCTCCTGGTTGGTCTAAAAAACTACGTTCTTTTTGCCTCCTTTTTACGCTACTGCCACAGAGTGCCGGTTATTATTATTATTATTATTATTATTATTATTATTATGTAAGATTGACAGGATGGAAACATTGGCTCGTTGCAACAATGAGTCGATATGTTTTATGAGATTTTAGAAGAGTTAGTGGGGAATTTAGTATATATCACTGCTGCTACACACGGGTGGCAAAAATTATTGTATAATAAATTCTCCACGAAAAACTCACAAAAATCTCGCCCCGGAGGCTTTTCTGTGTTGACCATATTTGGCAATTGTGTTATCCCTGTGAAGGGTAATAATATCTTACATCCTAATATACGGAGAAAAATGCGTTTGTTCTTATCCTCATTTGTCTAGTTGGTCAAGATACCGCTTGCTAAACGCGGGGACCCTGGTTCGAATCCAGGATGAGGACGGCGCCACTTTTTCTCCAAATATAAAAAAGCTCTAGTTTGAGCTATATGAACGTGGGTGGCAAAAATTATTGTATAAATATTCTTATTATTACCGATCTATACTCCGGAGTTTCATTCCCAATGCGATAGACATTTAGAGTTCTGGGAAAACTATAGGTCGAGGTGTAGCGTAATCTGGCCTATCTTTAAGCCTCAAATCCAAACAATTCCTTCGTTGATCCGTATTTTTAAAACCATTTTAACAGCCTTCAACCATTTATGGGATGCCGAATAATGGAATGCGAAATGTCAAATAACCGAAGACCGGATTAGCAAGAATCCACTGTATTTCATTTAATTATTAAAATGAAATACGGTGGATAAGTAGTAACTTGTATAATATGCAGGTATACGAATAAATGTGAGGACAACCGTTTCGACATAGCTCCAGGTTACTTTTGTCATATCAAATTATAACCAGTGTATATGTTTCCGTTATCTCAAAATCACCTTTATTTTATGTTTCATTTTAACCTAGTAAATATTCTTGGCTACAGTCTTCTCGTTGTTAATATAAATTCAAGAAAAAGCAAAGTTTAAGGCGATTTAATGCGTCTATTTAAATGTTTTTGCGACAAATACACATCACAATATTTAAAATAAATGAGATTTCTTGAAAATCACATTTCAATGTGGCGTTATGATCTCATGTTTCCGTTTATAATAATTCTCGGATAGAAGCCTATTTCAGCTCACAGTGCTTCAGGCAACTAGCTTGTTATGAACGCTTCTCTATAAGATGGCCGAAAGCTGTCGAGAAAAGTTTAATAACCTTTGTTTAATAACCAATGTTTAAAGCTACTGAATATGCTATGTTTAAAGCTACTGAATTGTTGTAACTATGCCTATTGTGTTTTGTAGTGTATATTTATAAAGTGTATTGCACAGTGAGCCGACCTTCAATTTCACGACTGGTTTGGTTTTCAGTGCCTCAAATCAGCAAGAGAGTTTCAGCTTATAATGATTGCTAGCTTAATACATCAGCTTAACAATTCAATTAAAATAAAAGTTCAATTTTTGAAACAACTCCAACAATACTATAAGAAAAAATGTAATGTGCAGTAATTTGTAGGCAATCATAAATTTCCAGTTCACAACTATTTGCACAATCATGTTATTTCGGTTCATGAATATTTATATAATCATGAGGGGATTATTTCATGATCGTGAAGTGAATCACAAAAATTTTCATGCATCTATGAAATTATTTAGCTTACAGTGATTTTAGTTTAAATATAATTTCGATAGAAATCAATTTGATCATTGCTTGTTTTTCTTATGTTCATTACCATGCGTCAACTGATTTCTTTCTTATTCTCGTATTTTATAGGGCAAGGATATCTAATGGCATGCTGCGCCAGCGTCCACAGCTTCAATGGATTCAAACGCCGTTGTCTCCTAGAGAACCGAACCCTGAACCGAAAATCCATAAAAAAAACAGCTGCAAGCGTTCAAAACTCGCGAAATTTAAACCGGACTTTTTTTTACGCTAATTATAGGCCTTATCTCTATGTCAATGTCCGGCTTCATGAATTAATGAAAAGAGGAACCATGGCTCACATTTTTGAACAGAATCCTCTTAAGATCTTTATAACCCAACCAATGGTATAGAAAAGAGAAGGGCCTAAGGAGCTTAAGCCCCCCCTCCCCCATTTGGTTACTAAGACAACCTTTTTCTTGTTATCACTGCATCACATTATCTTCTTTCATGCTACCCGAGCCCCTCATGATTGTTAACTTACTACGCCACCGTGCCCAACAAGCGCTTAACGCAAACGCAACACAAAAACTTGTCCAAACGCACTTCCCAATAAACGCTCTACAAACAATCTTTCTTCTCAGAAATCTTAAAATATAGTAAATATATATGAAAGAGAGAGAAAGAGAAAGATTCTGCGTAAAGGTAATCTTAAGGCAGATTTATCTTTTTTATTTACCATTAGCTAAAGAAGAAATTTCCACAATAATCTTTCGATAAATGGTTCCTTTGAAAATTCTGTTTCGGAAAAGCGAGTTACCCTTTCAATAACAAGGATTGGGTACATCAACAAAAGGGACCAAAGTGCAATAGTGGAGGCACGTATAGCACTATATTTGCTCAATGAGTAGTTACCTTAATATTCAATTAAAACCGAATGGTTGCTACGCAACAGAAACCCCAATTTCACAAATTTCAGCGTCTGAAATTCACAATTTGTCCGACTATCTCCGTTTGACATTTAAATTATCTCAGTATGCAATTGAGTTTATTAAAATATATACTGTGTATATTTGCGAGTTGTCTGCTTCGCATAAAATCAGCAGAGAAAAATTAGTCATAAAATTCTTTTACGCCCTTCATTCTGTACAGCAAAAACTTGATTTTTAAATAATCTAACACATCTGCACAAGAGATAATTTCTTTTCTAATGTTCGTTTTCTCCACCCATCATTGTTAGTTCTTAAACCATATAGTGTCTGGCAGTTTTGTTACTGTCAATTGAAAGCGATATATCGTCCTTCACCTCTCCATCGAGGCATCGACCAACATCACCCCACGATATACAGAGTCGACCCCGCTTAACCGGGGTACGGATGATCGGATATC
>QLNU02014176.1:31940306-31953305 GCA_006491805.2 Dysdera silvatica | reverse complement strand
GCGAACCTAAAACGATTAATCGTTTGAAGCGTGGCAACAAATCGTTATAGTTATCGCAAGTCGTTATCGCAATCGATTGTATTTTTGAAATGATGCCGCACTCTGCCACCAAAGATTTAAACACTGGGTGGCAGTTTTGTAAAAAGCGTTGCTATTCTTAGAAAGACCTTATATTGATCTCAGCAAAAGTATTCTTTGCTTGTGAGTTCCTCCGCCTGTTTCAGGCTAAAAGACCATTAACAGGAAAGTAACGCAGATAAGCCAACCCGTTATCAGCGGAACAGCTGTAGAACAAAATTACTTCTTGTTGAAAATATAGTTTCCAAATTTTGAGCACTTCCCTGGTATGGGTAAGAAGGGTAATTTAAATGGGTATCCAGCTATGGAGCAGGGGTTTCTGATAGAAAGAATATAGGATAGAATAGGATAGAAAAATATTAATATGATTATATAAACATGGTTTCATAGGTTTTGTAACACTTATCACAATTTTTAATTTATACCCACCGATAAAATAATTTTATGAAGAAATGTATATAATGTATTCTACCTAGCATGTATACCATTTGATTAAAAAAATTTGAACTTCAATGTAACGAAATTAATGACACAATAATATTTAAAAAATCATATTTTCAAAAATTAGAAAAATATGCAAATCCCGCTTGGTACATTTTAAAATAATATAGTCATTAATGTGGTACCCAAATTTCATGAAAATAACTTTAATAGTTAAAAAAATTTTAAAGTTTAATATCACGAAAACGTTCAAAAATGCATCACAGGCTTTAAAAGTTGGGGAAAGGAAAATTTGACAATTATTATATTCGTATACCTTTTATGGGCGCAGTATAGCTCAGATGCTCTTGCGCCATAAAAAAGCCAAACAATCAATCAATCTATACCTCTTATGTGTACTTATCATATTTTAGAGGACACCACATTTTTAGGTGAAGTGATACCTTCTTTATGTTTTTGTCTCCTGTGCGCTCTTAATTTTGCTTAATTTATAATAATTTTGCTTATAATATTGCTTATGACTGTACTTATAACTAATAATTTTGCTTAATTTTGCTGATTGAAGAATTTTTTGATATTCAAGTGTTCAAGGATCAGAATGAGACTTTTCAGTTATTTTACGCCTTTTGGACCTTAAAAACTGAATTGACCATATTTAAAATTCACATTAGAAAATTAAAGAAATGACGTACAAACATGAACATGATATCGAAATGTGCAGAAAATCTCGATATTTTTTTCTAGTTAAAAAGCTGAATATCGATTTTTTTTTTTACATTTTTTAACCATCTGTACACTGTACCCCTTAAGATAGAGTTTAACAAAATATTTAAGAATTGTTACACTTGATTATGTTTAACAATTACGTTTAGCGATTATTGCATTTTACAGTACCCTCACTTAATCATATCGTTTCAATTAAATTAACATCAGAGCGAAAATGACAATGAAGGTAGACCAATTTTTTATTGACTTCTTTGTGTTGAAAAGAAGAGCCTAAACAGTCAATTTCAGGTAATAAAAACTGTTTAACTGAATAAACAGCTCGCTTTTGCGTTGGTCTTTTTCTTTATTGCATTTTATTTCGTTCTTTAAACGTATGATTCAATTTCAATTCGATTGATTTACTGGGCGTCACACATAATATCCCAATACAAAAATCCCTGCAACGATGCCAGGATGGTAATGGAAATACTATCTCGACGTTGTCATGGGAATTTTCCTTTTTATTTTAGCAATTTATTTCAATGATAATTAGTATGCTCTAGCTGTAAAGATTTGAATTATTAAAATATTTTGCTTTCGTAAATTGTCAAATTTATTAGGCTTTCGTCGCCCTTTCACGTGTAAAAAATGTTTTAAACTAGCAGTAAAAATTTAAATGCAGATATATTTCATTTTACAGTATGAATAATACATTGTGCAATTTTCGTGTAGTATTTAAGTCCTTTTCTTAAGTAAAATTTTCATTTTAATTTAATACTTTTCTGAATCCAAACTATGATAAGCAATCACTTGCAAGTCAGTTTCAGATTATTATTAATATTATATATGCACACAAAGAGAATCTCGTGCATTAATTAAGGAGATTACAGAACAAGTGATGATCTGAGAGAATAAATTCTTCCACAATCTTCTTGGTATAATTTGAAAATTTAACTAAGTGAGATGCTCAATATGCGCTAAAAATCAATATAGCAGTAACTCAAAGCTCATTCGAGACCCAAGCGGTTATGGGGTGACTCAATTTGCTTCAAGGAAGGTTATGTGATGTGGCCTTAGAGAAAATATGTTTTGACAACCAACGGGAAGCTTGAACACTCTGAGCCTTTCCTGTGCCACTATAAGTACGTTTGCACTGTCCATTCGCGAGAAGTTGGCGCCCAGATTCCGTCTGCTTTTTTCAGCCAACGGAATCTCGACGCCAACTTCTGAGAACGGACAGTACATGATATCCCGAGACTATGCCATGTGTCAGTTGGAACGGGACTAACGAGTTGAAACGTCCTCCGGCTCACAATATATTTACGCAAAACCACCAAGCTTATTCTGAGTTAAATCCAACTCAGCGAATCCTAATGTGGTCGTCACAACCGCTATACTAATGAGACGCTAGAAATGAGGAAAGGGCAACGCATGATTGTATTCAGTGTCCTGGTGTTTAGGAATGTGAAAAAGTTACATTTCAAAATCTAATCAAGTCCATGCGTGTGTAGTCAGCCTCCTACTCACTGGCGTACGCAGAGGGATATTGGTTGGGATTATAACTCCCATTGCAATGAAATTTTGTATATTTAACATAGGAATATGTGAGTTGTAGCTCTGTAACCCCTCCCATTAAGTCTATAACCCCCTTATGAACTTTCTGCCCACGCCTATGCTTCTACTTCCATCAGGAATAAAAAAAAAACAGATCCTAATTGGACTTTTAATCACCGATTATCAGACGTAATTTTAACAAATTGAAAAATTGAAGTATCAAAACAATAGATACAGCAATAGGTAAACTATCTATATCTGGCTTCTCCCTCCCCTATGCTGTAAAAATGGAAGCAGCCGAGTGATGGATATATTACGTAATGAGAAGTACTGAAACTTGTTGACTGTTTAATCCACATGAACAACAAAGGTCATGCTGAACCGTGACCTACAGTTATCCTAGAAACCTCTGTTGACCAGGGAACCAAACTCCAGCTTAGAGTGGATAAAAAAAATGCGCGGGTTCGGCATTGAACTTGAGTCAACGGCAAGACAGATGAACGCGTTACCACTTCATTACCATAAGAGAGCGAGTTGGTCACAGAGGTCATGACAGTTGGGAACTCACAGAGGTCATGACCCCGAAATATATTTTTTCACTGTAAAAAATTCCAACTTTCATGATAAATGAAGGGGTTATTCCAAGACCCTGGCAAATTCTGTCCTTAACCCCCCAAATGAAAGTCTGTATCCGCCCCTCGTTTTAAACGTATATAGATTGCCTTGTTGACTCATACACTGTTTATTGTAATGACTGCCATTATCTAAGGGTAATCTAAGTTATGCAGATTTTCCTTTAATTTCAGCCATAATGAATGTATTTTAAAAACAGGGATAAAGCGAATAAGCACCATACGTTGGAGCTTTAGATAAAGTTTGGGCATATTTCGTAAGCAGTATGGCCTTGCTCCCTTAAACGCAAACAAACAGTAAATTTCATATAAAAACCTTTATACATTTTTTTTATTTAAAGCTGCTATTGTTTCTCCACTCGAAGACAAAAATTAAAGAGAAAAATCCTTGAATATAATTTTATCTTAATTTTCATAACTATTAGTAGTTGCTAATTACGCGAACGTTAGATCATTAGCTTAGTCATTAGCGTAAAAAAGGGGACAAAATCTAACAATATGTAATTTTTAACAACGACTTTAAATAATATCTTCTGCTTTTCCCTTGGTCCTCAATAGAAGTAAGAACGAAGCCTAAATCATAACTTCATGCGTTCTAACCAAGACCTACCAACCAAGACTTACCAACCAAGATTTACCTACCAAGACTCATCAACCAAGACTTACCAACCAAGACTTATCAACCAAGATTTATTTACCAAGACTTATCAACCAAGACTTACAACCAAGACTTACCAACCAAGATTTACCTACCAAGACTCATCAACCAAGACTTACCAACCAAGACTTATCAACCAAGATTTATTTACCAAGACTTATCAACCAAGACTTACAACCAAGACTTATCTTATGCATTCTCACAAAGACTGTGTAGAATATATAGATAGTATAATCAAGACTGTTTAGAATGCATAGATAATATAACCAAAACTGTTTAAAATACATAGATAGTATAACCAAGACTGTTTAGAATACATAGATAGTATAACCAAGACTGTTTAGAATGCATAAATAGTGTAACCAAGACTATTTAGAGTGCATAGCTAGTATAACCAAGACTGTTTAAAATTGGAAGATTCTATACACGAGGGGGAAGGTTGAATTCAACACCCCATGTAACCCTACGCCAATGTGTACTACCTATGATGCCATGTAGTTTATATAATGTAGCATATCATAAAACGATGTTATGGTGCGCAATACATACCTCATCAGACTTTTGTGCAATATTTTAAGTTTCAAAGCTTAGTTATATCAAATGAATATTATTATTGTGAATCATTGTTAAAACGTCTCATCTCTTCTTACCAAATCGCCCCGTTCGCCCCTTATGACTTAGCACTAATGACTTCTACAAGGAAAAATCTCCCTTAACAGGTAACGTTCCGGTCGCACAGCAAGAACTTTGCAACCCAAAATTAATGGGCGGTAACATCCTGCGATCGATACAGGCAAGAAAAGGGTGATAAGTTATTTTAATACATACAATAGACGCCGCTTACAGTAATCGCAAATGATATTAACGATCATTAAATGAGGCCTCGAAAACAACAATGGTGCAAGTCCATTTTTGCTTGATGATGAAATGAGATACGAATGGATTTGCGTCCAATCGATCCATCCAGTTTCATGTTGGCCAACAGTAACGAGGTGCTATCCTGCAACAATTAATTACATTATGGTCGTCTACCAGTTTTGCAGGCAACCTCAGAAGATACTTCCATGGACTTGACTCAAAAATTCCATTTTTGTGACTTATACCACTGTTAATTTCAACGCCTCAAATGTTGTTTAATTGTCTATCAAAATTACCAAGTACCAAAGGGCACAATCGAAAATGTACTAAAACAGTGTTTCTTAAAATAAATGTTTCACGAAACTTCGGGATTCTCAAGCAATTTGTGAAACATCAACGACATTTTCAAGGAAGTCTGTAAATTCTGTAACCCCCTCCCCACAGACAACCCCTTAGATGAATTGACTAACCGCAACCAATACTCCTCAACAACAGAAAACTATTCCCCGTCTTTTATACGAGATTTTGTACCAATGGGTATTTTGTACTAACTTGTTTTGCTTATTTTAATGTTTATGTCCAAGCACTGGTAAATATTAGCGTTAGGTTTTCCTTGAGTATTACAGTGGTACCTGGTAAAGTGACCACCTGGAATAAAATGGCCACCAGAATAAAATGGTCACCTGAATAAAATGGCCATTTTTATAAGAAAAAACTGGTAGGGACTTAGCCATTCCCATACCAAAATCTGTCGTATATAGTAACCACCTGCCTATAGTGACCATTGTAGTCCAGACCCAAAGATGGTCACTTTAAACAGGTTCTAATATATTTAGTAACACACACATAAACCCGTTTATTACTCACTGTAATGAATAATGATCAACGTAGCTCGTTATAGAAGAATATATAAAGTAAAATTAAATGATTTTTATGACTCCACGAAAAGCAGGGAATTTGTAACATTGCGACAGATTACCACAAATGAGCTAATGCAGCGCTAATGCGCAGTTACAAATTTTACAACCTCTCTTGCGCAAAATTATGAGAAATGGAGGGAACGTCGAATTTAATTTAGAAGAGAAGCTGGACTGAAAAATTTTTAAATTAAACCCGTATTAAAGTCTTAGTTTAATAACGCCCGCATAAGAATGTTCTTGCTAATGTCCCACTAGCATGCCAAAATGAGAGAAGAATTATCTACCTATCAAGAGAGTTTATTGCTATGATTAAATAGTGCAACCATTGGTGTACCAAAGGAAAGTTGGGTGTCGGATTAAGAATCTTATGGGGTCCCTAGAGTGGAAGAAGAGGATGGGCCCCTAAAACATATGGCCTTCACGATAGTCGATTAATAAATCATGAGCTTTTTCTTTGAAGTTCATTATCTATAATATTCAGGTTTATCAATAAAGAAACTCGGATGTTTATAAATAAACAAGATTAACGTAAGTCTTAAGGGAGTATAGGGATTTTGATCGCCAAATTTACGTAAATTTTACCACTTTTTTCAACATTAATTTAAAAAAGTCTATTCGTAGTAACATAAAAAATTGAGAGTTGATAAACACACTTATAGTTAATATAAAAATGCTTTTTACACATTATAATCATAATAATATTTTTTAATATTAAATAAAACATGTTAATAGAATTTTTCTTTCTGAAAACACGCCGTATCAGCTTCCGTAAGATAGCTTGAAAATCAAATGACAAATATATTTTTTTTATAGCACAGAAATGATTGTTTTAATTGTGTTTACTAAATGAACCAGCACCATTACAATATTCGAAGTACATATATTTTGTAAAAAATAATAAATATGACATATCATATAATCCCCGAAATATTGCCTTATATTTAGTTCAAACTGCCAATTTATTTAAACAAATTATTAATAAGTAATTATTATTAAGTTATTTAAACAAATAACTTATTATAGATATTAAGGTAACGAAGATTTGTGGAAAATTTCGTGGTCATGAGTAGCTCGGTTTTTCTTTTTAAATCTTACGGGCAAATGTCAAAATCAGCGAAATGAGAAAAACGCGTTGGAAAGTAGCCCTTTACTTGGTTTTTAAAGCATATATAACGTCACAGTTTCAATGATAACTTTTGAGCTCCCTGACATAGAAATATTATGTTTGTCTCAAAATGCTCATAAAATTTCAGAGAATTTTTTAAAAATATAAAAAAAATATTTTTTAAAGCCTTGAAACCCGCATCCTCTCTTAAAATTAAATAATATCAAACCCCCTCGAAATCCTAGGGAGGTGGGGAGCCCAAAATAGCGTGACCCTAGACCCGGACCTACTTGGCCTGTGCGTAAATCCTACACTGGGCTGAGCTCCCTCCGTAAAAATTTTTCTATTTTCCTAGATTATTTCCTAGATTATTTTCCTAGATGATTTCCTAGAAAGAATGAAATTAATAACAATAATATGTTTTTTATTCAACCAGATTTATGTATTTTGTGACAAATAAAGTGAGTCGTATAAGAGTTATAGCAAGGTAGGAGGAAACAGGTATTACATTATTTCAAGCATTGGATTACAAATGGAAGAGAATACGAAACCGTAGCTTATTACGAGATGAAAGCCGTATGCAGAACATGAGGGAAGGGGGGAGACATTACATTAGTGAGTGGGGGGCATTGGGAAGGGTGGCTGCCGAAGGCGCACTGTAATCCTAGAGTGGTGTGAGGAGACCCGTAGACACCGAGGCTACTTACGCAAATAAATTTACCACGTGGAAAAAAACAGGGAAAATGTGCAAGCGCTCGAATGCGAGAAACTCCGCGAATAGCTTAAAGGTATACACATAAAAATCAGTTGAATTTCTTAAATATTAAAATCATGAGTAAAATTTGTCTATTGCGATACTCAAGTCACCGGCAGGGCCGGTGACTTGAGTATCCGGTAGGGATGGCGTGGAAGACCCATGCCAGGAGCGCAGGCGAGGAAGGGCGTAAAGTCGTATGTAGTAATTCACATAGAAAATATGTCCGTGGCCAGGGGAGCGTCATCTGGAAGGTTCTGCCAGGGGTACATTATCTGTAAGGTTCTGCCAGGGGCGCAAGGTCATCTATCTACGGTGTTGGTCAGTGGAAAAAGATTTTGTTATAAACAATTTTCGACCCTTGTTTGCGTCGGGGCCCTGGAATCCATTAGCCCAGCAGTTAAGGCAAAGCTGCTGTCAATTAGGAATGTATGCAGAAAATAGAAATGATATATCTATATCTGAAAGAGTATGTGGCAAATGAAATCATGTGGCTTCAACGGATTGTCAGACTGATCCATGGCACTTAAAACGGTTAAATACCCTATAGAAAGTATTCATTTACTCTGTTGCACAGCACCAAGACTTAATACTAAAGGACTGCTACAAGGACTCAAATACTTAAACAAGGTCTTGGTGCTTATCCTCTTAGCTACTAACCGTACATACCATCGCATAACACTTCTTTTTAAATGTACCATAATCTAACACCTCCCTGCAGCAACCCAACGCTTACTGCCGCCTCTTACACTTCTGAACGTCTTGACCATTCGTTCAGTAGACACCTATAAATTTAATTTCTTTCCCAATACTACCCGAGACTGGAATGCCCTGTACCCACAAATAACCTGCGCCTCATCATTGCCTCTATTCGTCCAAAAACTATTCGTATTTAATATATTTTGTCATGATTATAATATTGTTTTACTGCATTTCTTCTGCCTGGTCAATTTTGCTCACGTCTGCCTCCAGCTTAGGCTGAGCAGGCCAATGCTGTATTTTAAAATAAATAAAATAAACAAAATGACAGCAAAAGTCAAGCTGCGCGGAAACCTACAGTTTCCGCAGAATCTGAACCTCATAAGTCCCAGGGAACCTACCCCCGAACAACAGTAAGCAGTTAGTCGGTAAATTAGAAACAAAGACGTCGTTTGAAATGTGTAAGCACAATAATAGAACTATTCATAACTGGCTTTAATACTCAAACCGCCGTGATAGTAACCCGAAGATCGTAGGCTCGTGTGCGGCCTGAGACATGAAAGTTTTCTTTTCTGGCTCTTATGAATCAAAAGGTTCTAATTTGGTTCATAACTGTAGATGCCAGTGAGATTAAATGATCGAAACTTGTTCATTTAGTCGATTCATTTCAAGTCATCGATAAAATAAATCTGAACAATTTATCGATTTACCGAATGGAGTTATTTTAAATCATCTGCTATACGTTTCCACTGTGCCTTTCTTTTAGGATCCTACAATAACGTAGTGGTAGTGCGTTCATCTAAAATGATGATAATCCGGGTTCGGCCCCGAACGGTGCCCCCTTCTCAGAAACAAAATCAATTACCGACAAAACCTTCCATACCAACGGAACCTTCCACAATTTATCAACCAAGATCTCTACTCGATTTGGATTTTTTGGAAGATTTCTGCATTAAATCCGTTTCTAATATTATTAAAGACCAAAAGTCTACTCCATACTTCAGTCGCGCGTGGGCTATTCTACTACAAGTAACCACCTTCACCCAGCTCCTAATATTCACTAGTGAGAAAATCGTTTCGGAAAAACGCTTCCGAAGAATGGCAACACACCACCGTGTTTACGTTTACTCCCGAAAATAACCAACGCGTACCTATGTCGAAATGTCATCGAGACTTTATAATTAAATTATTCTACGCTAAAAAAACTTGTTTTTCTAAAATCTTTAATAAATTACTCACTGTAGTCCAGAGCAAGGTTTCGTATGTCTTTAAAGGTTCGTGTAGGATTTTTGGAAAAGTTGGTTGGCTGTATGTAAGGGTCATTCTGGTCTCCGAACAAGGTGATTTCTGAGGAAAATGAAAGGCCACTTCACTACGGTGGCTCAGTGATGACGCCTTCTTTTATTGTGCCATTGAAATCCAAGGTTCGTATCGCAGTGGTAGAAAGCGTGCAATTTTTTTTTTCATCATGGTCCAGAGTTTGGCTTCAACTTCCCAGCCTATCGACACCAATACTAATGGAACTAATCGCAACGTAAAGCATAAAAATTGAACGATTTAAATGGCTTTAATAAATCATCAGATTCAATTTGTTCTCGATGTTAGCACATGAGAAAGAATCCAAAATCCTTAACCACACGGGAAATTGCATTTTTATTCTCTTGTTTAAGTATTCTACCATTTGCTTAATTTGGATTTTTTTATTTCTCTCTAATCAGTCTTTTTCAAAAGAAGAAAGAAGCAAAAAATCTTCACGAAGAAGGTAATTGAAAATCTAAAAATTAAATTCCGTCGGTCCTCAAATTAAAACGAAAGGAAGTTTTAATTTTACTACATAAAAAATCAAACTCAAATTCTTAAATGATTTATTAATGGTGAAAAAAAATATTCAGCAATTAGGAAATTATCTTACTTTTTTAATGTTTGCATTTTTGCGCCGCAAAGAAAGTAAATATCATGCTGTGCCAGGAGATTTTGTTTTCCGGGGAATCCGAATTTTAACTGAAAATATAGCCAAACCCCGGACTACAGTGAGCAAAAAAATAACACGGATTCTACGATACCATTAGGAATCGAACGCGGGTTCATAGAGCAATAGATGAATGCGTTGCAGCTAAAGTAGAGCACCAGACTCATTTTTTCCGAGGAATCCGAACCTCTCAAGGGCCAGGGAACCAATTCTCGATCTATAATGAACAATGATTTTGTTGAAGCAGATACATAAATGGAGACATAATCTTGTTGGAAAATACAGTCTCCAGAGGTGATGAGCGGTGCCGCAGACAATAAATTTTGGACCAGTATATCCTAATAAGTATCTGAATTTGTTTATGGGCTCCAAAAGTGCAATTGGTGTAACACCGCAAAAGCAAAACCACCCCACACCATCACAGAGCCAAAACCGAACTGCCGCTTGGAAAATGTAGCTTTTTCATAATGAAGGTCATGCCAGTGATAATGGAATCCATCCAGACCATCCAAATTAAACTTTTTTTATCTAAAAACACGACATTTTTCCGCTTATCTCCAAAATCCAGATGTTTGTTAGAGAATTCAAATCTATGTTGCTTCTGTTTTTTTCGTAATATGTGGTTGGGCTTTCATTTTTGAGTACTGAATGCTTGGATTCCTCATTAACACATTACGCACCGTTTGGCTAGAACAAGATAATCCTAAATTGCTTTTAATTTGGGATGAAGATTTCTTTTTATAATGGGCTTGCCTAAATATTACTCTCTCTTGACGAGTAGTAGCAGAAACTCTTCTACCTGCACATTTCTTTTCCCTGTAGTTTTCTGGATCATTTAAAAAATTATATGCAACAGTATTAGATCTATTGATTTTTCGCGAAATTTCAAATGCACTCATTCCACATGCTTTGAAACCAAGGATTTTGGTTTGCAACTCAATCTCTGATAATTCTTTACTTTGTGGCATTTTAAAGAACATGGTTGCTGTGAAACTAACAACATAAAATGATTCGCAACGCTTAATACTGCGGTAAAAACAAGATGAAATATGCTAATTTAGGTTGCGACGTCCTTATATTTTTTCCCAAGCCGTGTAGAATCCGCAAACCACTGAATGGTATATTAAAAGTAGTTTTGAGATTTTGAGAATAAATATTATCAAGAAATATTCAGTTCCACCTCATAGTAGTTTAATCTAATTTGCATAAAGTTAAAATCTTGTAATTTTCCATATTTCGTGCTTTTTCTCTTGTCCTTAAACTTTTTTCTAGTACTGTACCTGTGTAAACACACACATGAATATTTATATGATACCTGCATGTACACATGTATACACGTATTTGTATTATATTCATGCATGTCTTTTTTCGCCAATCCTCAAAAGATACGATTTTTACTCTCCAGATTCGAGTTTAAAAAAATAGCTCTAAGGTGGGTTTAGACTACCGTTTTCCGGTTTTCCCGTTTTTGACCTTAAGTCAGCACATATTTTATCCGGATTTTAAAGAGGATTTTCTCTATTTTTAAAGATAGTCCTGGATTTCCCTTTCGCTTTCAATTCCATCTGTTTACCCTTCCACTTTTCAAAGATTATTTTCCGAAAGCCTCAGCTTTTCATATAATGTTCTAAATTTTCAGAGAGAAAACGGTTAATGTCACATTTTTTTATCAAAACGTCAGGAAAAAGAAGCTGAAAACAGTGCAAAACATTTTACTGGGTTTAAAAAATATTACTCTGTTTTTGCGTTTTCTAATTTTGTTTCCGAAATTTCTCCCTTAAATTTTAACAACAAATGTAAGAAATAAAATGGTAAACTTAAACTAATCTGTAATTCATGATAATTAGGTCATGCATATGAGTTTGATTTTTGATAGAGAAACTAAAGAGTAGTAATTTTTTGAAAATGATCTTCTGAACTTAATTTCGATGGCAAGCTTTTAGTCTAGAAAACGAAGCTTTTTCTTTCAAGCCAATTGCCTTTAATCAGCTAATCAAAATTTCATCTGTAACTCAAAAATAAAAGTTATTTAGATAATCACAGATGAGAATTTGGTCAAAACAAGAAATGACGTTCCAAGAAAGAAAAAAAGAAACAATACAATATACCTTTAATTTTTAAACATTCATTTTTAATGCATTAGCAATCAGTTAAATTTGTTTCCACTAATAATTAATGTACTAGATGACAAAATGAAAACTTTAATCGATCTATATTATCCTTTTATATATTGTCACTTATTACATTGTAACTGCATTTGAGAAAACGTGAAAAAGGATGTGTAAAAATAAAAATGGAAACATTGAAAAAAATCTGAGAATTATTGCAAAAAAAATTCTTAAAATTTGGAGAAATTTAAACGTATTATACTGCATTATATTCCTAGTAGAATACAATAATGAATTATGTATATTAAAATTAATATGGGAGAGAATAAATGAAAACAAGTGCAAGGAAATAATTTAAATTCAATAAATTCAATTACAGAGTACTGTAACGATAAAAAAAAGAAAGAAAAAATACACATATGACTGAACAAAAAATATGATCGACGCAAATGAAGAAATAAGGACAGAAATGTGTAGAGAAAGTGTATAATACAAGGATTTGAACTATATAACAAATT
>QLNU02014176.1:31904310-31918038 GCA_006491805.2 Dysdera silvatica | reverse complement strand
CATCATTTAAACGCGAACGCATTTTTACATTTTGTTGGAATGCAAGGTTTTAGTTTTCTGTAACTTAGATGCTCAAAGATTTTTTAATACAATCTCTTATACCTCTGTGGTAATCTTAATGCTATTTATTTTATATTGCAAATCTTATGCGACACCTTTTCCAATAGTCTTTCATATTATTCAAGGTTCATTGGTTAGATAAATCCCCTTTTTTTATATAAAGACAGCCAACGACGTTCTTCGCCAAAATGAGGCGATATTTAACAATCTAATATGCCTAGCAAGTCAACGTCAGGGTCTTAAACCTTTGCACTCCACTGGCTCCGCTGGAGCGACATTCAGTATATGGCTTTGAATTCCTTTGGCTAAATAGCCTGGAGTGCAAAGGGTTAATAGATTTTTGAGAAGTTTTATTTCATCTTATGGATTCTGACGACACCGAATATACTAACAAGGTAATGTGAAATTTCACTGGAAATTTTGTAAAAGTTTAAACACTGGTTCAAACAAACAACGTTTCAGGAGCCAACTGCATGTTTTATCAAGTACAAGCAGTGTGAAAGAAGGTGAATGTCTCAAATTTATATATCCTCTTTTTTTGGGAATTCATTCACCTGATGACACCAGGTGGCCATTCCTAACACGAGGTCTGAGGAATATCTTGTATTGTTTTTGTAGATATTTCTCAAACAATAAGGTTTCCATGATTCTAGAATATTTTTTCTTTATCATACTTAAAAAGAATATATGCTGTATTTCACTAATTTTGTGTTTATATATAAACACATTAAATAATTTTTTTCACTCTGAAATAAACAAAACTAAAAATTAAATAATTCCCCGCTTTTGGTCCCAAAACACTCATATATTAATTGAAGCATTAAGTCACTCCCGAAAACTACGGGTTTTGTTATTGGATTTCTGACAATTTCTTTTCTCGTTAAAGCGTCGAATTTGCCATCCAGAAAAAGGTCTATCTGTGATATCACTGCTATCTTTTTTTAATATCAACCTAGAAGTAATATATTATCGACATGAACTCAATTTCTCTGCTACTGCAACTAAATCAAAAAAAAATACACTAATCAATCTAAAGCCACCTAAAAAAATACTTTCTTCGAGTCTGACTTCACAAAGAAATAATTCAGGTCATTTGTAAACAAAAAGTGTGATTTATTATAACTAATAAACGAAAATTCCATGATTATATAATCTATAAAGCTACATTTTATAGAGCTACTACAATCTATAGAGCTACTACATAATATAATATGTAGAGCTACTACATAATATAATATATAGAGCTACATTCTTGTCCTCGACGGTCTAGCAGTTAAGGCACTCCGGCCTCAGCGGAGAAACCCTAGTTCGAATCTAGGTCGGAATAATGTCTATTTTTCTCCTATAACCAAAAAGTTCTATTTGAGCTCAAACGTGGGTGTCAAATATTATAACTTTTATATTATATAATTAATATGATATTATTAATATTATTTAATAATATAATTTTAATATTATATATATATATCATCATCATCATATTCAACCATTATCTATCCACTGCTGGATGAAGGTCTCTCCAAATGCTTTCCACACAAGTCTATCCTGGGCCATTCGTTTCCACGTCACCCCAACCTCTTTTCTTATTTCATCCACCCATCTAGTTTGAGGACGTTTTCTAGGTCTTCGGTGGTCTCTTGGAATCCAGTTCAGAATTTCTGTTGTCCATCGTTGATCAGTTCTTCTTGCAATATGCCCAGCCCATCGCCATTTCAGTCCTTTTACTTTAACAATGATGTCCTCTACTCTAGTTTGCTCTCTCACCCAAGTGTTTCTTTTTCATCCTCTAGTTATTCCAGCATGCACCTTCCATGCTCTTGCGTTGTCTGTAACTTTCGTATTGCTCCAACTGTAGACTCCATGTCTCCGATCCATAAGAGAGGACGGGCAATACACACTGGTTGAAGACTTTTCTTTTTAGACATAAAGGCAATTTCCCCTTCAGGATAAAACTGTTTCTTCCAAATGCACTCCAGCCAAGTTTAATACGTCTGTTGAGTTCTTTCATAATGTTGCCATCCATTGAAATCAGCTGGCCAAGGTAAATATATGAATCAGCAATTTCTAGCTCAGTGTTGTCAACTTGTATTTTTGTTTCCTCTACAAAATTATTGAACATGACCTTAGTTTTTTGTAGGTTCATCTTGAGTCCAACTTCTTCACTTCTAGTTGAGAGCTCTTGTACCATGTCTTGGAGTTCTAATGGGTCCGTTGAAAAAATAACAATGTCATCAGCAAACCGCAGATGATTTAAATATTCACCATTTATTTTTATTCCCTTGTTATTCCAATTTATCAGCTGAAAAATCATCTGTAAAGCAGAAGTAAAAAGTTTTGGAGAAATGGTATCTCCCTGCCTCACCCCTTTGCCAAGTTTGATAGTTTTGGTATCTTTATGTAACCGAAATTTTGCACTTGCATTTTTATACACACGTTTCACCATGTCAATGTACACATCCTCAATGTCTGTTGATCTTAAAGAGTTGATGACTGCTGATGTTTTTATAGAGTCAAAGGCCTTCTCATAGTCAATAAATGCAACACACAATGGAAGTTCATATTCATGTGTTCTTTCAATTAATTCTCTTAATACTTGAATATGGTCCACTGTACTGAATCCACTTCGAAATCCAGCTTGTTCTCTTGGTTGAGCTGCATCTAATTTTTTCTGCAGGCGATGTGTTAGAACTTTTGTGAAGATTTTATAAATAGCAGGTAACAAGCTAATTGGTCGGTAATTTTTCAAATCCTCTTTATCACCTTTTTTATGCAAAAGAATTACTGTTGCAGAATCCCATTGGTTTGGTATGTTACCGCTGTTAAGACATTTGGTAAAGAATTTTGCAAGTATGTCTTCTACATATTCTCCAGCTTCTTTTAGGATATCTAATGTAATACCATCATCACCAGGGGCTCTTCCTTTCTTCATATTTTTTATTGCAAATGAAACTTCTTCTTTTAAGATTTTAGGAGCTGTTCCTTCGACTATTTCAATGTCTTCGTTTAATTCACTGTTACTTTCGTATAGATTTTTGTAGAATTCTTCAACTCTTCTAAGTATTTCTTCCCTATTTCTT
This sequence comes from Dysdera silvatica, assembly GCA_006491805.2. Classification (NCBI taxonomy): domain Eukaryota; kingdom Metazoa; phylum Arthropoda; class Arachnida; order Araneae; family Dysderidae; genus Dysdera; species Dysdera silvatica. The sequence goes on along the minus strand of QLNU02014176.1, from coordinate 31,914,901 downwards.
GTTACGGTGCCATCCTCTCCTTTTAATGCAATGATGTGTTTCTTCCCAACAGATAAACTTCCTTTAACAACCCTAAGGCTCTTGTTATTTTCAATGGCTTTCCTTACTAGCTCACAGTTGAATTTTCTTATGTCTTCTTTCATGCTTTTGCGCAGAGTTTTACAAAGTTCTATGTACTCAATCCTGGAACTGGTATTTTGATTGTCCACCTTCATATCTCTTCGCCTTTTCATGAGCTGTTTCGTCTTCTCAGATAATTTGCTATTGTGCTTTTTACAGGTTACACCACCAATTTCCCCAGCAGTTTCAACTATTGTCTTAACAATGTTTTCATTTGCTTCTGAGATATCACTTTCATCAATAAGTCCTTCCAGTGCAGAAAAGCGATTTTTTAATTCCAACTTGAATGCCTCGGTATTTTCTTTTAATTTCTTTAAATCCACCCTCTTACTTACTTGTTTCCTAATGAGCTTCTGTCGTTCTAATTTAGTATTTAAGTGCACTTTACATCTCACCATTCGATGATCACTTCCAGTATTAAATCTGTTCAGTACACTGCAATCTTCAATAATTGATTTCTTGTTTGCCAGGATATAGTCAATTTCACTAGTTCCCCCATTTGGGTGTTTCCATGTCCATTTTCTTTGCGGTTTCTTCTTAAAAAATGAATTCATGATGCTAAGATTTTCAGCTTCTGCAAATTCGATGAGTTGATCGCCACGTTCATTCCTTTCCCCATATCCGTATTTACCAACCGATGTCTCTCCTTGTTCCTGTTGTCCAATTCTTGCATTGAAATCCCCCATGATGAGCTTGATATGTTGTTTCCCTTTGGTGTGTAACTCTTTGATTTCTTCATAAAATTCTTCAACCTCTTCGTCGGTATGGCTTGATGTTGGTGCATATACCTGTACTATTTGAAGTTGGTATCGCTGGGTTAGTTGAACAACGAGCCTCGCTGCTCGATCTGACGTGCTTTCGACTTCAAGAAGGTAGTCTTTAATTCTTTTGTTGATTAAGAAGCCAACACCACTTGTTCTTCCAGTTTCCGTTCCTCTATAATAAAACAAATGTCCACTTTTAAGTTCCACCAACTCTTCACCTTTTCTTCTAACTTCACTGAGTCCTACAATGTCCCATTTGATCTTGTCAAGTTCTTCTTCCAATTCCTGAAGTTTTGCTTCAGAAGCAAGGGATCGTCCATTAAACGTAGCCAAGGTCAATAACAAACGGCAGCCTGGGCCATTCCAGTGATTCTTAGCACCCCCTGCTTTCATGCCACACTGACCGCTGCCTTGATCAGGAGCACTCCAGCACCTGGAGACTAGGGGCCATGGTTTCTGGTGTGTCAACATAATGGAGGAATTAGCCATAATTTCACCACGCTGGCTAGACGGGTTGGTGAATTAGCCCTCCCCTTCCGCCTTTCTATCCGTGTAGCAAATATTAATTTGCCACATAAATAGAAAGCTCAGCCTGCACCACTTGAAGGCGGGGTAGGACACTAGGTTACTGGCCTGGCCGGTTCCACACATCGTCACATACGTTCAGCGTGTGGGTCTCCTTCCAGTTAGATACCAGCAACCCTTTTGCAGGCCATATATATATATATATTTATTTATTTATTTATATTATATAATTAGTATAATATATATAAGTAAAATAAGGAAAGGATTTTTAGGAAACAGGAAAATACCTTTCTACATGAATTTATCGCTAGAGGAACTTTTCACTTCATTTATGAAATGTTTTTCACAATGTGTTATTAGAAAAAAATATGGTGCAACACAGTCATTATGGAAGAAAACAATGGAACTTCCGCGGGCTGTTTAAATATAGTATATTACAGTCGATTTGCGGATTGGTTACTTGATTGGCGGAAGACGTGGAAGAGTGTGGATGAAGTACACAAGAATCTCTGGACAGAAAATTTGTTGAAGGGAAGGATAAAAGAGCGTAAGGCAGACCTCATGTAAGCATAAGAAAATGGCGAAGTGAAAGAAGAAGACGACCCTCGACTTACAACTGGCTGTCTTGGGCGATTTACCATAACGACAGTTTAGAAACCAAATTGTCAGGCGCATAAAAATTGTATAAAAACAAATTTAAAAATGGACGTCACACGTGAACTTCGAAGCACAATCAATTCAGAGTAATTTTCTTCTTATATTTATTTTTTAATGTCCTTTGGAGAACAATTTCCCCTTTCATTTCCGACACGTTGTTAGTCCAATGTTTCAAAGCAGACACAAGTAAATAAATGAATAAATCCATTAAAAACTGAAAATATATTTAAGATTAGAAGTATGTTTGTCTGCTTGCAAAATTATCCAAACTCAACTTTAAAAGAAACCTTGTATTACGCCGCTATAACAATAATAACTGCATACTTCGGCTACATCATAATGTATAAAATTCAACGTTTTCATTTATATTGGTTTTAGCCATTTTGTAATGCGCTATATTTAACTGATTTATATTCGTGCCATTGTAAATGTAATACTTCACTAAATTAAATTTCGAGAGGAGACTCAAAATGAAATTATAAATTTCCTTTTGCTTGGCATTACTCATGTCGAAGATAGAGAGTTTACTTGTGAGTCTTCTGTTTTTAGAGAGTTTCCTCAAGAAACGACTCTCACAGTGGGTCCAGAAAGGTAGGTATGTAAACTAACCTCTGTAACTTCCAAAATATTTAAAATTGGGGCCATTTTATAAAAAAAACAAAAAAAATAGCAACAGAGAAACTTAAAACTGGCTAAAAGGTCAATTAGTAGATCCGTACTTGACGGCGAAAAGCTCTCATCTTTGTTGTCCCAAACATATCGATATATATCAACGTAGATATATTTTATCAGTATTTTATAGGATTATAATTTATTCAATTAATTAAATGTAATTTTAATAGAGGCAATGACATAATCGGACTCACTTATATCGAACATAAATAAATAGATATTTCTCATATATCAAAGCTTTCCCATGTGCCTTGAACTTCGCAGTATTTATCAATCGATATGGATGTATCGAAGTTTGTACATATATCGATTATTTTCGTAGTTTTCTTCAGCTTTCGGATAAGCTGATTCGACTGTACAACGTTTTTACATAGGCCTATTCAGACTCCTGTCTCTTTCTTCAGCAGATAGCTTATGAACATTGCAATTAATTATAATATAAGCGCATGGAACTTCAACTACCGGAACCTGGTCAGTTCTAACTAGTTTCGATAACCAACACTCCGCTGCATATAAAAAAACTTTAGAGCATAATGAATAAACCATAAAAAATTAAAACAAACTAAAAAATTTAATTGAATATATGAGAGAGATAATGAGAGCGAGAGAAATACGCTCTCTGTGAGTTTTAATATAACTTCTTAAAATGAATTAAACGACAGTCATCATTTTTTATCCGATGCAGATTGGACTCATTACTTCCCAGTAAGCCTGCTCGTGTGCAAACGCATGTCGCTTGGATGTCACGTTAAGCTCTTGGATGAGATGTTAAGCCCTCTGCCCTGTCCCAGGTGACCCTAAAAATCCAAGACCACAATCCCTGCCGTTTGACCATGTTTGCTTGTTTGTTTTTTAAATAAAACGACTCAATTTCGTTTGTACTAATTTTTATTAATTTATATCTAATTTTATAATAATGTAAAAGGGAATAATATTGTTCTTCAATAGAATTGGTAATTTAACGATTTCTCAATTAGGGATGGTTTGATTGAGATAATGATATTAATTGTACATATAATGTTACTCAATCATATCTAAAAAAAAGTTTTTAAAATTATATAATAAGTATAATATATAAAAAAGACAAGTGAAAGACAACTTCATATTTCATATAACACGAAAAATATCTAAAAAATTAACGCAGGGTAAAACAGAAATGCAAGTTACTTCGTTTTGCGCCTTAATTCAAAAATATCTATTAGCGAAACCTTTAGAAAAAGACATGCTTTCTGCAATAAAAAAAATCAAGTATTCATATTTGCATATCTAGGTTTTAACATATTCCGTCGCATTTATAAACAAACTTTACAAAATAAGCATTATTATATAATTAAAATATGTTCACTCTCACTTTATTCGCCTGCATATAAAATATCATTAAAATATGTAAAATTTTGTAATACAAAAAATTAAAATTTCCTTGCGATTTGGTAAAAACATCAATGAAAGGCAAAACGTCTAATATTTAAGGAGGGGAATGGTCTATGTGTTAATTTTAAATGCAACGGGGAAGAGGGGAGATACAAAGGGATATTTCATAATAGGGGAAAAATGGGGGAATGTCTTACCTAATAAAAGAAGTTGCCGACAGACGAAACGGGATAATCCAGGACCTACATGTCCGCAGGCGGAAAGTTAGACGTCACAGAATACTGATCCGGAAACTGATCGTTAAATCCGTGGAAGTTCTCCTGTTTTATATATAGAAACCGCTGTTATCTCTATGTAGAAATATTTAATAGGTAGAAACGGTCTGTTGCGCTGCCCCAGGTTTGACGACCAGGATTTCTGCTCAAAGCTGCTTTCCCCTAACGACCAGGCATGCGCAGTGCAGCTGAAAGTGAAAAGGCCCATGCGCATAACCAATCCTCTGATCGTTGTTGATAGACAAGGCAACATGGTTCGAACGATATTGATGGCCCAATGAACTTCTTCTAATCGAACAGCAATGTCAATCGCCGGGTAAATTTGTCCCGAATAGCTGTTTCGCTATAAGTACTTTCTCAGATATTTTTTAAGCAAAACAGGGTGAGGTAGTGTATGGAAGATTCGTTTGCTTTGCTGACGGCTCAAAATGGTTTGGCCTAAGACACAGCTAACATCTTTGAGCGATCCCCGAACCTTAGTTACGCTTTTATGGCGCAAGGATATCAAAGGTCATGCTGCACCGAGACATAATTTTTAACTAAATCCCAGATTATTGTAGGTATAAAAACAGTATGTATTCTATGACGCCATCGGAAGTTGATTTCGAGTTAATGACACCACTGACGAATGCGTTGCCGCAACGCCATTGTAAAGCATTAATGGACCTGCATTTTTCCGAGGAGTTCGAACCTCTTGAGTCCTAGGGAACCAACCCTCAAACTACAGTGAGCAGTTGATTGATAAGCGTTTTTTTTGACCGTTGGCAGTCAAACCTAAATTAACGGCACGCTAAGTAAATACATTATCACTGCACTACCGCAGGTTCTCCTTAATATATCATCATCATCATCATGTTCAACCATTATTTATCCACTACGGGATAAAAGTCTCTCCAAATGCTTTCCATGCAAATCTATCCTGAGCAATTCACTTCCACAGCACCCCAACCTGTTTTCTTATTTCATCCACCATCTAGTTTGAGTACGTTTTCTAGATCTTCGGTGGTCTCTTGGAGTGGTGGTCTCTTATCCATAATATGTACCGCACCTTAATATAATCCCCTTAATATATACCCCACGATAACCGTAATATATCCAGCCAAGATTACAGGAAATCGAACCTAACTCCATAAATTCAAAACTCATGGATGGATGGGTGAATTGTTTGTTTTTTGTTTTACGGCTCAAAGACTACAATGGTCATGCTGCGCCGGGACCTACTGTTTTCCGAGGAATCCGAACCTCTTCAGGCCTAGGGAACCAAACCCCGGACTACAGTTGAGTAAGCGTTCTTTGTGTACTGTTGGGAGTCGAACCCGGATTAGCGGCGCACTAGGAGAACACGTTACAACACTGCACCACCGCAAGGTGATGGATGGATGGATACAATGACAATTTGTCCATTATTACCAAGAAGATTATAGCCTTTAATAAACTTCTAAAAAACCAAGCATCATATTATTCAATACCCTTTTATCTTCGCAAGCGTAAAATTTTACAAAAGCTCCGTTAAATTTCGTATTATTACCAACGAGATTAATCGTTGCAATAAATTTGCTAATTGCAGCCTCTTCAATAGGTTAAAAATCTTCGGCCAAATCATCATAGAGTCCAAAGAAAAATTGTTTCTTCATTAATAACAACGTTATTCAACTATAATTCAATTTCTTGACACTCATACTAACATTAATGATGTTAGCACTTATGACTTCGAAAACTTATTTCGAAATATGGCACTTGAAAAATCGGAGAACTTTCTGAACACCTACTTCAATAAATGCAAACACCTGCTTAAAAATATTGGTGTAGAATACTGGAAAAATTTATTAAAGTTTTGCATCTACAATAACTTTATATATAATGGTCAGCAGATCTCTCAACAGATATGTGGCATTCCACAAAGGACGTGTTACTCATCACTCGCTGCTAATTTGTTCCTACACCACTACGAAAAAAATAGACCTGAGCACCTCTGCAATGTATACAGACACATTGACGACATTATCGAATTTAATAACCATACATTTGAAGAAAACTTTCGATATATTGACCCAAGTGAATTGACATTAACGAAAGCTTCCGTTCAAAGCATTTTTTTTGCTTTTCCTAGGCATCAACATAAAAGTCACTAACAACAATTTTGTAAGCAACATTTATGACAAAAGAATGGACTTCAAAGTCAACTTCCTCTCTAAATTGGAGTCTAACATTTCTAACGTCATCTTCAGCAGCATCATAATTACCATGAGAACAAGAATATCAAAAATAGGTACTGAAAGAAATACTACAATTAATAATCTTCAACAACTTATGATTCTCTTAATGTTTGTCTTGTTTGGTTTTTTTTTACTACGCCGCCATATTCCAATTGATCATGCCAAAAGACAGCCAACTGCTAACCCAAAATGGAAATGCTTCAACTCAGAGGGTAGGGTCGAAACGAAACTTACGTAGCGCCATCATTTCTTGGATTATCATCATTTCATCTAGTGCTATAGTGTTCCACAAAACAGCGTCTTCTGAAAGTTTTTCATTACTACGTAAATGTGGGATCCCACCAGGGGCTTACCCAGGATTCATAAACTGGGGGGGGGGTCTAGATTTCATTAATTTATTTTCATTAAACACATTATGTGTTTAAGATTTTCAGGGAGGTGTATCAAAAAATCTAGAGGAGTGTTCGGGGGTGTATAAATCCTCGGGTCTCACAACAAAAACACTACGATCACTTCAAAATCTTTCTTAACTGTTGCCACTTAGAAACGCAAGGAAAGAAAACTTAGGTCTAATTTCTAAAATTGGCGAACTGCCAAATTGCTTCATTTTTATACGGTGTTTTCCAAAGGTACATAATTCCACTTTCCGCATCTGGCAACATATATTTTGTATAATTATAGTTTCACTTTCTATATTTGGCAACAGTACGTGCAATTGTTTTCCGAATTCTAAAATCAAATCAGTCTTCCGTTTACCATTGAAGTGTGCACACGTCTCATTGAAGGCTCCGCCAAAAAGGCGTACTAAATTTTCCTAATGTTGTATTTGAATTAATTTATTTCTGGCATGTATTAACGAATTATTCTAACATTTAAAGCATTAATAAATATTATTTTAACTGGATTGAATTACTACATGCATACCATTTTCTTTACATGCTAATACTACAATAAAACTTCAAACTACTGAAGTTAGAACAAGAGGATGCAAACTTCGCGTCTCAACTTTTACATTTATTTGATTCTGTTTTACTACGTGGCCTTAATTCATCATCGAAAAACATTATTATATTTTTTTACTATGCATCTATTTAATATATTTCAATGTAATTGTGTATGTATTATAATAAATGTCTATTTTGTATATTTTACTACTACATGCATTACATTATTTTATTGTATATGAACTATAATAAGTGTTTATTTTGTATACTTTATTGTGTATGTATTATAATAAGTGTTGTTTTTATATATACAGGTATTTAATACTATTAGATGCGCTACGTAATTAGTAATGCCTAATTTCTTTTTATTCGCAATTAACTATATACTATTTATATGCAAAAGGTTAAACACTGGTAAAATAGCAATGAAAAAGATCACTCAAGCTTTCGGACGCATCAGCAGCAGTCCTTCATCAGGAGTAATGACGATGTTATGTTTCTGTCTCTTTTTTATACTTGAAATTTCTGGAAAACCCTTCATCAGAGTAGTCCCGCAGAATGGAAAAACCCAATGAGAACCAATGGGAGGCCTCCAATAGAATCATGGAAAAACCCAATGGGAACCAATGACAAACATACTACAGGGCACCTAATATTGGAGAAATCCCACACATTTCAGAATAAGAGTTGTTTGTAAGTTTCTGGAAGTGGTTGTGATGTATTAATGGCTTTCCCATGTAGTTTGTAAGTTTCCCAAGATTCTAAGAAGAGTCTACTATTCTTGTTTGTGATGTGCCGGTGTAGTATTTTTGTTGAGTCCCAGATGATGATGCGATTTAAAATCGAGATATCTGTCTGTATGTGTGGGTTTACGGTAAACTGAGGTGAAGATAGAGTTATCGTGAGATCTGTGTACAAGAACGTCTAGGAAAGGGAGTTTATTGTTCTGTTCTGTTTCTTTTGTAAAAACTCCTCATTACTCCTGATGAAGGACTGCTGCTGACGTGTCCGAAAGCTTGGGTGATCTTTTTCATTGCTATTTTACCAGTGTTTAACCTTTTGTATGTAAATTTCCTCCCTGGTACCCTGTATTTTATTTCTATTATAAACTATTCGTAATCTGGTGGGTAGTTTTTTTGTTTTGTTTTTTTGGCACTTATGGGCCTTGGGTATCTCGTTTTATACATCTGACATACTTGCTTTACTTGTATTTTGCAACATACTTCCAGAAAAGGCGCCAAGCATGTAGTCCTAGAAAAGGTCCCAGACGACAGTTCTAACGCTGCATGCCTTTATTACATTGTGGAATTTTTAAATGTATATTAATTAATTAGTGGGTTTTTCATTGGGATTGAAATGTTATTCTTTATCTTAATCTTTTCTCTTATTTTAATTCTATCAAACCTCATTTATTTAACTCTCTTGAACCCTTTTTTATTTTTTATACGCATTATTCATCTTATATATGCATTTGATATTTTTGCACCACATATATATAGTGTGAGTATGTGGGTATGTGTGGCAACATTATGAAAGAACTCAACAGACGTATTAAACTTGGCTGGAGTGCATTTGGAAGAAACAGTTTTATCCTGAAGGGGAAATTGCCTTTGTGTCTAAAAAGAAAGGTCTTCAACCAGTGTGTATTGCCAGTCCTCTCTTATGGATCAGAGACATGGAGTCTAACAGTTGGAGCAATACGAAAGTTACAGACAACGCAAAGGAGCATGGAGAGGTGCATGCTTGGAATAACTAGGAGAGATCGAAAAAGAAACACTTGGGTGAGAGAGCAAACTAGAGTAGAGGACATCATTGTTAAAGTAAAAGGGCTGAAATGGCGATGGGCTGGGCATATTGCAAGAAGAACTGATCAACGATGGACAACAGAAATTCTGAACTGGATTCCAAGAGACCACCGAAGACCTAGAAAACGTCCTCAAACTAGATGGGTGGATGAAATAAGAAAACAGGTTGGGGTGACGTGGAAGCGAATTGCTCAGGATAGACTTGTGTGGAAAGCATTTGGAGAGACCTTCATCCAGCAGTGGATAGATAATGGTTGAATATGATGATGATATGTATGTGTGTGTGTATGTGGTAAGAGCATCTAAGATCATGATACGCCAAGACCTTCAGGGATCCAATTCTAAGGAGCCAACACCGTCGCCTAAAAAATCAGAAGCACCGAAAAGAGAGAGCTTCAAACCTGGAAAACTTAAGACGTAAATTCCTTGAAATAAAAGACATCGTCATGTGTCTCTTTTAATTATGTTTAAAGGATATAACAATCGGATTCAATTATTAATAGAGTATGGTCAAAGCTACAGGACAGGATTTACGGGCCCCTGGGCAGTTTAAGATGGTCGGGGGGCCCATAACCAAGTTAAGATATTAAAGCTTCACGCTGGGCCCTTTAAGATCCCAGGCCTCTGGGCATTTGCCCCAGCCCTTTTTTATAGTGACGATATCTACCCAATACGATTCTTAAATGCAAGGCCGTAGCCAGGATTTAATTTCGGGGGGGGAACTCAAAATTTTTTACAAAATAGCGAATAAAAATGTGTCACCTTTATGGTAATGAAGAAACGTAAATAGATCAGTGGCGTGGGAAAAGGGGGGTCTTAGGGTACTCAAGTCCCCTCCATTGGATATCAAAACATTGTTTTCTCTAAGATCGCATCATATAATCTTCTTTGAAGCCATTTGAGCCCCCACCCCCATGAGTTTTGTACTGTTACGCTGCTGAAATAGGTCATACAAAGATAGAGGAGAAAACACCAATTTTGCCTCCAGACCTCATTGTAAATTTTTATTTGTAGTTTTACCATCAAAACTTAATTTCACAGAATGCCACCCACCCCCACACCTTTGATAGAAAATGGTTTCTATTTTTTTTTTATCTCTTTAAGGTATTCTCAAATTAATGGTCTGTATAACAAGGCCTTGTAGTCAGAACGTTGATAATTTACAATTTAAGAGGCTTCTTTCCGCACCTTTTTACAAGTTTGACAAGTGTACTCATAGATATGTAAGTGTACATACTCATA
>QLNU02014176.1:31893998-31904210 GCA_006491805.2 Dysdera silvatica | reverse complement strand
CCCCCTCTGAATACGGGCATTCTTAAATGTAACATTTCGACAAGCAGGAAGCACTGATACGCGCATGCGCATAATCTTAAACTATGAAATTAATTGGTATTGTTAATGATAAATATTCCTCTACTACATCCTCAATTAAGACTATATGCGGAACGAAATTAATAGCTAACATTTACCTACAATTACGTAGAACAAGGGCGTTAATTTCGAATGCTTTTGCGGATACCATACCCGCAACAACAATAAGGAAAAACATAATTGTCCAAATGTTTAAAAATCACGATGAAATAATTTTTATGTTTTTACGGGGAAGGAGATAAAGGTCATGATAAGCCGGGACCTACATTATTTTGAGTAAGCGAACTTCTTAAGACTCAGGTAACCAACACCCGAAATACAGTAAGCAATTAATCTGTAACCTTTCCACTTTTCCATTATCGCAAGGCTACGATCTAATTTGGCAAGAGTCACCATCCTGCATACTACACACATGCTACTGCACATACTACTTCATACACACCACACACATACTAACTACTGCATGCATACTACATACATGCTACACACATACGACATACAAACTTTCTGCATACTACGATCTACACCACAATGCACGAGGGGTATATATATATATATAAATGTTTGTTTCTGTGCTCCATGTGTTCATTTTCAAACATTTACAATATATGTAAATGTTTGAAAATGAACATATGGAGCACAGAATGGCCGTCCAGATGATTTTGCTGCACATCATCAGGACCACCACCACAGAAGTTATCTCTCGTGATATTGGATGGATGGATGGATGGATGGATGGATGGATGATTTCACATGACGAATTCTCTCCAGATGTTGCAGTGTCAGGAATATGAAGTCAGGCCGAATCACGACTCATACGAAAAGATAACAATAGTTCGTTAATGAGGAACTACATAGAAAGGCATTATAATCAGTGCCGGATTAAAGTTTTTACGGGCATTAAGCCAGAATGATAGAATATGCCCATAAAAAATATGTGGCCCTTTCAATATGAAATCAGAAAATCATGTTTTTCCTTGAAGTTCATTATTTTAATTCAGCAGAAATGTAGCAGAGGACCCTGGTGTGCAAAGAATAGCAAGCGAAAAACGGCAACCGCGGAAATCTGAAGATTATCATAAACAAGACAATTCCCTTTGCAAGGCAGAACCCCACAAATCCGCTATCTTATTGTCATAAATTTTATTACAGGTAAAAAAACATTTATGGTACAAGTAATTAACAGCAATGAGGTGAGATAGCGAAAGAAACATGGCATAGATATTTTACGAATACAGGTATAAGCTGAGCCACATGATGATACAAGAAAGTTGTTCAAAGCTTAAGCAAATGGTTGCCAACAAAGTGCATATGTTTTGTATGAAAACAGTAATCGAACAAAACAACAAATGCTAAATGTAGCTACCTGTGCTTGAAATAAATTGATACACCGCTTTTATAACATCCCTCTGCAAGCAAAAACAGTTATAATTTTAAACAAGTCACAAACACCCGGCGTAGTTGGGATTCCAAGTGATCTGCACTTGTGAAGTGGGTGGCTTATTAGAAGATGATAAGCATTGCATTGAAAAAGGAAGTGTTCCAATTTTTCTACAATCCCCTCTGTATACTGGAGCAAAGCTACGAGGATTCCCACCGAAGCGGAACAACAGTTCATTGGTGTACAAGATTCCAAGTCTATGGCGATGAAATTGTGTACTGATGAAGCATGGTAATAAACCATGAAGGAAAATGAGGATTTACTTGAAACTGTATATAATGCTGTATGATGGCCGATGATGAAAAGAGAGTGAACTGTGATTGTTGTATAATGAGGGATGACTTAATTTTCTTGACAAATCCAGATAAGCTGAACCTATGTAGGGTGGGTATTTTGCATTGTCGAGTACTGCGCAGAGAACTTCTAGCAAGTCTATCAGCAACATCATTTACAGGATGCCCACCATGACCTGGGATCCAGAAAATGGTGATAGGACGCTGTGATTCAGCACAAAGTGAAGCAGTGACTGTGATATCCTGCACAATAGGTAAGCCAACCTAGTTTAGAGGATCCGAAAGTAGGTTCGAAAGTGCAGGTTGGGAGTCACAGAAGACGACTGAGGACTGCGATTCATATATATATGAAGCCAGTTAGAAACCTCAAGGAGGTCAACGTGTTCAGCATCAGTAGATAAAAAACAATTTTTAAGATGCAGCTTGATGATGAGTTTCTTTACTGAAACAAATACTGCCGCCCCTCCCTTGTTATTGGTTGAGTCAAATCTTCCATCCGTGAAAATTTTATGTGTAGGCAGGTTAAGAGCTTCAACAGCAACTAGAGTCGACATGTGCAGTATTGGCAGTTCATCGACTTGGAATTCCAGTTAACGTTCAGATGACATTGGATAGAGAAAGCAACCAAAATGGAGTGGCAATGGATATTTACTGATAAAAGATTCCAGATAAAAGAGATTAGTTCCTATAAAACGACGAAAATTCAGATGTGTCAAGTCATACGTGAAAATTTGAACGAATTGTGTGATGGTGAGCGAAGTAAATCATTTTGATAAGATCGATACAAAGTCGATTTCTTTGTTGCATTGAAATTATTGAGATGGATGCTTCAGCCCTCAAATTGTCAAGATGTGTACACTTCTGCATACCATAACAGATGCAAAAGGATTTTGACTGAATTCTCTCAAGAGTTTCAGCCTGAGAATTTAAACAAAATGCGAAAGTCGATGAGCCGTAGAGCATTTTCGATAGAAGAAAGGATTTATAAAAATGCATGTCTCTGTGAAGAGGAGCCCCAAGGGCTATTTGATCATGTTCGTAGTCGATTATCAAAATGTATTCCAAGAAAGTAATGTTGTTCTATGTTATTAATAATATTATTGTCGGTGATAATGTTTATGCGGTTGACTAGAGTAGAATTCCTAGAGGTAGGAAGAACAACAGTTTTAGATGATGAAATAATTATCTCCCATATCTTGCAAAAAGAAAGGAGAGAGTCCGCTGCATTTTGCAGGTTCGCTTGAAGTTAGACGATGTGCCGAGTGGAACACCAAATAGCAATGTCATCAGCAAAAAATAGAGATGCTAGCTTCTGGCGGGAGGTGACACGCCAGAAGAACCTTGAATAGAAGTGTACCAAAGATTTCACCTTGTGGAGCCCCTCGTACAGGTACCGCAATTGACGGGAGCGAATGGCCCAGCTATACATATATACGAGTATTTCGATTTGTAAGGTGGGCTTTAATGAAAGCCAGAAGGTTTCCATTAATTCTAATAAATGCAAGTTTTTGCAAAATTGCTAAATGAGAGGCTGACTCAAACGCTGGCTCCAGGTCCACAAACAATACAACCGAATGCTGGCCCAGAGATTTACCACTGTGAAGAGATTGTGCTAAGTCCATAAGATTCCAATTAGTAGACCAATTTCTTCAAAAGCCAGTCATACATACACTTTGAACATTTTTTGTTGATATCAATGAAATGTTGCAGTAGGTTGAAAGGTTGAAAATCATTCTCTCCATAATTTCAAGAACACAAGATCTCAGAGAAATATTTCTGTAAAATGAAGCACCGTTTGCTAGTTTAGAAGTCTTTAAGGACAGGCACAACATTAGATTTCCGCCATTCCTCTGGAAATATCCGATTAGTCCAAATGCAATGGAAAAAGGGTAACGGTTTTAGGAGAACTGAATTTGGTAAAGATGTGAATGCGCTATTCGGTATACCATCAGTACCAGCAGCACTGGATCTATTGCTTCGTTTGATGGCAGAAATCAGTTCAGAAATTGAGAAGTTTATATTAATTTGTAGAAATGTGGAAGTAAGAGCAAGTTGAGTCAAAAGTGGAGTGCGTCGTGAATCTAGATCCATTAATAACGTAAGCAAATCAATTGTTCAACTGTAACGTTAATTAGGGATTATAAAAATGACTTTGATCATAAGCAAGTAAACGGAATCTTCTTCTTTCACTTCGCCATTTTCCCATGTTCATATGCGATCGGAGTCAAACAAGTAAATGAAATATATAAATAAATCTGAAAATCGGCAGACGTTGTAAACGACGTACAACATCCGTACATCATACAAATATGTTTTATAAAACATTCAGCGCTTATTCTAAATTAAAAAGTTTTAAAACTTTTCTAAAATAAACGATTAGATGTTTGCCTTACGTTCCCTACAATCAGAAGACTCTGAAGAGAAGGGGGCGTTGAATACTATTATACTATAAGTAACTGAACGTTGTAAGAAAAGACCGTTGGTCTATTTGGGGAAATAATTAGAAAGACAGTTGGAGCCTTGCAGCTGTGGCATTTGAACTAAAGCAAGTGCTTCGTGAGATCTAAATGTTTCGGGAACAGTGTTCTTGATAGGTTTGTCAGTACACGCCTAAGGAAATGCAAAAGGTTAACTGGCTTTCAAAGGGCGGTGTGTTTTTCCCTTGATATTAATGGGCACCTAGGAATATCGTTTATAGTTAAATGCCTACAGCATAACGACGATAAACAAAAGTGGTAAAAATGTATTTTTTATACACATGTAGTATTAATTCTATACCATATTTAACTCAACATCATGTACGAAGATGTATAAATATGGTACATAAAAAATATGAGACTCACGAATATAAGTAAATCTGTTGCACACCAATGTCCTGAAGTACTCAATATACAATAAGTATAATATATAAACCAAATTATTTTATATGAATCAAAGTTATGATATAATTTTCATTGATATGAATTATGAGTTCATAAATTTGATATAAAATGGTAAGCTGTATATGTGTATGTGTTCTTTCTAATTGAAAACAACCCGAATAGGGCTATCGCCTTTCTATTGTCATTTAAATTAAGGAAAATGTAATTTATACAACTCAATTTGCTCATTTGATAAATGAGATGGAACCGACAGCTTGGCGTACCAGTCGAACAAAAACTATAAAAATCCTGACATGTACGTATTATTAGAAGTAAGCTCTATTTTTCTTGTGGTTATTACGTTTGGGATGGGAGCGCTTAGTGTAAACACAAGATATCACTCGTCTTTTTCATACGAGGCCATGAAAACAACAATGGTACAAGACCATTTTTACCTAAAATGAGATACGAAAGGGTTTGCGTCCAAAAAAAACGCGTTTCGTTTCGGCCAACGATAATGTAGTGCCATCCTATAACTAATTAATTACACTATGGATATATACCAGTGTTTCAGGCAACAAGGCACACACACACACAACCCCAGAAAATGGACATAACTCAAAAAATTTCATTTTTGTGACATATCACTTTTGTTTTCAGCGCCTCATATATTTCTGAAGAAGATGGAAGTCGTGTAATGAGGGTTTCTGGCAACTGGGAATTTTTAGACCATACGAATTCGAATCTACATTTCAAACAAAAAGTTCTTAAAATATAAAATTATGAATATTGTCTCCAGCTATGCATTAAAAGTATAAATAAATAAAATATGATGTGTTAACTAAGGAATATACAGTAATCGACTTAAGATCAGAATTTTGTTTGTTCCATGGCGTGGGGATAGTGGAAATCATGCTATATCGTGACTGGTGGTTTTGCGAGGAATCTGAACTTTTCAAGGTCTAGAGAAACAACCCTCGGACTACAGTGAGCAGTTTGTCGGTAGGTGTTTTAGTTTTGGTACCGTTGGGAATCGAATCCGGGTAAATGGTGCGCTAGGCAAACGCGTTATCACTGCACCACCGCAGGTCCACTAAGGTCAGAATAGATTGGATATAGTAAAAAATGATTAACGCAGGTCAGTTACATGACGTCAGTTATTTTAATAAGATTATGAGTATAAATTTGTATTCATAAATCAGATATATATATATAGTAAAATACCTCTTAACGGACACCCTTAGAAATGGTCTCCCATTTTACGGTAAAATAAAAATTTCCCAGTAAAAACTCTCCCACAAAAGGAACTTTCGTTTACGGTCACCACGTTTTTACGGACAAATTTTTGTCCGGGGAGTGACCACTAATGAGGGGTTTTACTATACATATAAACCAAATTTTAAATCAATATTATGTACACAGATATCAATTTTAAATGTGAAGCTCAAATATTACGAAAATCATTCGTATAAATAGTGTACAGCCCTAAACTTATAAAGGAAGTCCGATATTAAATGAACAAATGAGACGTATAAAATGATATATTTTTTCTTACAGAAATACGAATTAATTAACACCGTAATAAACGTCTATCGATATTAATTATAATGTAATTTATTATTAATAATTATTATCGACACAAAATAGGATAAGAATTACAAATGTACTAATATACTTTAAATAAAAATCCAGCCGAGATAAGCTGTATTTTTTTAATTTGATAAAGCTTTTCATAATTGTAAAACTTGATGACTTACTTTCTGTAACTTGGTGTGATATCCTCTCTTCTAATAGCTCTGCTGTGTACTGTTTGGAGCATGTCATCGGTTTAACGTTACCTATCAACACAACCATATAGAAATTTTTTTAATACACATTTTCTGCGCTTATTTTAAACAAGCAAGTGAAAGAAAATCGTCAAAGGTCGATATTTAAATTTAGCGGGTTTCAATTAACATTAATTCGCAACTCTCTCTAATCCGCAACTCTCTATTTCTCAAGTAACTCGGTAGATTTGTAACGTTAACAATAGCCATCATTATTGCATTTACGGAAGACCTTTACCTTGTCCTTTTTATTGCGTATAGACAGGCAGACAGGAAAGCCAAAAGCAATAGCGGGTTCAATATCTATTGAAGCTGGAGAATTATATATTTCTGCAACTTTTCTGAAGAAAAATGAGATTAGATGTTATATAGCGTTAGTTACTCTTCAGTCAAGAAATTCGAGAGAGAGAGAGAGAGAGAGAGAGCATTGAAGAGTGAAAAAGGAATAGGCGTTTAAAGAAAAGGACTTCGTAATCTTTAGGGCATTAATTTGCGTAAAGACATCTAGCATCATTTAGCTGTAGTAGTTGGTCTAAAGATGTCTTTCAGATCGGGATGTTTCGGGAGCTGCCTTCTCTTGATTTTGTTTACAGGGGAACGCCTTGGGAATTGTGGAAAGTTAATTGGTTTCCGAAGGGCACATTAATTGGGCCAAGCAAAAGCAATGATTAGCCGCATGAGGAGGTTTATAGCCCTGCGTCGAAAGCAAGGATTTGTGGGCTCCCACAATAGAAACACCATGTTCACTTCGCAGGCTTTCTTAACTGTTGCCACTTAGAAATGCAAGGAAAGGAAACTTAAGTTTAATTTCTAAAATTGGCAAAATGCCAAGTTGTTTCCTTTTATGTGATGTTTTCTATATATACATAATTTCGACTTCCGTATCTGGCAACATATATTGTATAATTTTACTTTTTATATTTGGCAACTGTGTAATTGTTTTCCGAATTCTAAAATCAAATCAGTCTTCCGTTTACCATCGAAGTGTGAGCACGTACTAAAAAAATCCGCTAAAAAAGTGTACAAAATTCTTTTAACGTTGCGTTAAAATTTAATTATCTTTTGGCGAACTATTCTAAATATTTAAAGTTTTAATAAATATTATTTTAACTGAATGAAATTACTGCATTTCGTCAATACTGTATTTCTGCAAATTCACAGATTTTTTACAGAACTTGTCAGCTCACAAGAAATTGAATACAAAGCAAATCATAGGGGATAATGTTTAAAATAGAAATAAAATACAAAGCACCAGCAAAGAAATTTACATAATAAATTTACAAAATAGCAAATATAAAAGATCATCCCAGCTTTCAGACTGCTTCATTGGGCTACTCCAGGTGAAGGAATGCTACTGACGTATCCAAAAGCTTGCGTGATCTTTCTCATTTGCTATTTACCAATGTTTGACCTTTCGTATGTAAATATTTAAAATGGTTAATTTTAGGATTGGCATATTTTACGTCACAAAGGATGTGTTATAATCCGAGATGGGGATGATGATTCACCGAGACCTCAACTCAAATGAGGCCCACCAAAAGTCCTAAATAAAATTAATACTTTATATTCATCAATTCGTAAAAACGACGCTCAGTCAGTTCTTAAGTTATTACAAGTTTTCCACGTCCCTCTGCTAAAGATATACAACTGAACTCTTTAAAATAAGCATAATTCAAAACCATAAAAATCTATCTTTTCTTCTGTCAACATCACCGCATTCTGAAAGAGAATCTTGTAACAAGCTACTGCTTTATATTCTCTTCCATTTCTAACCCAAAGCCTAAAATAATTTAATATAGATCTTCTCTTACATTCCTATAACTTTTATACTTCTCAAGTTATGTATCACAAAATGTTGTACATCAGGTTGAATAAAATTATTATTATTATTAAAAAACTCATGATACATTTACACAAAAGAAAGCTTACTGAGGGTCAAACCCACTCCAATGAGCTTGAAGAGGAGGGTAGAATAGTCATAACCAATTCACCATCGAAATTCGTTAATTCAATTAAGAAGAAAGCGTTAGCACAAGCAAAAAGTTCATAAAGAGGGAGGAGGAGGTCAATTTTTATGTCATAAGGACAGCAAAGAACAAGATATGGTCGTACGTACGGTTTAAATTAAAAATTAATTAAATCTTATAAATGGTCAACAGTGTACTAAAAACACTAAAAACAAATGGTGCCATAAAATCAATTAAGGTTGAAAATAACAATATGAGATAAAAATTTAAAAATGATTTCATGATTAAAGACGCGCTTACAACGTCTCGAAAATTCAAATCGGTTAAAAGCTAATAGACGCTGTCGATTAAAATTTGTACTAATAGATAAAATATTTAATGATTGAATCAAACAACAATATAAATCAACGTTTATTGGCGTAGTGATACCAACGCCGATGGTATGGCGTGATTAGATGGTGAAACGTTCGAAAGAAAATAAATATTTCTGCCTTCGGTGGGACCTGAACCCACGACCTTCCACTTGCCGGGCGGAGGCTCTACCCACTTAGCCCGGCAAGTGGAAGGTCGTGGGTTCAGGTCCCACCGAAGGCAGAAATATTTATTTTCTTTCGAACGTTTCACCATCTAATCACGCCATACCATCGGCGTTGGTATCACTACGCCAATAAACGTTGATTGATTGACATTGTTGTTTGATTTAATCTGCGTAGTGTTCGATTTATATAAATACATATGCTGCAACGGGCATTTCGATCAATTTAATACCAATCTTTTTGTGATTTGGTTTAAATAGTAGTCCATGTACTACACCATTCTGCGAAATAACCGGCTTCAGTAAATAGTCTTTATATACGTTCGTAGCTCAGTGGGTAGAGCCTCCGCCCGGCAAGTGGAAGGTCGTGGGTTCAGGTCCCACCGAACGCAGAAATATTTATTTTCTTTCGAACGTTTCACCATCTAATCACGCCATAACATCGGCGCTGGTATCACTACGCCAATAAACGTTGATTAATATTGTTGTTTAATTTAATCTGCGTAGTGTTCGATTTATATAATATAAAAATAAAATTTAATGATTGGTTACATGTGGTACACATCGGGGCATCTTCTCCGTTCAATAGATGTTTGCGGGAGAAGCGTGTATGACCAATGCGGAGTCTAGCTAGGGGGCGGGGATAGTGTTATGTATCTACAATCTATGTGTAACTTGAGGGTTGAATATAGTATAAATTGGAGGGGGAAAAAGGCAAAAAAAAATGTATGGTGGGGGGGAAGTAGATTTTGTTTCTTTTCTAAAAAAAATGGGGGACATTTGCCCCCGAGAGATTACACTTATGTCTACAACTCCATATATTCGCATTTATATAAGCAAAATTGCGCAGCAGTAGGGAGAATTATAACCCCAATCAATCCCGCCCCCTTTACGTACGCCAGTGAAAGGATGTATCTTGAAATACATCTTCTGATTTAACTTCAATGAAAAAATAGGAATCTTTATTTGTCTCTCTCTCTCCGCGCTAAACCAGCGCCCTCTACAACTAATATTAGTTAGTGATGGGGACGTTGACCGAACCCTAGTTCTTCGCGGTATCCAAACGTATGTTTCCTAGATAACCAAATCCATGACTAATGAGCAGAAAAACGGCACGATAACCCTGGAATTGAATCATCAGGGTTAGCGGTACGGTAGATGATTATGTTGCGTGACCATATCCAGAAAGGGGGATCTTAGGGACCGGTTCC
>QLNU02014176.1:31869626-31893898 GCA_006491805.2 Dysdera silvatica | reverse complement strand
GCAACGACATGGACGTAAACAGTAGTTACGCTCTACAGCCAAACCAGGGCCTTTACGGACATGTGTCATATGTGCAAATATGCTTTATTTGGTGTCCCCTACCTCTCCTAGAAGTTTGTACACGCGGTAACCGAACACCCTGCATATCTATTTACTTGTCAAATTCGTAAAAAAAGGGAGAAAAAAAAGTGTCTCACACCTTGAATAATTATGACCACAAAATCTCGTTTTAGACTACTAATTTGAGATTACTTTAAAGAAGAAAATATAGAAAACATTTTGTTTAAATAGGGAAGATTACAAAAAATTAAATTTTGGTTTCAAAACTACAAGCAAAAATTTACAACGATGTCTGAAGGCAAAATTGGTATTTCTTTACTTATTTTTTGTGTGATGTATAACCCTTTCCGATAAAGGTCACATAATTTTATTCAACGTTATTTTTTTATTTATTTGTACTTTTATAATTTATTCCCGTCGGCAGGGCCCGGTTAACTCATAGGCTAATTAGGCTGCAGCCTATGGCGTGAGGTTACAAGAGGCGCAAAATTAATTTTAAAAAAGAAGCATGAACCAAAAAGTCAAAATATAAGAAAATAACTTTTTTTTTTCCAGAGTTAAAAATGCTATTTTAGGTAATCAGACACTCGATCAGGTAATTATTAACAAATAATTATTCTAAAATAAATCAAAACTTTTTGTGTTAATGCAGAGCCATCAGAGGGCTTCTACCCCCCTTCTGACAGCTTTACATTCTACTAAAGTATTTTCTGGAGAGCGCGTTTATTTAGTCGCATTTCTGAAAGACAACCAGCAACCAGGTGCCAACTAATCGATCTAAAGCCAAATATCTTTAAAAGATATTAAAACTTGTGACATGGAAACAATTTTTCTGAATATAGAAATTGCATTGTGCATTTTTCTAACTATAGCGGTCGCCAACTGCAGCAAAAAAAAGGTCTTTTTCTGTTTCAAAGAGAATAAAAAATTATTTGCGGTCAACTCTGAACCAAGGGAAATTCGTTGCTCTTGCACTTTTCGTTCATTGAGAGCGACTTCCTGGACAGTTTCATTTTCAATGAAATAGTGGAAAAGTTTGCTGATTCTAAAGCAAGGAAGTAAAACTCAATGCAAATTAAAATGTCGATACTAAGCACGTTATTCACGATTTGGAATAAAGAAGAAATTTAATGAAAAAAAAATTTTTTTTCAGAAGTCTATGTCTCGCAACCACATAAGCTACTAAACAGCAAGTTGTACATGTGGCACAAATAAAAGAAACTACGAAATAGTTTGCGTAATACATTTATTACATTATGTATTTCTTTATGACGAGTATTTTAAAAAAATGGGCTTATGCAGGAATGTAGCCAGAATTGTATTTCTGAAGAGGGTCTGAACTTGATTCTTGGTGCCCTGATAGATCTTTATCCTTTTTCATTGTTAACTTTTTCATTTGGAGTGGCTGTAGTACACACCCTTCTCACACACATACACTCTTAGATGTAATTTAGTCAGGACTAAATTAAACGCAGTACATCCTTACAAGCTCTTGCTTCATAAAAATCCAATCGATCATTCAATTGTACTAAGAACAAATGTATCATATTTAAGTCATAGAGGTTATTAATACCACTAATGGTAACTCATAGGTGCTATTTGTGGTGGGGGGGAGGTGCGAAAAACATATTAGCCTAGAGTAGCCAAGACCCTTAAGGCAATTTGGCCACCACGTCACCTGACCTCACGCCCATGTGACTTTTTGCTATATGGTTTTTTAAAAGACCAAGTGTATCAAGAAAGATGTTAAATTTTGTCAGAGGTAAAAGACAGTATTTAACGCCATGTTTTGTTAATTTTAGATGTACTGCGTTCTGCTGTGGGAAATGCAATTTTCAGAATGGAACACGTTCTTGACAACAATGGGGGTCACATCGATCATTTGAACATTCCTACGGATTTGCAATGCTACAGCGCCACATGGTGGCAATTTTTGTACTAAATTTTTTTTTTTTACACAAATGGCGAGCGCATCATTTGAAGTGTCTGTTGTCCAAATTTCATTCCATATTTGGAGCCTTAAAATGCGCTCCAGAGCCCTCTAGGCAGAGGAACTTCAAATTTTCTTTTACGTCAATCTGAGTTTACATATTTAAAGCTAACGAAGAAGCATCCCGGTGTTTCTTGCTTACCAATTCCCATACTGGAGAATGCATTGTCAAGACATACCCCCACTATGCACGATTTTTTTGTGTTTCAAAATACAAAAACATTAGTTTTGCCGTGGCACATGAAACCATTTGCTGAAAGAAGAGCGTATGTTAACTGAAGAACACTAAAGAACATTAAAAACACTAACTTTTTCGTGGCACATAAAGCCATTTGCTGCAAGAAGAGCGTGAATTAATTGAGAAACACTAAAGAACATCAAAAACATAAAGTTTGCTGTGGCACATGAAACCATTTGCTGCAAGAAGAGCACATATCAACTAAGGAACACTAAAATGAGGGAATGATATTTTTAATAGCTGGCAGTTGGATGATCATTAACAATGAAAGCGACAATATTAGATGACAGATTGCTTGCAAAGAAAAAATGATTTCATGGTGTCTGGTGGGAACCGAACAAACGACCTTGTGGTATACAGCCAAGGGCTGTTCCAAATGAGCTACAGACAACCTGTCATCCTCCTGTCTGCAAGCACATATAAAGCTTCACTATAAACAAGTTTCGAAATGGAGCAGTGCACGGACTGCTTTTTAAACCAAATCAATGTCAGTCAAAGAAGCGAACGTTCGAACATTGAATGTGTGTTTACAAAAACCTCAATTACATTGGGCGAGTTTACATATTCCTTGCTGGCTTGTAAACTAGGCAGGGTGAGTGGAATTGCAACTCGCTCAGTGACTCTCCATTTCACACAGCCTGTAAAACTTGCTTACTCGTCAGTAAAAATGTGAATGAGGTGCTCAGTAGACTACTACTAACAGCAATTTTTTTAATTAGCTTTCAACTCTGCCCATCTCTCTCAAGGGTTTGTTTTAGCCAATCAAATTCGAGAAAACCAGGGAGAGTAGTGTGAAAAGTAGCCCACTCCTCAGCTTCACTAGCACTAGCCGAGCGAGCGACGAGTTCACTAGGCAACTTTATTACACTGAGCAAATTTAGCAACAGCAAGTAAATTTGCCAGCGAGGAGCATGTAAACTAGCCCAATGAAATTGAGGCTTGTCATTTCGGTTAACCCAGGTTTCGGTTAAATGAAATTGAGATAATCTGGATGCATAAAATTAATATACCTATTAAGCTTCTTAAACCTTTAATTTTTCACATGAACTATGAACATACAATATCTGAATAATTGGTGTGGACAAAACATTGTATCAGCAAAACCCAACCACAAAATTGTGCCCAATCTGCTGCACTGAAATTATTACAAAAACCTATGAACCACAGAAGAGCTTACATTTAACCATCTGGCAACCTCAGTCAGAGTTGGATCTGCCTCTAATCTCCCAATGGCCATCGCCATCCATCGCAACTCTTCTGGCAAATCATACCTCAGTAATTGTCACAAATTGGCTCTACCCAAATTTTATATCTTGCTATTACAATGCAAACTACAATCTTACTCCCATAAGTGTATTTTTATGCTACTTGCAGATAATGCATTCTGATTGCAGCACCACTATTCTGCATGCTGTACTTTTGTTCAGCACCTTTAACAACAAACTCAAATTTCGTACTGATTGGTTTATTTCTGAATGAGTTATTGCTGGTTTTGTGATTTTTCCTCAATTCATGGAAACCAGTGTAGTACTATCACTGAATCCTGTTTCAGCAATGGCAAGCCTCCATTCGTTTTGCACTATGAAGCTAGTCAATTGTAAACTTGGTTGGTCATGAGTATCCCGATGTTGCATTGAAACTGGAATAGAAACAAAAACAGGAACTCTCCAGAAAACACCAGCACTCAAAATGAAAATAATGTCTAGGTACATGACACCATCCCTAAAACAGTACTGTAAAATATACCCACATCAAACGTGATAATGTAACAGGACTAGACAAACAGAATAATCGCAACTTGCAATCTAACAACTCCCTTGAAAGAAAGATTTGTCTTCTTGTTAAAATGCCATAACAACACTGTGAAGGGTGATAATATCTTATAACAAAACTGAGATGTATCATTTTGGAAATCATCCTTGGAGCTGGCTTTTACAAATAGTAGTAAGTGGTATAAAGTATGCTAACATTTTTATCGCTGGAGTCACTTTTGTTGTGGGTGTGCAGTTTAATTGCCTGTGTACGGTTCTAGCACCTGATAATGCCTCTCAGATTCATTTTTCTAATGTTCTCCGTATTCTATTGATTACCTCAAATTCACATACATGATTTAGACCTTATTGAGTAATTTACATATATGTACACTTAAGCAGAAATATGTGAAGTATGATTTCATGGAATAATGCATACTGTCCTTTAATAAAGCATGTGGAGAGGACATGAAACCTTATTTTGGCTCCCCCAACGATTTGCAGGCTGTTGTTAACATCCTGACTAATCTAATTTGTGCTTTATGGGTCAATGACAGTTAAGATCATGTTTCACCGAGACCTACATTTTCCCAGGAATCCCAACTCTCGTTGCCTAAGTAACAACGCCTCAGACAACAGGGGAGTTACGAAATGGCATGTGTTCTATGGCACCATCCGATCTAGGCCAATGGCACAGTAAACAAAACGTATTATCTCTATCCTGCCATAAGGCTTCCTTATCTAGCAATGAACACGTTTTTAAAACTGTAACCAAGATTAAATGAAAGTATATTTTTTTAATAGCATGCACTCACTGTAGATCACTATTTTTCAACAAAATTCAACTAACAGGCCAACTTTTTCGGCATACGAAAGTCGCTATCCAGAATTTGTAAGCAACATCATAATGTCTGCTTAGTATCTTTTGACACCATAAGACTACAATAGTCCCATGTCTGTGTGGAAATATTTTGACCCACCCCTCTGAATTAAAGATTTACTTTTATCCGTTTTTTAATACTGTAAAGACTCCCAAGATCATGCTGTGCCAAAACCCCACTTGTTTACATGATAACTGAAATCTTGCTACTATGCCGCCAAATGACAACTTTTTCATTTTTGGTATACTCCAGGCAACTGGCTCATTCATAAGCTTGTGACTTAATCTGGCATCATTTTGTAATAAAATTCAAACAACTAGAAACAGGAAGAAAATCATTTTTAAAAATGCATTATGTAATGCCCATTTATCATCTTCCTTCTCCATTTTATGGCACACGATAGGTTCATATGACGTAAGAGCAGGACCTTCAGTTTTACAAAAGGTTTGGAACCTGTCACCTAAAGAAATACAAATCGAGGGAGGAGGGGACAGCAGCATGTATTCTCTACCATCAACCAGCGAGATTCAAACCCTCAAATCCACACTTTTCACATGGTAGACGAATGATTTACCACTTTGACACAGCACTGTCTTTTAAAAGAGAATGCGGGGGTTTTTTGTTTTTTTTTAACAATTCCCATTACAGGATATCTACTAAATGTAGGAAACATAATTCCTTCACTTTTTCTTGATTAGTTTTACACATTCCTTGATCTTAAAATTCTTTTTTTTTTACGACTCAAAAAATTTAGCTTTATAAAAATAGCTAAAAATCCCTAAATATTGCCAAAATATGATGGAAAATAGTTTAAAAAAAATTGCCGAGTTATGACAAAAAAAGCTGAAAATCACTAAACTAGTAAAAATATAGAATATCATTACAATTCAATGTACATGTAAATTGATGAAATGGTTGTATCCATGGCCAACGTCATCAATTTAGTGACCTTTTCTTGACTTCTGTGCCCTTTTTCTTATTTCTTGACTTTTGTGATTTCTATGACAGACACGCTATTAAATGTTATTCAATAAGGTTCCAACTCCCAATGGAGAAAAAAAATTCTCAGACTTTTCCATGTCTTCATTTCCGACAAAATTCCCTGAGCAATCACCTCTCTATCTCTTTCTGCAAATTCAACTGAACTTTGACTGTAAGATAAAAAGCTTCACATTCACAGGTTCCTTTAAGGGAATATATTCAGTTGTTTGAGCAATTCCCACCCCTATAAACAACATACACAAAAGCAATAATAACGAACAAGTAATAGTACACAATGTTTATTCAACCAATTCCAAACAAACAATTCTTGTTATATATATAATGGATCCTTTTGACGTTACAAGTCCATTGAATGAAGTTTAGTATTACTAAACCTCTTTCCTACAAATTTCTAATTAGTAAAATTTCAGCTCACAGAAATGACTGAAGAAATATCAAAACGGTTTGAAATGACAATGTTAATAATACCATCCACTCAACTGATACTGGTTTAAGGTATTGAATTCCCGATTCTTCCGTACAGTAACGAAGAAGCTCATCTAAGTATTCCTGGAAATGGTGTACATATTCCGACATCAACTAAAAAGTGTTAACGTCCTGTACTGTAGCTAAACTAAGTCTCACGCATATATTCATATATTGATACCCAGAAGAACAAACACAATCCCAGCATAATGCAGCATTTCCAGGCCAGGAGGTGCATAATGTGCCTAGATCTAAACGAAACAATTGAAGAAGGCTAACTGGTCACATCATAGAAACTAAAAATAAAACATCGGACAAGTTCCATGTCATGAAAATAACAGTAAATCCGTACAAAATTAATAGATATTTAAAAAAAAAGTGGTCAAAAATAAGCAACAATACTACAACGATTACAGAATTTATTAAGAAAAAGGCTGCAGTAGTGCTGAATCTGCATGAGGAAGATATATGCTAACAAAATATTAAAACATAAAACCACAGACAACGAAATCAATCAGAAATACAATGTTTTTGTTTTTCAGAAGAGATGGGGCTGTTGATGCGTCACGGTTTAGCGATGGCTGAATTGAAGAGTCCATAATATACCTAAGAAATACAATGACAGCAGGGACAAGTAATAAAACATTGTTGCTCTTAAAGAAAGTAATCAGGGGTGCGTCTTGTAACATGGGGTTCTCCTCTACGTGGTGCTGGGTCAAACTGGAGACTGAAAGAAAAAAAACAATAATAAAATTCAAACACTGAATAGGGCAAATTAACTTATCTCTACTTGAATGGCAATAATCTGCATGTACTGTATCATAGTCATAAAAAAATATCTCTAATTAGATCCATTTAAAATTGCAGATCTTGAAATTATATAAAGGGTTACTACTGCCAATTTATATTTATTTATTTTTTTTAGTATTCCAATTTGTAAAAATTACTCTTCAACCCATTTTTACTGAATGACAATAGGCCAAGGTCACCACAATCCAGAGGGTCACGAAAGTTGCACATTGATTAATCATGGTTACTACCATAAATGCAAAAATAAGGAGTTTTTAAAGAGTCCCACATATACTATTAAGGAGTTTTAAGGACCCTTAATTTTTTAAACAAATATTAAGGAACTTCTAAGGACTTCTAAGTCTGTTGCAGTGATTCTCAACCTGGGGGGTTGCGACCCTCAAGGAGATCGAGAACTAGTTTCTGATGAGTCGCTGCAACTATTTTTAATTGCAATTATTTTTATAAGGAATTTCATACCAAATATTTCCAACACTTTCATATTTCAACACATGGCTACATTATAGTATTCTACTAATGCTTTTTTAACTTTATATCGGTAATATACATTAATATAATATAATTTTATATTCAATGTGTTTTCTTTACTCTGTTAAAAATGCTTTTATTATGCAAATGTGGCAGAAGTAGACACAGGCAGGGGTCGCAGATTACTTGGCTACTATAAAAGTGGGTCGCGGCTTGAAGAAGGTTGGGAACCATTGCTCTATTGGAATCAAAACCAACTTCATAATTAGGGCCCGGATTTCTATGCACTTGCATGTTTTTGCATATTTCACATTTGTGCGCATATTTTGGCATATTTCTGCAACATTTTCACAAATTTTTCAAAAAATCTGTATTTTTCTAATCCACTTGCAATTCCATCAATTAGATTAATTTGATGTTTTTTTCAAAATGCCTTTCTTTTTTTTTTTTTTAAAAAAAATATATAAAAAAAATGATACAGAACGTTTTCATTGTAAATGATATAATTATAATATTAAAGTTAGAAAAAACAAATAAATTTATGTTTTCACGTTTCTGTGGCGATGTTTCTCAATATGCATAATACTTTCCAAGTCAAGACCAAGTGTAATATTTTCCAGCCTAAGCCACGGCCGCCAGTAGGTATAGGCGAGGGAAAGCCGCCGTACCACCCCTCCCTCCACCCTATATTTTGATTTTCTTCGAAACAAAGTAAAACTAAAGAAATGAGGTAGAAAATTTTCATTTTTTAAGGCCTTTACTGCCCCTTCCCTCCTAGATTTCATCCTGCATGCATCCTTGGGCACAAGCCAATGCTTATGATACCATGCTCATATGCATATTTTCCTATGCATATGCATATTTTCAAACATATCTCTGTACGTATTTCATACATTTTGGTGTGTATTTTGTATTAATTTTGTGCATAATCATATTCAAGGACGTAACAAAGTGATATTTTTTATGCATTTCAGTACATATGTTATGCAATAATTTCAAGAACATTTGCACTGTTTCAATAAATTGTCATTTTATACATTTCGAAACATCGCTTATGAGTAGCGTCTGGATTTCTGTGCACTGCATATTTCTGCATATCTTTGCACATATTTTGTAATAATTTTGACCATATCTGCATATTATTTGACCTAAATTTTATGCATGAAAATCCGGGCCTTATTCATAATAAATGAATGAACACATTACCCCTACACCACTACAGTGCGAAGATCAAAGTTTAATATGCTGTCACCATATGAGAGAAAGTGGTCAGTGAAGACAAATCTAAAACTGGGTTGTTTAAGGTTGAGCAGTGACCTTGATGAATGTAGCTTACTTATTCAAGCAACTTGTATGCCACTTGAGTATGCCATAAAAACAATACTTAAACCACTTTCAATAACTAAATGTATAATTGAAACAGATTATCTAAGAAAACGGGACTGCAGGCCCAATGTGACCTCCACACCATGACGGATTTCTATTTGTGGAAGTTTTGAGCCCAGCCCAATGTACTCCACAGCAATAGCTGCAGCTAGCAAATTAACGAAACCTGGATACGGCATCGAGAAATGGGATAACTTCATACAGTCAGTAAAAAAACAAGGCCCAAATGAATAAACACTATAACTTACAAAGAATACTTGAGAGCGTCATCTAATTCCATAATGGCGGCTTGGTTACCACAACGGTAACAGTAGTTAGGTGCACTAAATATGGTTACAACATTCCTGTCATGACACCAATTATAACCCTAAAAAGAAAAAAGAAAAAAACTTTTAAACAATAGTACATACTTTGACATACACATGCAAGATTTCCACATTTGTATTACTCTCTTTGCGAATTAAAAAGCTATAATAAAATTAATATTTTCATTTCTATATCTATATCTCGAATGGGAGTTTTTTTCTTCCTTTTAAACAATGAGAGTTGGACCTGGGTTAAAACAGCACACTAAGCAAATGCGTTGCCACTGCATTGCCTACATTGGCTGCTAATCCGTCACCAGAGTTAAAACGGTATGGGGGTAATGTTACTATTAAGGAGGATGACCACCTGGAAAAGCCACGTGCATCTGGCTTTGCGGTGCTGTCGGTCCCCTACCAACACATTCACAAGCTATTTGTGGAACGAGGGCAACTAGGGTCATGTTGTTCCAGGACATACAGTTTTCCCACGAATATGAACCTCTTAAGGCCTAGGGAACCAATCCCTGGACTATGGTGCACAGTCGGCAAGCATTCTCTCTCTGGCACAGCTGGGAGTGAAACCTGCTATAACCCCATGGTAGACAAACATGTAACCAATGTAACACCACGCGGCCCACAACCCATGCTCTAGCTGCATAGCTGATCATTATTACGCCATTATTATTACTAACAGCTTAGCCACTAGTTTATTACATAATCAATGATGGGTATGATTGAGTTCCATGGTGCAAGGTCATGCGGTACGGAAATGGTTGGCATAAGTAAAATATACATTAATAGTAATAAACTAACCTCCATCACCAGTTGATGAGCTCTTGCCACTAATGTTAAGCCATTACTGTGATTGAAGGTTTCAGATATATCCTGTCCAAAAGTGTAGCCAGCACCTCGGGGAGAAATGCCCCAACCACCACGATCATCTGGATCAGACCACAACAAATCACACATTGGTCCCTGAAAAATGTAACAAGCAATTCGATAACTTCATAAAAATATTTGTTTCTGTGCTAGAAAATATTATTTTATAATAATAATAGTTTTTTTTATTTACTTCCGACAGGTATGGGCTACATTTTACACACAATTTTTAACTTTTATGCCAGATGTCATAAATTATTCTATAACAAGATATAGACACTTTAATCGTTAACAGCCTCTCGATGAAATGACTGACAATGTTTCGAAGGATTTGTCGACAGACCAGAAATATATGTGGGATTACATCAGAGCTCATTTCAGGGCAATTCGATGAGGACTTACAGTGCCTGAAGATTGGACCATGTAATCACAATAGGCAGGGATGGGAGTGAGTTTAGAAGTAAAAAATAGCTATTTTAGAGACTAAAATCACAAAGAATCTATAAAGCTTGTATTCATGAAAAAAAAATTTTTTTTAAGTAAATTTGTTTTTTTTTTAATGTGAAAGTTTTATTTAGTCTTAATCTGCTTGTCATGTCTGTCACAAAAAAATATGGGTTTTTTAATTTTCAGTAAAAAATAATAACACAAGGTATACAATACTTCGTATTCTCTTTCGGTAGTTTAAAATAAGTTATCTAACCCCAAATTGATAATGATTGATGAGGAATTAAAAAAATGAAGATAAAAAAGTGTCCTGTCAGTCACATTTTTTATATATTGTCATGTCTGTCACGCTTTGCCCTATTCGTTGGAAGTTTCTCATTGTGAAAAGTTAAAGTATTTAATACAAATTTTATCAAAATACTATTATTGGCAACACAAATTAATTTTCAAAGGAAGTAAACAAATTTCAGCAAATCATCTTTGCCTTCAAAACATGTAATTTCATGTATGACATGTTGCATAATTTTGCTGGAAGTTACATAGATTCTTAGTCTTACAAAGGCCTTAAAATTTAAAAGTTTCTTGCTTAATTTTACACATGGCTGAAACAGCCATTGAAAGAGAGGAGGAGGACGGGGAAGGCTTAGTATTGCTGGTAAATATGAAGCGTATAAACAAGAAGCTACTGAACAGAAAAAAGTACAGTGGAAAAACAACGTAATAGTGAAACTGAGATGCAACAAGTAATACGATAAGAAAAAGTTAACCACAGACTACAGAGATTAAAGAAGAATAAAATTGCACAGCTAATGCTTAGTCCTGATAAAGCATCCTGGAAGCAAACAAGAATTAGGAAAAGCTATTTCAAGAGTAAAATGTTATTTTTTCAAAAGCCCTCAAAAGTATGTAGCAGTAATCCAAAAGCTAGTCAATATGATGATGAATATAGAGGTGTAATAACAGAAACTGAAAAGCAACAATAATATCGCATGAAATGCTTAGGACCAACAAAAATTAAAAATACTTTTAAATTCGAGCAAGGTGCTCATACTGTGTGATATATGAGAACTAACATTTTAAAAGTCACAGATGCGCCAGTTTTAAATAATACTGAGTGATGTTATAAATACCAAGATTAATTGTAGTTTTTAATCAGACTAACAATTTCATAGTTTTTGTTTGTTAATTTTATGAAAAATTAGATATATTCAGGTGGACTTACAAGTTTGTTTAAAATCATCACACGTGTCATGTCTGTCACAAATTCTGTCATATATCTGTCAAGCTATTTCATGTTAAATAAAAATAAGTTGAATCTATATTACACTTTAAAACTTTTGCAGAATGACTGTTCTAAATGTTTTCCTATAACAATTTACCCTTAATGTTTATATTGAAGTAAATCAGAGAAAACAAGGTATTTTTGATTTAGCCTAAAAAGTGTATTTTTTGTCATGTCACATGAAGTTTTTAATTTATTAATATTTAAAATATGCAGTTATTACAGATATTGTTTTCCAGAATGATAAAAAGGCTATAAGCAAATATATGAACCAGTGTTTTTCCTACTTTTATTCATTTGTATAGCCAACTACTCCACAAATTATTATTTGTGTAGCAATTCTGTATAAATGTATAGCAATTTTATTTTTTATACAGTTACACAGTTCAATGTTGTACTTACTAACAAAGACATGTTTACTAATGAACAATAAAAAATATGCAGCGTACCTGATCATATAAAAGTGGAATAGAAATAAACAAGTAAAAAATTGTCTCTTAATCTGAATCAGAAAATAATGAGGTTGGATCAGTAAACGGAGTGTTTGAGGAGTTTGGAACTTTTAGCTTTTTGGATGGCTGATGGTCAAGGCTGGACACAGGGGTCATGACCCCTCAAAAACATATTTTTTCACTGTAAAAAATTCCAATCATGATAAATGAAGGGTGTTATTCCAAGACCATGGCAAATTCTGTCCTTGATCCCCTCCAAAATGAAAGTCTGTATCCGCCCCTACTGATGGTCAAATGGTTTGATTTCAGGACGGCGATTTTTTTTTAGAAGAACAACTCTGTTTCACTTTATGGGCTGAACTCATTTAAAACTTCTCCTTCTCACGATATTCGAAACAAATGATTAAGCCAAATAGTCCTCAATCTGTTTCTGAAATCAGATTTAACCCTTTTCGTCGTAGAAAATGCTCTTTCCTCCTACGCATTGGAAATAGGAAATAACCTGAGAATGTTAATGATGTGCTGAAGATTTGGATATACATTACCATAATTTTTAGAAAAACATTTCCACATTTCACTTCCACTCAAATGAGTTATGTTTGAAAGCCAAAAGGTTTCGAAGTCTAAAAATTCTGATAAGACATTCTTTAATACTGTGCTGATCCAATAAATCTTTGTAATGACTGCATAAATATTGTAATTCTTCTACTCCACATGAAATCAAAGGATTTAAATCAGTAGGCCATACTTTATCTTGAATCATTTTCAGTAAAGAATTGATAAGTGCAGATTTATATAAATCAGAAAATCTTTTATAGACAATATCACATAGCTCACTTATAATGCAGTTTTAACTGCATTATAAGTGTTTTTAAAAAGTGAGATAGTAAGATTTGCCAACACGATACCTTGATAAGAAGGGCGATCTTACCACCTGCATGGGGCATTACTTGACCACAGTTTGTTCTTGTTATTTTACGAGAAGAATTAAAAAAAAAAAAATTTAAATCTCCAAAAACACCAATGAAAATTCCGATGCAAACAAAACAATAAATCTTCGGTATTGTTGTCAAATTTCTTACTGAAAATTTGGCCCAATAAAACCATTGGGCGTTGGAATTTGTCGAGTGGATAGCGTTCTTGCTTGGGAGCCATAGAGGGTGACATTTGTTTATCACGGACTCGTCTCTGGTCTTTTCAAATCATACGATCTGATGTTCTGACATTTTATTCATAATTTTCGCGATTCAATTTTTATTTTCCAAGATTTTTTTCCTGCCGTAACCACTTCGTATCACAGTTTGCTATGCAAAATCTTGACTTTATCGCATTTTTCGCTTTTTGTATCGCAAATTGTGATGTGATACCGCTTATAAAAAATGCCGATATGAACACCTATTTCTTTTTAATATATACAAATGCAATATGAATAATATGTTAAAACAGTTGTCTGATGTCATATCTGTCACAAATGAAATTGACCATTTAGAAGAAGGGGGGATTCAAAATTTGATTGTGCCTGGGGCCTCTCAAGTGCTAAAATCGCCACTACTTATGTATTATAATTCCTGATTATAAACTGCAATTAAAATTGTAGAAACCATGGAAAAAAAAGTTTAAGTAACAATATGCTAAGTTTTGTTTAAAAAAATTGGACGTGTCATGTCTGTCACACTGTAAAATATTTTTTTTAAATTAAATTCTTTCAAAAATTCAATTTTTTTATTTACTTAACTGTTAACTCAACTGTTATCTTCATGATAGAAAAAAATTCACTTGAATGTAAATAAATTCAGAGCTTTTTAGTGTTAATAGAAACACACTGGAAAATGGCATCCGTTTTTTGTCATGTCTGTCACGACTAGTTTTTGCCCTTAAATTCATAATAAAAATATTTTATCCCAATATTTTTACTGCATTTATAACTAATGCTCATATTCATCAGCAGATAAAATTTTGGAACAATACAAAAATATTTAATACTAAATAATGGACTAAGTAACTGTCTGCTGTCATGCCTGTCACAAATGAAATTGACCTATTTTGATTTTTGCATATTTGGAGGAGCTTTAAATAGTAGGATATTTTTTTGTTAAAAATTAATTTTTAGTTTGTTTAAACTGAAAAAAAATTAAAATATTCACTTTTTTGTGACACATTAAATTCGTGTAATAGCGTTTTTGTAAGGTTGGTACTTTTTACTTGCTAAACATTATAAACTAATTTAAATTCACATGAAAGCTCATAACAACTACCCACCAATAAATAATAAAAAAATAATAAACTATACTATTTAAATAAATATTATTTTACTGTTTCAAACACATCTTTTCCATTCAAAAATGATCGCTGAAACAATGATCACACATCAGCAGCTACTTTTCAAGTGTAGTGATGGTATAAGAAACTTCAAATTATTAGCAAGTTTGAAATAAAAAGTTAGTTCAGTCTGATTAAAAAAAAAAAAAGTTGTATCCCTTGTTCCATGAAATTGGTCTACAATTAAGTTTTTGGTATAGTTCACTTTTATTGTAATGATGCCATTTACTCCTATAACTTGTTTCATGAGAAATTCAAATATCATTATGGCAATTCATTTCCTATTAAAAAGATTTTCAGAAATAACGATACCAGGAAGCCTTGGATCACAATGTAACTGAGAGAAATCAAAAATAAAATTTTCCATAACTTCACAAAAATACCAAAAAAATAAAACTGCTGAGAATCTGGTGAAAATTAATGAACTGATGGGAAATATTATTCAATCTGGCTCAACCGATAAACTAATAACAGACCATTACTAAAGTCAATAAAATGTGTGAGGATTGCAACGAATATTTTGTTGGTTTTCTGTATATGTTATCTCAGAGCAGGGTTGGGTTTCTTCCGGAAGAAACTAGTTTCTTCTAGGTCAGTAGAAGAAAGTGAAAAAAAAAACAGAAGAAAAGGGGAG
Source organism: Dysdera silvatica (assembly GCA_006491805.2). Taxonomy (NCBI): domain Eukaryota; kingdom Metazoa; phylum Arthropoda; class Arachnida; order Araneae; family Dysderidae; genus Dysdera; species Dysdera silvatica. The sequence continues at coordinate 31,878,529 of QLNU02014176.1, read as the reverse complement.
AAACTGGAAAACACCAGGACAATAAAATACATTTTCAAAATTTCTATAGATTTGGCAAGTTTTTTTTTCTCTTCTTTTTTTTTTAAATTTCAGTAATTCAGAGTTAAGAAGCTATTACAGTTCAGGCTAAACTGTAAATGTATCAGCTAATTTAAACACATGTATAACAGAAATAAGATACAAAGTACCAGGGAAGAAATTTACATACAAAAGGTTAAACACTGGTAAAATAGCAATGAAAAAGATCATCCAAGCTTTCGGACGCATCAGCAGCTTAGCTGATCTTTTTCGTTTGCTATTTTACCAGTGTTTAACCTTTTGTATGTCAAACACATGTGCAGTTAGTTGTCATGCTTCAGGTTTACAGCCCTTTGTTTCATTTTTCCTCTCAGGAATGAGCACATACTTTCTTCTGATTATTTATAAGCGCGTTGCTGTGTTAATTTTTATCATACAGAGGGTGTTTACACATTTTTAGAACGATTTCAATAGAGGATTAAAAAATGAAAATATTTTGTTAAAAAAAGGATCTGGCAACATATTTCAAATTAAGATTATCGTCTGCTACTTTCAAATTCATTTTTCATTCAAAATGGCACCTGTAAGTAAGCTGTGGATCGAAGGATACGTTTTTGCGCTTTCCGAAGAGAAATATTCTTATTCCATTATTAAAAAACGTTGTGAAACGCATGGTATAAAGATTTCTAAGTGCAAAATAAGCAACATTATTAATAGAAAAGGGAAAGACCGTCAATCAGAACTTCTACATAAAAAGAGGACTCCAAATGAATACCCGAACAAGATACATACTGTTGCAAATATTTCTAAAGTGAGATCACTGGTAACCAGAGAAAATCCACCGACGCAGAAATCAATTGCAAACTCTTTAAGAACTTCTGTAGCAACAGCAAATAAAATAATAAACCAAGATTTATAACTTAAAAAAGCTAAAAAACATAATCTTCACCGTCTTTTGTCGAGACATGTGGTTCAACGCAAGACATGTTGCAGAGTCCTGTATGAAAATTACTTAGAAGGAGATAAATGGAAATACGTTGTTACCCTTGATGAAGCATGGGTTTACCTAAATAATTGTAACAAAAAAAGGTCCATTTACTATCGTAAGCGTGGAGAAAAAAATTTCCAAACTTGGTGCCGAGAATGCAAAGAAAGCTTCAGTAAAGGCTTTATGATTGTCGCAGGTTTCTCTTACAATGGGAAATTAAAAATAAAAAAAACTGGAAAAAAAGGTTAAAATCAACTCATCATATTATCAAGAAAATGCTTTATATCCAATATTTACAGAAGAAATTCTATTTCTTTATCACGACGATTTTCAGAGTATAAAACTGCAATGAGGTAAAGCCAGCAGTCATACCTCAAAAACTACTACTGCATTCCTTGAAGAAACGATAATTGATACAGGTATTGCATATATATAGAGTCTGCCTTTTCAACATATTCCTGAGAAGTCCCCTGTTGTTTCTCCTATGAACTATTGTGCCTTTGGTCCGCTGAAAAGAGCTCTCTCTAAGCGCAAACCTACTACCATTGATGGACTTTGGAAAGTTGTGGAACAGGAATGACAAGCAATACCTCTGGAAACGTTGCGAAAAGCCCTTCTATCATGGAAAGCATGATGCAGACTTACAGTTCAGAAACAAGGTTATCAGATGGAATATTTAAAAAAATAATCTTTACATTTTAAACATTAAGAAAATGGCTTCGAAATCATTCTAAAAATGTGCAAACACCCCCTGCATAGCATGAATAAAGGAGGGGAAAAGATACTCCCACATGGAGGAAATCCTCGAGACTGAAGAAAATAGCACAGTACTAGCTAAATGTAAAGCCTGTGGGCATGTACAAAGTGTAAAAGCTTGAAGAATGCTTGCTCATATAAAGTCATGCAAGTAAAAAATGGATCAAATATTTAGCAATGTTAATTATGATGAAGAGTTGGTAGGTACCGAAGAATTTCAATCTGAATTTGAAAAAAAAAATGTGTCCATGGTGCCTAAAATTCAGAAATTTCACGAAGAATTAAAAAAAAATTTAAATCTCAAAAACACCAGTAAAAATTCTGATTCAAACAAAACAATAAATCTCGAGGAGGTGTTGCCATATCGCTTACTGAAAAATTGGGCTTAATAAACCATTACAGTCAGTGTATCCAAAGTGTCAAAGTTTTGTTTGTGAATACTCCAGGGTTCAAAATTAGCAGGTCCACTGTTCACATGAAATTTTATCCGTGCATGTAAATTTTTAGTTTGGGTACATGCAGTGTACCTAACTATTCAAAGTATGTTAACTTTATTATTATTAAAAAAATCGCCCCTTACCCTACTTATCTGCAATAAACACGTATGGTCAGTTCCGTTAAACGTATTTACAAGGCAGTGCTGTTTGGTAATGGAAGTTTCAGTATAGATCCAATAAAACCTGTTGTTAAAGAATAAATAAACCATGCCGAAGCGAAAACAGCATCCGTACTGAAATCTGAAAGTATTAACAATATTTCTGTGGTACTATAAATAATGAGAAGAAATGTGTAACTTCATCAGTGTCAGATAAAGAATAGATAATAAAAATGATAATAGATAAATGTCAGATATCGAATGTAAATGTTGTGGGCAGGCACATAAATTTTATACAGTTAAAAGGACCCTCCAAACAGTGAAGCGAATTTAGAATTTATGATGTGAACAGTTCACAATTGCCAGGGCGATCTGTTTTGAGAATGAAGTTACTTTGGGTGCCAATATAGTTGTAGAAGAGGGTCTGCCTAAAAATGAACATGATTTTCAACAGTCATGGAAAACGGGAAGAAACTGGCTGCTCTGCGAAAACAAAACTATGTTTTGCAGTATTCGTCAAATGTATGACAAAGGGCCACATGTTAACACATTTCAAAATGGAGGTTGTTACACATTAAGAAAACGAATGGCGATTTACATTTATTTTTCAGAAACAATGTCTTATGGAAAAATTTTATGGAAATTTCTCAATGCATCTGCATTTTCTTTGTATTTTGTTAATTACAAATGGTGTTCAATTATTTTGAAAAAGTCGATTTTTTAAAAACTTACGTACTTAAATATATTCTATATCATTGTATTATGTAATTTCTATATTTGTTTACCGTATTAATGATAAAGGTTTACCTTCTATTCTGTTAGTTACTTGTACAACTAATTAGTATTTAATTTTATTTTAAAAATTTTATTTTGACTCCTGGAATAACCACAAATGACCGATCATTAAGCTTTCTTGTAAAGTGGGTATGATCAGGAAAGTGCAGTGAAATGAGATCAGAATGAGTGCCATTTCGTATAGTGTTAAACATGAAGATGGAAGTTTTGTACGTAAATAATTTTTCGATTAATAATGTATGATAATCATAAGCTAATTCAGTAGTTCTGGAAGTATGAGTTTGATAATTTAAGTGGCTGAGCAATCTTTTTTGCAGTCTGGTAAGTCTAATGAGATTAGACATGGAAGTGTTTCCCCATATTAGAAGGCAATAGTAAAGGGGAAAAAAAATCATAGAATAGTAAAGTTCAAGAAGAATCGAGACGGTTGAGTAGTAGCTAACGTTTCGAATCACTCCAATATCTCAACTAATTTTGTTACAGATATTGTTAACGTGAATATCCTATTTAAGGTTGGATTGAAGAGTTACACAAAGAAAGTTTATATTTTGTGAGATTGAAATCATTATATTATTTATACTGAGATCAAAATGATTAGGGTCTTTTTTTTTTCTTTTTTTTTGGTAAAATGAAGGCATTTAGTCTTTGAGGTATTAACTGTTAGTTACTTTTAAAGAAATTAATAAAATACTTGATATTAATTTGATGAAATTAAAATGATGAAATTAATAAAATACTTGATATTAGTATTAACCAACGAGATTAGTGTGTTGATTTCAGTGCTTTTAAAGAAGATATTATCGTCAATAAAACAGATAGGTTTTTGAGGAGTTGCTACATAGAACATATCATTGATGTAGAAGTTGAATAGTAGAGGCCTGAAGATTGATCCCTGTGGAACACCGCAGAGTGTATGACATAACGCAGAGCTGCAACCACACATGTGCACAAATTGTTCTCAGTTTGTCAAATAGTTTCTGAGAATTATGTTGGGAAGTCCACGGATACCAGCCAATTTAAGTTTGAAAAAGTCTGTTGTGATTAATAGTATTGAAAACTCTTGACAGATCGAGGAATACGCTAACAGCAGATTGTTTAGAATCTATATCTGAATAAATAAAATTAGTGGCTGCAAGTAGAGCCTGTTCAGCTGGTTTGCCTTTAATGAATCCAAATTGATTTTGATGAATTATTTTATGGGACGAGAAATAAGAATGAAGTCTATTAAAGAGTAGTTTCTCGAAAATTTTTGAAAAATTTGTCAGTATTGAAATTGGCCTATAGTTGGAGTCAATTCTAGAACCCTTTTTATATATGGGAATAACGTCAGCAATTTTAAAATCACGCGGTAGGATTCCTGTACAGAAAATAAGATTATAAATATGAAGGACAGGAAGTTCGATGATATCTGTAAGATATTTTACAACAATGGGGTGAATCTGGTCGTGACCTGGGCCTTTTTTGGGATTAATTTCTTTGAGTATCACCGACAGTTCATGAATTGTGATTGCTGATAGAAATAACGAGTCTTTTACATTGTAATTAACGCAATCTTTCTTTATAAGTGACATATTACTTTGATTCTTAATTAGATTGAAGGGAAAGTCAATAAAAAGAATTATTAAATGCTGTAAGTATTTGTTTCTGATTAGTGATGATTTGTGTCCCGTCGTAAAGATTTGAAATTGGATTGTTGATGGTTTTAGTTTTACCTAAAAGTTTGTTGGGCTTTCACCAGATCTTTTTATTTTTATTTTTTTTTATTCGAGTTAATGAAAAATTTATTGGGGTAGGAACGTTTGGCCAATTTCAATTTTTTATTTAATTTATTTCGATATGTACGAAATGCGGAAAGATGATCTAAAGACTTGCTTTTAAAGAATTTTGAAAACAGTTTGTTTTTAAATTTGATCTCTCTCAAAAGTTCATTAGTGATCCACGGTTTTGTAATTCGTTTAGATCTGAATAATTTCTTTTATACGAAAGAACGTGTTGTATAGATCATTGAAGATTCCGAAGAAAAGACTACAGGAGTATTGGGCATTGTTCTATGTAAGAACTGGTGACCAGTCAACAAGTGAAAGTTCATTTTTGAAATTTATTATCAGAAACATCCCTAATAAAGAATTCATTTTTAACCTTTGAATAGTGCAGATTTTGGGCATTAATGGTCAGAAAGATTGGGAGATGATCACTAAGGTGATATGTAAGTATTCCAGAAACTGGAAATGAGGTGTTCGTTATACAGTAATCGACCAGAGTTTGAGAACCAGCTGTGATTCTCGTAGGGGTCTTTATAGTGAATTCAAATCCGCAAGTGAAAACAAGATATTTGAGATAGTTAGTATTGGAATTATAAGCGGAGATAATATCAATATTAAAATCACCAATGATGATTAAACTTGATTTGTTGTCACTAACGTAATCAAAGAGATTATGAAGAAATTTTAAGAAATCTTCCACATTCCCATTTGGCGGTCTATATATTGAAGTGATAAGAAATCCACAAAATTTTAAAGTAACAATTTCTATTTCTTGAAATATACCACACCATTGAGGAATGATGGAATAAGTTAGTAATTGGTGCACGTAAATCGTTACACCTCCACCACGGCATTCACGTCGATTCTCTGAGACTAATTCATACTGGCTGATGTTCATCAGATAATCCTGACGAAACCATGTCTCGGTAACGCAGATGAAGTGTGTGAGAAGGCTAATTTCAATTAATAAATCATTAAGTAGGGGAACTTTATTATAAAGACTACATGCGTTTAAATGGAGGAGAATCCAATTATTTTGAAGATTTTACATACCAGCAAGTTTTAAAGGTTCGAAATATTGATTGTTACAGTTAATGATGGAATCCATGGGTGTGGAAAGTAAAAAAAAATAAAAATTAAAGAATAAGCTTAAAATAAAAATTTATGAAAGAGATTAGTGAAGAATTAAAGAAAGTAGTTAAAAGTTGAGAAAAGTAAGGAAATTCGATTAGAAAAAGACGTTAGATTAAAGGAAGTTGAGAAAATAGGTTAAAAAAAGCAGTTAATAGGTAGTAAGTTGAAATACAGCGAAAGAATAACAAGTTCGGTATTAAAAACAAGTATGAAAATGAACAGAGATCAGTTAGCTAAGACAAAAGGGTAGAGGTAAAAAAAGAACAAACGCGAATGTCTTATGTTAACAGAATCGGGTATAAAAAGTGTGTTCACTCTGCAACAGTTTGCAAATACACATGTGTACCATAGATTGAAGAAAATAGATAGGTATGTAAGTAGGCACGTACACACACATACATGCACGCGCGCGCGCACACACACACACATAAACGCACGCACCTACGTACACAAATAAACGGAAGCCATATACTGACATTAAACATTTTGAAATTAAAGAGGGCTTAATTAAGTCACCGATAGAGGATTAAAATATGGTAAGTAATAACAAATCTATCATAATGAGGTAAAAGGATCAAAATTATAGATAGAAATGTAACATTATGGTTGGACCATTAAACAAACGATAATCACGAATTTAAGGAAGTTGCAAATGTTGAGACTGGGAAGATTTGTATGAGATATACGTACGTGCACACACATACAGATAAAAGAAAACCACACAAATGCATAAAAAACATATATTCATATAAACAAGTACATGCATATACACACATTAACAGTAGCCTGGACTTATCTTGAAAGTGTCTTTCAATGTCATATTTAGACCCGATAGCAACTTTTCTAGCGTTTCCGTTTAATGCAAATATGTTGCCATAGTACGACCAACATTTTATATTTTTAGTTTTTAAGCTATTTATTAAGTTCATTCGAGAATGCGTCAAGTTTTCTGTAATCAAAACTTGTGTACCTTTTAGTTTCCTTTTATTGTTGTAGATAGTGTCTCTTTGTTTCATGTATATAAACTTGACGATTACTGAACGTGTTTTGTGATTTAGGATATTGGCCTTCGGTTTGCCAAGGCGGTGCATAATTACAATATCCTTCACAGTTATATCCAATTGTAATTTAGCACCGATAATGTTCAGTAATTTCGAGGGTAAAAATGTTCGTTTTCCGTTTCAGGAATACCGTGGAAGGGGGTAAGACCGCTTGCCGTATTGTTTCAAATCGTCGAGTTTGGCCGACAATATTTCGACTTCATTGTCTAATGATTTCATCCAGTTCTCCAGTTTGTTAAATTCTGAGGTCCATTGTTTTTCGATTTCATCCATTTTTTTTTTTCATATTTGGCCATTACCACATCTTCGATAGGGAGAATAGCGGTAGATGATTCACTACCAGGACACATACACTAGTTTTTCGTATTGCCAGTCAGTTCTTTTATGGTAGTGACCACTGTGTTTTTAAATGATTCCAGGTCTTTCTTCCATTCGGAACGGAGACCCAAAAGAGCATTTACGGAAGCCATGGGCAGTGAGGATTTCCGGTCAGCAAGCATACTTTCGGTGGCCTTTGGCCCATTTGCTAGCATTTTTTTCTTTTAGATGGAATTCACGGATTGATGGGAATAAATTTCAAGTAGAAAGATGCGAATTCGGAAGCAACATATGTTCACAAAGTGATGTGAGATTTTACGTAAAAATCTGTCAAGTGGAAGCGTATAAAAACAGTAAAAGTAGGAGCTAAACTAGCGTGCTACGAATAGATTGGCCACTTGGCGGCAAAACTCAACAAAGGTATAGAATAAGTTCTGGCGACGAAAGGAGCCTGGCGGCTTGGATAATTCTAAAGTTTTACCATCAAATCAAAGAGAACTACAGTCTGTATTTTTTCAAGGAGAGTACCCGTTTGTTTATTTTAAATTTCAGGGATTTTTGTGATAGAGTAGGTATAAATTTTCTTAAAGATCTTCAGTTCAGACATCGAGAATAGTTATCCATCAACAATCAAATTTTTAAATTTAAAATCTAATTTTTACTCCAAATAAAAAAAAAGATTTCAATTCTAAGGGGGCAACTAACCTCCATCCTGTCTTTCTCAAACGACGCCCATTCTCATATTGCTTTCTTTTTGGCGTCAATAAGTGATAGTAATTTAGCGTAATAAGTGAAAGGACTCGTCTGAAAGCCACGTGACTCCGCATTGGTCTTTTCGTTCACGTATTTGTTCTGATAAAGGCCGACTTGCTTCTGCCGAAACAACTGTCAACAGTTTAATACATTATATAACAGTAATTTTGTCTTCCCACGAATATTTTACTCAATGATGAACGCCTTGCCGAAGTTAAGCCCCGCCCTGAAAAATGCAGGATCCCCGCTGGTACAAATAACACATGACTAAACAGGGTCCTCCAGAGAAAACGAATGGCCCGGAGCAAATAATGTTTTAGAGGCCCTTAAAAATTGACATACATACACGTCTAACATATATTGAGTTACCAAGTTCAGGCCCCTAATATTACGAGGCCCGGGGCAGCAGCTCTTCCTGCCCCCACCCTGATAGGAACTGTACACCTCCAATAATGTGGCAAAATATGTTTATGTGCATTATTGTCAAATCTCCTTATCGCGAACACTTATGATGGCAAAAGATTTGTTCATGGTGAACGCAGTTCGCGTTATCTGGAAAGGATGGGATTCCATTACTATATTCTTATTGTTTACGGGGATTTAATAAACATTTTGTGGCTAAAGCAGTTCGCGTTATTCGTAAAGGATGAGATCCCATAACTATATTGTTATTGTTCATGGAGAGTTAAGAGACAGTTCGTGGTAAAAGCAGTTCTCCTTAA
>QLNU02014176.1:31838633-31864747 GCA_006491805.2 Dysdera silvatica | reverse complement strand
TTTAAGTGTTTCCAAAACTGCTACTACATTTTTTTTCTGCTGGCAACAGGGCAAATGATCTGTGGCCATGTTGTTTGCCCATATTCTTTGGGCCGGGTAATTTTCATGAATCAGTGGGGGGGGGTAAATTTTAATGGAAATTAAAAATTTTAAAAGTACTCAGTTGTCTTGGATGGCGGTGTGTGGCAAAAAAGTGGTAGTACTATGGTTTTTCCTTCCTTCCTTCACCTATCATTTACATTCTCACTGCCTTTCTTGCAATGAAACTGAAAAGCATTATCCAAACGAGGCCTAGCCCACAATCTCATCCTTATGTACTGGACGCTCATACACAAATGAAATGAATCCATCTTTGATGGCCCAGTCCAGCCCTCTTCCCTTTACTGGCAGACACAATTCCACACAAAAAGACAAATCAACCATTCAGACATAATTAATTCACTGCAACAAAGCAAACACAGCCCAAAATCCACAGAGCGACTGAAAATGGTGGATATAATGATGTCACAAGCCCATCTACTGAAATTTCAAATTTTAAACTTATTTCAAGAGGAGAAAGGGAGCTAGTGGGATTCGTTCTGCAGTGTCACCCACATTTCTGTGGGCTGTGTTTTGTTCATGGCAGCAAATTGAATTATTAAACTTAATACTTTTTTATACCCACATTTGAGTTCAACTAGGGCTTCTTTAATATAGGAGATAAAGAGACATCATCCAACAATTTTGAACTAGGGTCTCTCCGTTGAGCCAGAAGCATCTTAACCGCTAGACCAGTGTTATCCCTGAGAAGGGTAATAATATCTTACAAACTATAGTTACATCGGAACAATTGACCTTGTGGTTTTGTTGGGGTATTTTTTATTGTGTTTGAGAAGTAACAGATGTGCAATTGAGTGGATCCAGCATTCCTCAACACCATAAAAATTATTTTTCCGCCCCACACAGCTAACCACGAGAACTAGGTAAGTACTTGTTATTCCCCACCCCCTCCCCACTATTGCATGCTATACTGGCTCAACAGTTTCAAATTTCAAACTTACCTGATTTTTTATATATATATATAGCAGGGAGGGGGGCACCTCCTCCATGAGGCATTCACTGATTCAGAAAAATTACAGTGCTGAAAAAACTCTAGAACGAAGATTTCCCACATAACGGAAGATTTTTTTCATCCATTGTCACTCGCTTTTGGCAATGGTAGAAAAAATTTCAGTAGGTGACGAACTGTGCAGTTTCACCATTTTTCTTATGTAGTATCAGCGTTCGACTGATATAGAATCCTCCCCTATTTGATTGCCCATCACATTCTGTCTGTTACAAGAACTACGCTCCCGTTTTTCCTTCATATAGTTCCTACTTTAGTTACTTCTCCCACTCTGACTACTTCCACACTTTTTTCCTTACTTTCCCCCAATTTAACGATTTTACCCCACAAAAACTAACATTCCGTTCTTGAGGAAAGCCCGTGGCCTTTGACGGCTGTTTTGACAATGTTAAAAAAAGTAATACAGTACATCTAATCACACTTTTGCCGGGCTGCTGCTTCTAGAAAACATGAATAAAGTAACTTAGCAACAGTGTTCCAGAAATAACATTACTCAAAGTGTTTTCAAAACTGCATTTTAACTTCTTTTAATAGTACCACATAACTGCGTGGGGAACCTTTGACGGAAACTATCTCACCATGTCAAGCGCCAACTAACGTCGCCAAAACTCCTGCTATACTCTTAAAACTGACCGACGGAATTTGTGGGTCTGGTAGAAGGGCGCATGCTCCTCATTCCTCTTCTAGGTAGTATGTTTTTTTGAGGGGGGGGGCGGAGTTTTTTTTATGTTAAAAAGTGTACCTGTTGAAAAATTTCTGTTTCCTGTATTAGTGAAGGGTAAGTGGAGGAAGACTTAAAGTTATGCCTGAGTAGTTGAATGAAGTATGCATGCCCATCATTCCCCTCATAGGTAGTGTGTTTTGGGTGGAGGAGGGAAGGAAGTTATTTATTTATTTTTTTTTTAAAAAGGGTACCTGTTAGAAAATTTCTGTTTCCTTCATTAGTAAAGTGTAAGTGGAGGAAGACTTGAAGTTATGCTGGAGTAGTTGAATTACTAATTATTACCGATGTTGTGGTCATCGCTGTAGGCCACACCTTCATAAAGCAGATTGTCATCCTAGCGTCCTCTCAAACCATTTTTGTTCTGCCATATTTTTTTTAAGAATCAGTACATACATGAATTAGTGAAAGGGTTTTTATACGACAATTTCAAGGTAGCATTGTATAAACCATAAAAGAACATAGAAATAAGAGCAAAAATGGATTATTTTTTTTATTTAAGAATTAATCAGTATATACGTGAATTAGTGGAAGGGTTTTTAGATGACAGGTACAAGATAGCATTGCATAAGCATAAAAGCAGCGTAAAATAAAGAGCAGAAATTTATTATTCCTTTTATTCAAAAGAGATTAATCCCAGTACATGCATTGAATTAGTGGAAGGTTTTTAGGCGACAAAGACATCGTAAAGGATTCTGATTAAGTAGAAGCGATGATGGCGAAAATGCGTAAGTGACATCATGCGAGCGGAAAAATGCCGTTTGTTTTCAGATGTTCAAAAACATAGGTGAGTTTTTAATACATTTCTAAAATTCGGGTTAATCTATCGCTGGCATCACAAGAAACAGGGAAAAAGTTGGTGCCAAGAGCTGACAAAAGAAAGGTGCATGGTTTGCCATGGCAACTGAAATTTTACCTGGTGCCTGAATTTTTAAATTCAGTTCTAAAAATATTTTTTTAATATTTCAAGTTCCCTTACAGAAATTTCAGCACTATCGTCAAAACGCCAGAATCACAAATGAAACTGCAGATTGCTTCGTAACATTTACGATTGTTGTCGGAAAACTTAAATTTTTTCTTTTAAGTAAAGTATTTACGATCAGAACGGTTCATGCTTACAGCTTCTTTAGCTTATTGACGATATTGATAATTGATGCAAAACATCAAAATTAACGGCAGTTTATCTAGGTGGATTTGTGTACCGATATCACTTAGACAAAACTAAATAAAAGACAAATGACACTTTAAATCAGCCTCCAATAAAGGACTTTGATCCAACAAAATCCATTGATTGTTGGTATTTTGGTGGAAAACTATACAGACATACATAACGTAATTTTGTAGGGCTGGGTGGCAGCTACCTGATAGCTATTTGGGTTAGTGCCTGTTGAAAAATTACTTACTTTTAATCCAATTTTGTACTAACATTATATACACAGTGGTGTAGCTCTGATAAAAGAAGTGCCCTAGCGCTGCCTTTTACGAGGTCAATCTATCTTTATGAAATACCTGTATATTGTATGTAGAAGGATTGAAAAATAAATGCCTTAGTGCCGCAAGGCCGCCTTGACTACACCAGTGTATATATGAATATATATATATATACATTGCGTGTTGTTGGCTCCTGAGAAAAGGAGGCCTGAATTTTTCTTAAAGTTTTGTCTACCCCTGGTTGGCACCATTGGCAACCAAATGGTGGAATTGTTATGCAGTGATGCCCAACACGTATACAAATATACCTTACTTAAATAACCAGGGATGGGGATTCATGCTCGCCAACACATTAATGGCGAGTAATTTTCCTGGAATTTCAAACCTCTTAAAGCTTTGTCGCGCCTTTTTGGTTGGTGGTAAAATGTTCCTGTCTGGTAAAGTTTTCAAGAATTCCCAACCCCTGTAAATAATACACCTTTTAATGTAATACCTTTCAACATAATAATGTACCTTTTTCTTTAAAAAAAAACTGTATTTAACGTAACTTTATGTCGATGTTTCCACGTGAAAACAAGTCGCCCATTTAAACACATAATACATACGTTTTAGCTCACCACACTCAGTGAATTCTGTGTTAAAATTAAGGCCACTTTTCACTGATTACTATAATTACGTGGTACACAAGAGTAACTGGGGGTAAATCAGGAATGTCATTCGTAGGTCCTTGAATACAGGAAAAATTGATTGAAATTCTCGGAATTAGCATCAAACAAATTCATGTAACAGTACAAAACTTATAAAATAATAAATCAGCTCCACAACCAGCTACAAAAAAGAAAAAAAAAACGAGTAGCGGACACCTCGGTAATTTAGTATCTGTCAGCTATCAGAAAGTGTCAGCTATTCGAAAGGGTTAGGTAAAACACTATAATTATAAAAGTATCCGTCAAACAGAGGTATCCTCTTTATGAGAGTATCCGTAAAAGAGATCAAACAGGATTTTGTTGCAAAAGAAAATAAATGAATAAAAAAGATGAAAAATACAGGATATACCACCTGATCGAAAATATCATGAAAACCTAAGTAAACATATCTGATTTAACAAAAAAATCAAAAATACCTTTTCACATAACGTTTTGACTTGATTTTCAGTCAATTGTTTACATTCGTTTAACTGTTCGATCCAAGAATCAAGTTCTTTGAGGGCCGCCTTATCCTCCATCGCGTTAAATTTTACAAGCTTCGAAGCGTAAGACTAAACAATAACTTTAAAATGAAGTTCCGTTAAAGGATCGAAAGCAAAAAATAGTAATAAACAAATTTTGGCGGGAGGACCTAAAAATTATTGACATAAACCGGTGAAATATGCAATCTTCAAATCTAACATGGCCACCATTAAAAGTTGTAAAGAGATTTCATAACGATATTGCCATTTTCTATGATTCGAGCTCACAAATAAAATGGTTTTGATTGGAGGAAGAAAAAAAAAACAGATGAGTTTGTCATTCTATTTGGCAATATTATTTTTCAGGAAAATATTATAATTTAAATAAAAAATTAGAAACTAATACGGACAGGTTTGAAACTTAATGTACAGTTCTCTACCACGATAAATCCGCTTAAAACCTAACTAATTTTCAATAGATGGTGTTTGAAGAAATGCGTTCACATCAGGGCATTTCGTATTGAAGTTGGACTAGGTTCTGCAAGAAGTTGTAGGAGGAATCCTCTAGGTGGACAGACAGCACAATCTTTAAAATCATAAACGGCAAAAATTTTAGTGATTTAAGTGTTGAAGAGTTGTTGTGATGGATGTGAATGATGATAATCGTGTTGTCGTTGCTTAAGAGGGGTAGCCTCAATATCAGCCTTGCCTTTTCAGGAGGAAGCGGCTGTGGGTATCGTATAAAGGAATGAACAGATAACCAAATGAGATGAATAATTCCAGTTATAACCAATGATTGGAAATTAAATGATGCAGGTTCGAAGCAAATGGGAACGCTTTGTCCTCATGAAATGCCATCCTTTCAACCTAGGATTTCAAGAAAAAATGAGACGGAAGCTTAGCTTGTGGTAATAGGTGAATACACACCCATGAGGACTCATCATCTTAACGCTGTCCTGGCCCTTGCAGGAATTTAGGCCAGTAACGCCGCCACCTTTCTTAAACCATCGCTCTTTCACATACAATAATAAATTGACGACAAGGCAAATTTCATATGTACCCCTTCCACCTTTTCACGGATTATCATATCCCATCCCATCTCCTCTCAGATTTCTTCAGTTCGAAGCAACGGTATTGATACATTTTGAATCCAGCAATTTGTCCCCTAACTATAGCGCCTAAAAAGAATAGTGCTCCGACTTCTCATTTATTTTTTATTTTTTACCATTGGCTCAATGAGCCAATGGTAAAAAATATAAAAGAAACTTACATTTCCGCAAGGTGGCACTGCGGGCAGTCTATTTGCTTACTTTTCCCATGTTACATTTGCTGTGTGTGAATTTTTAATTGCAAGGCAAATTAATTTTTTTGTTAATTAAAGTCAAATATAATGTAAATTTAGAAAGTAATTGTACATCGTCTGTACAGCTTACCAAAATATACACGGAGTAATTAAGTAAGTACTTAATTGACAAAAATTACTTGTCATCTCTCCATGTATGTGAATGTATGATTTAGAGATACTTTTCAACCCTATTATTCCTTTCAGAATTTAAACGTAATATAATAATTATCTATCCCTTTCCATTTTAATAGCTCTTTGTTTCATTTTGGAAAACACCACATTAAAAAAATAAACATAGCTATATTCAACTATGATTAAAATTATCTAAATTTGAAATCTGTAAACGTTTAGGCGCTTTTTTACAATGCAGTAACCGCTCCCGTTTTGGCGAATTTTTGTTTACATTCGTTTTTGTTTTGTTTTTTACTTTGATTCTGTTTTGTCCTACCTTTTTTAACGTTATCTTTCTTTTTGTCATAATTTTTATTGAAAAAATAACCATAGAATTCACGAGTGCTGGCGAGGGACCATTCCTCATTGATCAACCACGAAACTCGTAAAGGTCCCCTATGTACTTTAATTCAATGTAATCATTAAAATTAAGGTTAAAATTTTCAGTGGTTTTTTTTTTTAACTTTGCATCGCTAAATATTTGTGTTTTTTACTTTGTATAGTTAAATATTTGTGTTTTTCACTTTGCATCATTAAATTTTCGGGTTTTTCACTTTGAGTCGCAATCACCCTTGCTATGCTTAAATATAAGATCCCATACTTTAAATGGCGAATCTCGGTAAGTAGACTGTTGAAAGCGCCATCTACCGGAGTTGTAAAATTTGGGAACTGGTTTTTGCGAACACTGCTCATTCTAGGCGCCATCCACAGAACTCTAGCAATAAACGGTTGAATCACGGCCAAATTGCAAACAGTTTGGCCGTGGCTGAACTAAAAAACTTGACAAGCCCGATAATTTATAAAAGTTTTGGCATCAACCAGTATAATTGGCAACACCGACTAGGCCCCATAAATTGGCAATACGGTGTGCTATCGTGTCTCCTATGTGAATAAATTCTCAATCTGAATTCATCTGTTCGAAAATAAAGTGTTTGTAATTAATAATGGCGGAGCAATTGTCTTTAAGGGGCACCCTACGTGGCCATAATAATTGGGTGTCTCAAATAGCCACGAATCCGAAGTTTCCCGATATGATCCTGTCTTCATCTCGAGGTAAAAATGTTTTCATAAAATAACATTATTAATGCATGATAATACAATAAAATCTCTGAATAGTAAACACCTCAGAACTTGAGTGTCTATTCGGAGATGTTCGTTAACGAAGTTTTGTTGATTTTGGATGATGTGAGACCTCTGTATCAACAAGTACCTTACGAGTTTGCTGTCTGTTGTTCAGAAGGGTTAGATTGTAAGAAGCCTAGATAATTGAAAGTGTCAGTTATAAAGACGTTTTACTGTATCTCTCTTACAGTTATTAGTCATTGTGTTATATGATAGCGTTGCTAATTAATGGAAATGAGAATCGTATAGGAAGCCGATGCATTAATCATAGGCAACGGAACTCCTTCGCGTACCACCAGTGGTCCAACAAGTACGTTGGTAACCACTGTACTAGACGGACGAGGACAAGAACAAACGCATTTTTCTCCGTATATTAGGATATAAGATATTATTACTTGGCGCAGTATAGCCCAGATGCTCTTGCGCCATAAAAAAGCCAAACAAACATATTATTACCTTTCACAGGGATAACACAATTGCCAAATAAAGGTCAACACAGAAAAGCCTCTGGGGTGAGATTATTGTGAGTTTTTCATGGCGAAATTTATTATACAATAATTTTTGCCATCCATGTTTATGTAGCTCAAACTAGAGCTTATGTAATTTTGGAGAAAAAGAGACGCTTTCCCCATCCTGGATTCGAACCAGGGTCCCCGCGGTGTCTTGACCTACTAGATGAACTATCCTAATATACATGGTTTCGTGTCTTTTGACACATTTACGAAAATTTCAGGGAGATTTCTGAAATTGTACCAATCACCAGCTGCTATGATTATTAATATACATGTGCTTTATATCACATAGAAGTGAAAATGAAGTTATAAGGTGGTCAAATGTGTAATTTTTCCAGCTAAGCATATTATGGTTTTTCACATTTTCATTCTTATAACATTCAAGTTAAGGTTATTTCATTGAGACTTGAAGTGGGATGTGCTTTCGTATTTCCTTTGTTGCGTTGCCTCCATATCTGATCCAGCAGTCAAGACAAACCGAAGGAAACCTTGGGATAAATTAGTCGCAATGTTTCTACTCTTAGTTTTTATATCGTTTTTAGCTTCAAAATGTTTTTGCTTCTGGTTATTTTATAATTTTTATTTATGTCGATGAAACTGGATGTGTGCTTTCTCTTTAAAACCATCTTAGCTGTTAGTTGGTACAATTTCAGTACACTCCTCAAATTTTCCAAAATGTGTCATGCGGTGCCCTTTCCTAGAACAGGGTATCCACTCAGCCTGAAATTGTCAGGAAGTTTGCATCCCAAAAGGTTAGGTTAAATCTAAATTTTTTTGTCAAACCCGGAAAAATCGGTGAAAACCTTCCCAACTTGTTCTGCTAAATTTAATATGACAAAGTTAATTTGGGATCAGTCAGGAAAGAAATATGAAATATTTGGGGGGGAACAATCTCTCCCACCCCCGGTGAATAGGAACTGTAAAGCAGGCATCAAAATTAACTTTTCAAATCAGGTGCATTAAATACTAGTTAAGTGTACAAGTAACTAACGGAATAGAAAGTAAACCTCAACATTAAAAACGGGTAAAATGTATGTGAAATAATTACATTTAAGCATGTAAGGTAAAAAAGTGCAAATTTTCAAAATAATTGAACATTCATTTGTAATAAAAAAAAATTCAAAGCAAATGCAGATACGTTGAGAAAATTATATAAAATTATTCCATAGGTCACTGTTCTTGAAAAAAAAAAGTAAGTAGCCATATTTTGAATAGTTAGGTGCACTGCGTGCACCCAAATTAAAAATTTATGTGCACAGATAAAATTTCATGTGCACAATGCTCCCACTAATTTTGAACCCTGCCGTAAAGTGTTACAGTAGTTTCTTTTTGCTTGCATTCACTGTTCTGCTTAATTGTAAAAGGATACTTTTGATTTTGTGCTCAGATCTGTTTCAGTTTTTATAATATATTGATGGCTCTTGTTTTGTTTTAGATAAGACTTTGATTATGTGGAAATTGATCCGGGACGACACAAACTACGGCATTCCACAGAAACGTCTGAAGGGACATGGGCACTTTGTTACCGATGTCGTTATGTCTTCTGATGGACAATATGCTTTGTCCTGCTCATGGGATAAGACACTTCGACTTTGGGACTTGACTAGGTATGATGATTTTCCAGTCTTTCTTTGAAACTCGTTTGTCTTAAACCTTGTGCAGATGCGATATAGCAGAATTTAAACTTTATTCTTCACCTCGAATGTTGTTTTGTGAACAGTGTTCACATATCCCTTAAGGAGGAATCTTCCTAGCTTGTTCTGGTAAGCTAAATTTCATGTGAATATTGGGGATCTTTCCCTCCCAAAACCGACGGTGAATTCAAAGCTTTGTTTGCAATCGGTCAGAATTTTTTTTTTCTCTGTAAGTGAATCGGCAGCCTGGTGTATCTCTTAGGGTCATTTGACAGTATGTGCAAATAAAAATATCCTGTCTCCTTAAGAAAATTCTGGAAACGTCACATCAATTTAATTTCATGTCTTGGATCATTCCATGTCCCTGATCCAATTTTGAATGCATTTTTTACCACATGTCTTTCAATTTTCTTTCAATCTTATACACTTGATTCAAATGGCCTAAACTGAGTTTAGATCTAAAACTTTAATTTTTTATCTCGTAGCATTTTTTAGTTATAATCCTTTGAAATTACCAAAAAATGGGGAATTTTGGCCATACCTGATTTCATTTGTATTTAAAAAATCTCTTAAAATTTAATAATGTCTTAAAACCAAAGATGCCATTCTCTTCAGAATTTCATGGACTTTGATATGCAACATGATGGGTTACTTTTGAATTTTCAAATCAGTTTGAAAATTAAAAATGGAAAAAAATATAACACCATATTTTTAAAAGCTCTGCAAAATTTCAGCTTTGGACGGACCTCAGTGGGATCATATTTTTTAAAAATATTTTATAGTGGGTACCTCTATATTCAGGGATAATGTCCCAAATAAATCCCCATAAAAGGGATTTTTAAAAGCTATGATCCCATTGAGATCCCAAGCTTAAACTTAGCAGATAGTTTTAAGAAATATGGAGTAAGTCATGTTTTGGAAAAAATCATTTTTTTAATCACATTAATTTTTTGAATTTGAAAATTTGAAAATTCAAAAGTAACCCATTGTGTCTCATATCATGTTAAAGTCCCTTACATTTAGAAGAGAATGGTATTTTTTTGTTTTAAAATATCTCAATTCTGGGATGGTGTTTTTAAGTTTAAATGAAGTCAGGTGGCTGGCCGTATGTTGGACAGATTTGCTTATAGTGTACACACACATTTGTGTTAATATAATACTAAATTATTTGGGAATTTATATAATGCTTTCTTTGCAGTGGCAAGACTACACGACGATTCGAAGACCATTCAAAAGACGTCCTGAGCGTTGCCTTTTCCGCTGACAACAGGCAAATTGTGTCTGGATCTCGTGATAAGAGCATCAAGTTGTGGAACACCCTTGCTCAATGCAAGTACACTATTCAAGTAAGCCGAATATATGTTCTAATTTTGTAAATGTAGCCGTGTCTGTTGTAGATTTTTGAAAAAGTTGTTGCACTTTTTTAAAAAAGATTTGTGCTAAATGTTTTGCTTTTATTTTCATAGGAAGACGGTCATAGTGACTGGGTTTCTTGCGTCCGGTTTTCACCCAACAACAATAACCCACTTATTGTATCTTGTGGGTGGGATAGATACGTGAAGGTATGTATATATACATCGTTTCCTTATATTAATATAAACTGTTTTCTAAAACTTATTTGCCACTTTCTAATGAGACCTTTTTACTGTATAGGTGTGGAATTTGACCAATTGCCGATTGAAGACCAATCATATTGGTCATACTGGTTACTTGAATACCGTTACTGTTTCTCCTGATGGTTCCCTTTGTGCTTCTGGAGGAAAGGTATGCAGATGTTTTCTTTGAGATCATTTTGAAATGGCAGCATATTTCTCCATGCCATTTATTGTTGCTGAAAGATTTTTAAAAAATGAAAATCTGCATTTAAATTATGTGTCGATTCATTTTGCATAAATTGTGTTATGTATGTGTGCACCATGGAGACCGGGATGGCTAGTATCCTGTGGGTCCTCCCTCCGTTCAATCAGATTCAGGGTTTAAGCTACGACAACAACAATTAATCTAAAGTGCAGGAAAGAAAATCATATCAGTTGCAACATAGTGATAATTGTGTAATACACTGTGGACAAACTTTGCCTTTTTTTAAAAAAGACCATAAAGTATGTTTCTTACAGTAATTCAAAGCATTGTTGATGTAAATAATTTTATTGGTACGATTTTTCGAGCGGCGGCGACAAAGGCAACTAATGTTTTTTAGCATTTTCGTGATTTGGGCCAATTTAAACCTTGATCGGATTACTTCAGCAGCGTGACGATGTGACTTCCGCTCACTCTTTTAAGTATTGCGCGGGTAGGTTGTGCAACTCAATTGATAGCATATTAACTACATCATACATTGGATTTTAATCTTGTGATTAGCTGGGATAACTTGCTGTGCTGAAATTTCATTTAATGCTGAAAGCATGTTCCGGCAATGGAAACATTTGCTCCTGTTTTTGTTGACTGGTGCACATGATTTTGGGGGATTGGGGCTGTATTTGCATAGATGCTTCATAGTTAGTGTATGGTGTAGGTTGGTAGGCGTTCTGTTTGGTAACAGATTAGCGTGTAATTTACAATCTGTCGAATTTTTAAAAATATTTTTTCTTCTCCTTGTTACATCAGGGTTCAAAATTAGCGGGTGCATTGTGCACGTAGATTTTTAACTTGGGTGCACACAGTGAAACCTAACTATTCAAAACTATTGCTACTGGTTTATTTTTCAAGAACAGTAGTCTGTGGATTAATTTTATATAATTTTCTCAATGTATCTGCGTTTGCTTTGAATTTTTTTTTTTTTTTTTTTGTTTATTACAAACGAACATTCAATGATTTTGAAAAGTTGCAATTCCTTTAGCTTACGTGCTTAAATATAATTGCTACACTTACATTTTACCTGTTTTTAATGTTGAGGTTTACTTTCTATTAGTTGTACACCTAACTAGTATTTAGTGCACCTGATTTAAAAAGTTAATTTCGACCCCTGTGTTGCATTTAGTAACATTGTAGTTTACTTTGTGAGCCGACTCGTTAAGCATTTTTATTGGGAATTTGTATGTTTCGTGATTCTGTTCCTTGTTCTGAAGACAGCAGCTAAATTATACATGCAGATGTATGTAATTCTGTAACTAAATCGCGGATTCTAGTTTTCATGTGTCTAATGTTAAGGTGGAACCCTGTGTATAGTGTACGTGTATATATATACTTACCTAGGAAATATGCCATACAGTGGTGTCACTATATTGTGCTTGTAATACTGTGAATAGGGTGATGTGGGTTTTTTTGGTTTTTTTTCTCGGTACTAACTAACCATTATATTTTGAAGCAAAACTGTGTTTCAGTTTAACAAATATTACCTGTCATTCTGAAAACTATTGTTTTGGAATAATTACTCGCTTCTTTTGAAGAAGTTGGAAGTTTTTTGTATGCTATTGATCCTTTATTTTTGGTTTCAGGACTGTAAGGCTATGTTATGGGACTTGAATGAAGGAAAACACTTGTACACTTTGGATCATACTGATATTATCAACGCATTGTGCTTCAGTCCGAACCGTTATTGGCTGTGTGTCGCTACTGGCCCAAGTATCAAGATTTGGGTGAGTGTGGCTATATGTACATCATTAGCAGTGTCTATGCATTAGGGTTGGCCAGCAGGCCACTTGAAAATTTCTCACATACCTTACGGGCCCACTGTCCCCCTCCAAAAAAAAAGCTAAAAACTTCTCAGTTTCGCTCTCACGTTTCTTCGCTTGCAATATAGAAAGGAATAAAAATGGGTTTTTTTATTATTATTATTCCAAATTGTTGTTGGCAGGCTGTGTATTGGTGGACTACCCTGATATGCATAGATTAAAACGTGTTCATAAAAGTAGTGCATTTATACAATAATGTTTGCCACCCACATACATTTAGCTCAAACTAGAGCTTTATTGTTTTTGGAGAAAAAGAGGCGCCGTCCACATCCTGGATTCGAACCAGGGTCCCTGCGTTGAGCCCGCGGTGTCTTGACCTACTAGACGAACGAGGACAAGAACAAACGCATTTTTCTCCGTATATAAGGATGTAAGATATTATTACCCTTCACAGGGATAACACAATTGCCAAATAATGGTCAACACAGAAAAGCCTCCGGGGCGAGATTTTTGTGAGTTTATCGTGGGGGAATTTATTATACAATAATTTTTGCCACCCACGTATATTTAATTCATGCTAGAACTTTTTGTTTTTGGAGAGAAAGATGCGGCACCGTCCTCGTCCTTCTGAAGGCTATCAAACAGTGAATGTGCAAGATGCTAAAATACTGCTTGATAATTAGTAATGAGCTAAAAAGTACCTTATTTTAAAATGTGACTGTAAAACTTTTGAAAGTAAATGCATAGCTAGGTGGGGCTTGGAGCCTTTCCACCCTCCCAGAAGGGCACCCATCCCTTGTACTGTGATACACAAACTTTTGTTAAGTTAAACTGTTTGTCTTTGATATGAGTTGGGGGTGCTATATTTGTTGGATTAAGTTTTAAACAGTATTTGTATTCACAAATCTCTTAATTTTTCAAAAAGACAAATGAAAAGGATGTATTATGTGAAACTTGCTACATTTTTATTGGGTAGTGTTGGTTTTTATATGTAAATCTTTTCTTATAAACTAGCTGTTTTGTTTCTGAAACTTCTCTATTGCATATGTTAGGACTTGGAAGGAAAGAATATGGTTGATGAACTTCGTCCCGATGTTATTACGAATAGCAACAAGGCTGAACCCCCACAGTGTATTTCTATGGCATGGTCTGCTAATGGACAAACGTTGTTCGCTGGATATACAGATAACTTCATTCGTGTATGGGAGGTATCTGTTGGAACCACACGCTAATATCTATGCAAAAATAAAACACTGAATAAAACTTTATAAAGAAATGTTTCGTTTCTTCATTCCACTTGTTTGCAATACTAGCATTTTTAAATAAACGACGCAAGAAACTCTGCATTGTTGAACCCTCAACTGGAACTGATGAAATAATTGCAAGTTATAAAATTATACCTAAGTATTATGTTGAAGGCTGGGCTTACAGATATAGCGTCTAAAAAAGGTTTGCTGCCCAACGTATATAAGTTTCAAATATCATACATTTCTTAGATGTAACCACTGTGTTAGAGCATAGAACTAAGGCAATTACCTACAATATAACTGGTTCAGTTCCGGCACTGCAATGGTGATGCATTCACGCAATGTGCTGTTACTCCTGATTAGGCTCCTGTCTCACCCCACCCAAATAAAATGTTTACTAACCACTCATCCTAGTTTATAGTTCGGTTCCCTAGACCTTACATAGGTTTGGATTAAACTGGAGGGTCTCCACACAGTATGATCCTGCTGTCCTTTCCACCATGAAACCCAAATAAAATGTTTACTAACCACTCATCCTAGTTTATGGTTCGGTTCCCTAGACCTTACATAGGTTTGGATTAAACTGGAGGGTCTCCACACAGTATGATCCTGCTGTCCTTTCCACCATGAAACTTTAAGTTCAGTTCCGATTATTACCAAAGTGATCCCTCGTTTAGCCATTCCATGTTTTAATTCTCTAAATCGTGGGTTTGGACCCTAAAGTTTGACCAGTTCTAGGAATGTTTACAGTACATTTAGGTATGATTTCTTTACTGAAGAGGAGCGTGGTGAATGATTGGAGATGGCCCAGTTTTTAAGCGCTGCATGTTGGTAGCTTAGTAATGGTATACGGAAGTTCTTCCCAAACCATGATGGCCAGACTGAGCTGATGTGCCTTCTTAAGCAATAGGACTTGACGTTCTCCAGAAATATAAGGTATGCACTCTTCGTAAGAACCCAATCTGCCACTGGTGGGGCAGTTTTTAAAGTGTGTGTATTTCCAGAAGCACTTTTTGAAAATTTTTAAACAAACTTTAAAAAAGAATGGTTTTTATGGAAGCCAAACGTGTATCCAGGAATTTTTTTTTTTTTTGAGGTGGGGGCAGACCCTTCTTATGGTTAGAGATAGGTGGGGGTGCAAAAATTAAACTTTCTAAAAAGTGGGTCATGTATTGAAAGGTTCGGGTACCACTGGTATATATATGGTATATTCCGCATGAATTAGCATCCCTCTCGTATGTCTACAAACTTCTTTGGATAGTGAACATTATGTTAACATCCTTTCAGATGTGTTATAACCATTCATGTTATACATTTAATACTGATAGGTTTGGTCCTACTCTATTTTTTTCTGCAAAATTATGTTTTGAGGAACTCTGATCTTGGTTTAGGATCGTAAAATAACCCTCTTTTTCATTAGCTCTCCACATTATCAAGCACATCTGGGATGCCAGCAGCGGTGGTTTTGCAGTTAGAAGTGTAAGAGTGTTGCAGAGGAATCACGTTTTTAACACAACATACAACAAAAAAAAAAAAAATGCTGATTATGTATGAAATCTTCTATTTATTTATAGACAAAAATACATCCTCTTTTTAGAAAAGTGAACACTACAATAACTTTTTCACAGACATTTTTTATTTTGTCTTCCCTGTATGCAGCACAGCTAGCCCTTAGAAACTATCTTCTGATGTGGTACAAAAAGTCATTCTCTTCAGCATAGAAAAACATTTTTTCTTGGATACTGGCATTGTAAGGATGAATTTCAGCAAACAACTCGCTTCACCAAACAAATTTTGAAGCCTGTTGCTTACAATCAATTGAAGGCATTGGTCAAAGGATTAACTCAATTTTTTTTTTAGTTTTGAGAAAATCAGAAAAATTCAATTCATTGCATATTGGCAAATAAAAGTCTGTATATAATGCATAAAAACACATTTTGTGAACTAATTTTCTTCAAAACTCAAATGAGTCAAGAAATGAATATAAATTTAATGGGAAATAACGCGGAATTTGAAATATTTTACTTTATAGGAAACTATTTCTATATGTAAAAGATATTTTCCCGACATCCATATACTTTCAGCATAAGAGCAATTTCTGTTATTGTGACATGTTAGTTCATTATAGAACCACATATCCGATTACCCAATATATTTTTCCGCAAGTAAATTTAAATCTTTGAATTTTGGTTCGAAAAGAACCAAAATTAGCACGAAGCATTAGTATACAAGACACCTTTGCAATGGCAAAATATGTACTCAGGATATCATTAAGAGAACTGACAAACTGTATTTTGATAATGATGACATAATCCTTTTTGAATAAATTGAAATAATTAGCAATTTGATTAAGCTTATTAAAACTATTTAGATTATTAAATACGAGATTAACTTCTTTTAGAAGATGTAAAATTTACTTAATATACATGAAATATAAAATCTCGTAAGTATTTGACGCCGAGCATTCCCTCCCTGTTTCAGATGTTGCACATTACTGGATGTAAAATCAAGACGTGCAGAATGATCTTGCGGTTCCAATTGATGGACAACGTGCATTTTGTAAGGGTAAGACTTCAGAATTTTGTACAAAATCACATGCATGGTTGACCAACGGAATGTCCAATACCTGTGCTATAGCGTGACCACTTAGAGTAGCGTTTGGGGAACTTGTAGATGTTGCAAATGCAATTTCCTCCACAATGGCCGGTTCAGTTGTACATCGTCCTCTTCCCGGTGCAACACCTAGAGAACCGGTTTCCTCGAACTTACGAATCATGTTTTTAACTGCATTTACGGACGCGAGTCCTCTTCTTAAATATTTCATCCGCTAAGGGATTATTATCATTCTGATAAACCAACTTTACGATTAATGCACATTCCTTCTTATCCAGTGGCATGGTCATTGTGCGCAAATGATTTTTTCTAACAGCAGGTATCGCGTTTACAGCAAAATTATATTCCTTACTCATTTACATATGGTTTTTGCTGCAAAATTTCAAACTATTTTTTTTTTTCGACATAAACGTCGGCCGCTTGATCTACACAACACGTATTTGAAGTTTCATTCAAATCCGTCCAATAGAACCGGAGCTACCAGCCTCTGAGTACCGTTAGTTTAATTTTAACCAACCCTGTACTTAAGCAATTTACAAATTCTACTTGTATAAAATTCAAGTTATGTAAAAGTTTCCGAAATGAATTACTTACATAACTCAGAGGATGATTGTAGTAATTCATTTTAAAAATTATAAAATTGATCAGACACCAACGATGTTTCAACAAAAAGTGTACCAGTGAATTAAACCGTTCCTTTGCCTGGACACAAATTCTGTCACAGACCTCTTTGACTAGAATAGTTAGGTTTTCATTTCATTTTCACTCTTTCACTTCAGATGACTATCTTAATATTTCTGATAGAAATAGTGCAGCAGTTCCCAGTCTCTTCTATGCCTCTCACTACTTGAAAATTTTTGGTTAATGTTTGCACCCCCCCCCTCCTTCCCCAATAAAAGTAATATCACCATTAAAAATAAAGAAGTCGTAAAACAAAGTACTGCATCTGCAAAACTGTCTTTTTACATTTATATATGCCACTTTTTTTTAACTAGGGATTTATTATTTGAATCTTTAATACCGAAAAAAAAAATTTAAAGATAACGATCAAATTTCCCACTTAGGACCTCAAGAAATCTGATGCATTCCATGTAGCCTTTATGCATGGAAATAGCATAAAGGTGATGAATAAATAAAATTATATATTTTTTAAATAACTTACAAGGTCTGCCAGAGCTTTTATGGACAATCTGCCGCTGGTTATTATAACAAAATTTTGGTCGCCTTTGTAAGCCCTATTGAAAGGTTGTTTTGACCTGGTTATAACGTCAGACAATTTCCACAAAACCTAGATATAACATCAAAATAAATCACTATATATTCTAATGGGGTCATTTGATAGTTCTTGTATATGTGTTGAAATTTTTGTTTCCACAGCCCTTTCTTGAAAGGGGCCTTTACCCCCTCATTATTTATTAACAACAGATGACCTTCAAATTGCTCTGGTCAAACATGCTAAATACCCTTTTAAACATTTTCCTCCGTTTACCCCTCACCACAGTCATGATCACCCCTCTACTTTCTAATGAAAATGAAATAAACTTGCCCATTTCTTTTAATGACAAAACATCGGGAGTAAGCGCAGTGACAGCTTGCTCATAAAAACTGTGGTACCCACTGTCATTTATTTCAAATATCATTTTTCTTATTCATCATGGTTGTACCATTCCCATTCAAGAAGTCTACGTAGAATGCATTTGAATTTTTGAAGCCCTAAACACAAGTGGCAAATTCGATTATCCTCAAAGCATAGGAGTTTAAAGCGGAGTCATTTCTAAGGCTACAACAAAATGCTTCAAGCCGGAAGTTTGAATATGTATGCATAAAGATGGAGTAGGGAAGCAAAGTGAGAAGGCAATTGCTATGCCAACTGTGAAAAGCAAGGAGCTACAACCAGTATAGGTGCAGTAGAACATGTTACTGACATTACACTACAATAAGATCTCTATATTTGGCTATTTATCACCATTTTTATCTTGATCATCTATGCAGCAGCTACGAATTTGCAGAAAGTTGTGGATTTTATTCAGGGCTGGCAAGTTTCTGCTAAGGCGGCTTCCACGTTAAATGCCATGCTGGTCCCTATGGACCGGCGTTAGACTTTCCATTTACGTTATGCCGGTCCCGACGGCCCGGAGTGTCTTGCTTGACGTCTAACTGTGTCGTGAAATGAACGGTATGTAAAACCGTCGTGGCGTTTAACGTGTTAAAAATCACTGGTTATAACCGGTTAAAACTGGCATGACAGAAACCCAGAAAATAATTATTTTGTGCATTAAAAACTTACCAAAATACCCTAAATTGTAAAAAGGGATGTATTTTAAAGTAAAATAGGTTTAGTTACAATGTGTATAGTATTTATTCAAAGGTTACATCATAGCAAATTCACTAGCATTTAAGTTCAGGCTGATCTTTTCGATAAAGCAGTCTATAGCAAAAGATCAGTTTTCATGCTATTTCCTAATTCAAACAATTTCTTAATTTATTAGGAATAGATGAAAAGCTTAAGAAAAATATTCTTCCAAGCCCATCAGTACTGCAGGCAATATCACTGCATACCAGAGTTACGAATCTTCATTTATAGTTGTTTTCTTTAAACTGTGCAACTATATAGAAGCTGAGACATTTTCGAAAATTGTATTGCAGTAATGCAGTGGGTCCCACCCTTTTTCAAGCCGCGACCCATTTTTATAGTAACCAAGTAATCCGCGACCCCCTTTTATAGTAACCAAAAGATCTGCGACCCCTCTGTCCGCCGCCGACACATTTGCATAATAAAAGCATTTTTAACAGAGTAAAGAAAACACATTAAATATGAAATTATATATATTACATTAATTATGTAAATATATACTAATTTATATTACAGATATAAAGTTAACAACCATTAGTAGAATATTGCAATGTGTGTAGCCATGTTGTTGTAAAAGCGTTGGAAACATTTGGTATAAAATTCCTTATAAAAATAATTGCAACTAAAAATAGTTGCGGCGACCCACAGAAACCTGTTCGCGACCTCCTCAAGGGCCGCAACCACTGGAGTAATATGTTTCAGGAAAAGGAGCTGATTTTGCTCAAATAGTAATATAATGATATAATGCAATATAATAATAATAAATAGCCATATAATAATATAATGTAAAGCAAAAAATTAGGATTAATGGATACTAGGAATTTCTAGGAATAGGATACTAGGAGTTTCTAGAAATAGGATACTAGGAACTTCCTAGTATTTTCTTCTGGCTCATGTGATAATTTAGCTCATATGTACAGTGACACCTGTCTAAGGCGGAAATTCGTAGAACCAGGAAAAAGTTCCATAATATGTAGGTTTTCACCTTATGGAGGTTACATGCAAAATAAAATCATACATGCTTATAATCATCTCTTACCATTGAATTTATGTAGGTTTTTTTTCTTTGTCTCATCTTGAGAACTTTAAGACTATATTTATTTTTCTTTTGATAAAAATATTTATTTTATCACTGCATTTTATTTTTATTAATTTTAATTTTTGCACTATTTTGTGGTTTTAGTAGTTACGATCAATATGGTGCAAAATTTCATGCTAACTATACTTGCTTATACCATACAAAGAGTCTATTATGTAAGCTTAAATTGTAACGATAAAGTACCTCCCTTGTAAAGATAATGATTCCCTTGTATAAAGATAATCTCTCTCTCTCTTGCGGTGGGTTTATCCATGAATTGATAAAGTCTACATGAATGACTTTTCGTTCTGGTTAATAATGAACGTTTTTATTTAAGAAGTGGGTGGCACTGGCATACGCAAGGGGGGGGTGGTCGCGATTATGATTGTAACCCCCATTGCGATGAAATTGTGCATAGTATACATGTAAATACAATGGAGTTGTAGCTCTGTAACCCCCCATTGTAAGCCTGTAACCCTCTCCTTATGAACTTTCTGGGTATGCTATGGTGGGTGGGTGGTGTGCAAAATGGTGGTCGGACAAGCATAGGCAGAAAGTTCATAAGGGGGTTATAGGCTTAATGGGGGGTTACAGAGCTACAACTCATATATTCCTATGTTAAATATACAAAATTTCATTGAGATGGGGGGTTACAACCCCCAAAATCGTCCCCTGGCTACGCCTATGCGGACAAGGGCATTCTATATCTGTAAAATGTCTTTTATTCGTCATCCCCCACTTTGCTATTTGTATTGTATTACAACCCTCTTTCCTTTTTCTGCTGAGAAAATTTTCTTCATGCTAGGAATTTTCTGTTTTATGCAGATTTTTCTTTTTGATGGGAATAAACAATGCTTTCTTTTTCCACATTAGACAGTTTCCGTTTTAGCTAATATTAACTACCATTGACTTTTGAAGGGACGGCAAAGAAATTCCGTTTTGAGCAAGTTTCCGCTTTGTGCAGGTTCCGCCTTAGACAGTTTTCACTGTACTTCAGATGAAGCATATAAACTGGCATATATGATGTTGAGTTATTGCGTGGTTAAATCTGCATTTTACCCCTTTTTGATAAATTTTTATGAGATTATCATCATCATCATTCATTAGGGTCAACTGAATTTCACAAGCATTTGCAACATAGAAAAATCACCTTTTCAAATCTTATAAAGGGGAACAGCAATAGGTTTTAAGAACTGTAACAAGTCTTTACATCTTCATTAATCATCTATTTATGATTATCATATTATGATAATTATATTATTTATGATTTATTATATGATATATAATACATTATTATGATAATCATATTTACAATTTGAACAGCTGTTTTATCATCCATATAATTTTCATGATCTGAAAGTAATATGGATGATTCTTTATGAACAATTCCAAGCAAGCTGCTAATTTTGGATTACCAGGGTCCTACTGTATTTACAAACAAAGAAACCCTGCCAATAAATATACTGCCGTATTAATGGGGTTTTACTGTATTTACAAGCACAAAAACCCCCTACAAAATATGTTGCAAATTATAACGAAGTATGACGCAGAACCTAAATTTTTATTTTATAATACGAATAGCTCATAATTGTTTTATAATGCTTTCAGAGTTTGTAAGTAATTTTATTCAAAAATGAAATATTCTAAAACCAAATTTTTTTTTTTTAGCATGCTGGTTGCTATGGTGGGCCCCAAAGTCCAGTGACTAATCCAGCCTTGGTAGCCCACTGCCCCCCCCCCAAAAAAAAAATGATAGACAACCCTGCTTTTCAACATCCCTGGAGACCTCTTCCCTTCAACAAGATAATGCACCATGCCATTATTCGACTAGTGTCTGATTAGATAGATGCTCCACAGATGGCTGCTTCCCTGACCCGGGCACCTGACCTCAGTCCAAATGAGCACATCTGAGATGCCATTGAGTGTTAAAACCTCTGACTTAGCCATTAGAATTTTCATGAACAGGATTGCCCTCCAAATTCATATTGAAAACTAGTTGCCTGAAGCGACTAATTTAATCGCAAAAATAGTTGCCTCCTTAGTCGTTAAAGAAGTTGCCTTATGCAAAAATTTAACAAAATATTGAAATTACATGCTTTAAAAAAAGACCTCACCTAATTCAATATACTGTACGGTTTTATTCTCACAATTAAATTAGAATACTTTACAGTTAAGGCACAAGATATAAGAACAGAAATAAATCATAAGAATAGAGAAACAAATTTTTTTGTTATTATGTCCTATGTATATAAATATATATTTCCACTTCTTAATAATTATAGCAAGTCTATTTGCGGTAATGGTAATCATCTGGGCTTGATCTTCAATGCCCTCAACATCATTCGGGAAGATTTCTGGATTCCTGTCTATCTATGTGCCATTGAGTTATTTCTGTTACTCCTATGAGTGTTATACACAAAAGTTACAAAATCATAATATCGATAACGACCTGGACATGATTTTCAATTACATTCCTCAGCATTAAACAAGAACATTTTATCAAGAAAGAAGTATTGACAATATTAATTTCATAATCTGATGATAATGGTGGGGGAACATTTTGGCAGCACCATGTATGACTTCCGCATTAAAACAGTTGGCATTATTTATCACTGTATTCATTATTGCAACACAGTATTCTGGTTTTGACTTTTCAATGGTGTAACAATTTCTGATAATTTTAATAGTTTAAGATATCAAAAGGTGTTCTAATTATTGTGCTCGTTATCTATTGCACTCGCAATTAATATGGAATCAGATATTTAGTTACTAAAACTTCCAACTTGACATGTGGTAAATAGACATGCCATATCCGTAACCATCTGGACTTGACCTTCAATTTTTGATTGCCCTGCAGTCAAGTAAGCTGTTGGCAAGATTTTTGGCAAGATTATTTTTTATTATCCAGTCATAACGCTTTTGACTTTACCTTAGATTTATGAAAAATGATTGAGAAACTTGCACCCAGTCTATGAAATTGGTAATAGTACCATTTAAGACCTTTTCATTTTGGAAGTCGGACCATGAATTGTGATATGGTTAAGCTGAGTTACCGTTCATTACATCAGAAATATCAAATAAGGTGACCAAATTTTATTCAGTTGTTGCCGCTGTTGACACAAAAGCACTCGCCTGTGCTGCAGACTTATTCCATTATTCTCCAAAGAAAGAAATATATAATGCCTTAAAAACCTGTACAACAGAACAACGTTATAATAATAATTTATAATAATATTATATTATAATAATAATTTATAGTCACAAATTTCAAAGCTACAATCTTTATTATAGGACTTGGCGATACCTGACTTTCAGAGTTGTTATTGAATATCATCATCCTGTCAATAGCACACTTGCCAGCATTTCAATTTTGAAAATCTTAACCATTTTTGAAGATTAATGCGTTGGTCGATATTTAAATTTAACTTGTTTCAATTAAGATTAATTCACAACTCTTTGATCCGCAACTCTTTAATTCTCAAGTAACTCAGTAGGTTTCAACATTAACAATAGCTATCATTATTGCATTTACCGAAGACCTTTATCTTACCCTTTTTGTTGTGCACAGACGAAAAGAAAAACCAAAAACAATAATGAGTTAAATATCTATTGAAACCTGCTAATAATGCTTAATACTAAATAGAAAATAAAATCCAAAATAATTTCCCAAAATTAAAATACATTTCTTATTTTATAATTTTTAAATACACTAAATCAAGATTTATATGCGTTTCTTTACATAAAATTTAAGGACTACTTACACACACACAACAAATGAATTAAAAAGATAATCTATGAAAGTGACTTCACTCTTATAATACCATTTTAAAGAATAAATAAAAGTATCTTAGGATGATTTATAATTAAACACAATCTAAGAAGTAACATAATCATGAAACAAGTTTGAGAATGAAAAGCAATTCTTTAAAAGTAATCAAGTAGTTAACAAAATTCTGTTACAAACTTGGCTTGACGTTTCCATATTTTCCAGACCAAATCTTAATCGATTTCCAGTCGCTAATTACAGTAAACAACACACAATGCATTAAAAGTTGCAAGACCATAAAATCCACCAACACAAACCCTGAAGCCATTTATAACTCAATTACAGTGAATTTACAAATATAAAAACTATATTAAAAAAATGCATTTCTTTACACTAAAAACTTGCATGAACTAAATATTTTTCATCCAGCCCTTTTTGTATTTATTATAAAAGCATTTAAC
Organism: Dysdera silvatica; assembly: GCA_006491805.2. Taxonomy (NCBI): domain Eukaryota; kingdom Metazoa; phylum Arthropoda; class Arachnida; order Araneae; family Dysderidae; genus Dysdera; species Dysdera silvatica. The sequence continues at coordinate 31,840,409 of QLNU02014176.1, read as the reverse complement.
TATATAATCGCAAAGCTGATGCTTCATCTTCTATTCCATTTAAAGTGTGTATGACTATATATATAAGGGAAAGGAGATTTGTATGATCAAAATCCCTTACCGATTAGATAATTTAGCTAAAAACACTTTTTGTTTTTCAAGTTTTAGTTACATATTTGGCAAACATTTTCTCCTGAAAAATATATAGGCTTAATAATTTTATATAAATTATATTAGTTTTGGTGCAAAATGGTAACTTTTGGAAGAAGTTTAGTCAAAAGTACAAGATTTTCAAATTTTTCAGTAGGTAATGTGGTATGAAAAGCACAGTTCAGGAAAATTATTTTAATAAGTTATTTATTATAACAATGACTTTAAAATTTCCCTGATTCTGACCTTTGTATTTCAAGTTTCCTTGACTTTTTCTGGTTTTCTAGATCTATAGACACCCTGTTAACACTAAACAAGATAATACAAATAGACCATAAGGAGAATAATTAAAATTAGCAGGTTTTAAATTAATCAAATATAATTTTAATTCAACATATAAAATCTATTTAAAGTTCGAATCTTTCTCGCTTGATGAGATCGAACTTTGTGGTAGATACGACCCCAACTTCAGAATATTGGAGATGGCCAGTTTTAAAAAAAGTTCAGCAAAAGATTGCAAGAAGGCGCTATGGTAGCCATTTTGTTCCTTCCATTAGAGCAGTGGTTCCCAACTGGGGCCCGCGAAGGAGTCCCAAGTGGTCCGCGAGACGAGTCATTATAAAAAAAAAAAAAAAAAAACCCTTAATCGCTTCTCTGTTTATATCCGCAATCTAGTAACACAGACCAGCAAAACCGAACTACATTCGACACCTGGCGTTCTGGACAGCGAAATAAAAATGTAAACAATTTTGAAAAAAAAAAATTATGGTATTGCCACTGTTTACCCATACCCTCTGGGTGGAGACGGCGTTTTACAGAACGGATACCAAACAACGACCCGCAACGGATTAACGGCGGCCCGCAAGCACCGCAATACTTGGCCACCGTTCTTTTATTTTGATTCATTTGCCGCAGAATTTACGATGTAATCATGAAATAATATCAGATGTTTCTGTTAACGACCGATTGCGGGTGCCTGCCGTTGTTAGCGGGAGAGGACGCGTCCCCGAATGCTGATGTGGGATTCCATATCCTTCAGTTTCAAACAAAATGCCTTTTAAAAGGTATATTGTCCCCCCCCCCCAATATTTTCATGCCATTGGCGCTGATGCGACCAATTAAGAAACGCAAGAATTGACATACATAATGAAATTGAACATTTTAAATGTAATTAATGACATGGGATTTATCCTAAAAACTTAAAATAAGTGACACACATTCACGTAATGACATTAAACGTTATAATTATGATTAACCTTTCAGTGGCCAATGTTCCATAAATGGAACATAATTTAATTTTTTTTTACTAATTCAAATTAACTTTTTTAAATGAAATGATAATTTATTCAATTAAATAAAAGATTGAAACATATTCCTGAATTATTTCAAGACTATTTATCTGATCGTTGTTATTTTTATAAATTGTCGAAATTGTCCAATTTGAGGCAATTTAAACTTCTGATATTAAATACTTACTTTTTCTCACTTCCTCTAGAAAATATTAACTGTCAATTTTTTTTTTTTAAATTTACAAAAGATGGAAGAATAGTAAGTTACTAAAAAAAAGAAATAATTTGATTAAAGAGCACGCGAAGAACATTTAAATTTCGATGTTCCATAAGTGGAACATTGGCCACTTCTGGTTAT
>QLNU02014176.1:31810349-31830946 GCA_006491805.2 Dysdera silvatica | reverse complement strand
CAACGATGGACAACAGAAATTCTGAACTGGATTCCAAGAGACCACCGAAGACCTAGAAAACGTCCTCAAACTAGATGGGTGGATGAAATAAGAAAAGAGGTTGGGGTGACGTGGAAACGAATGGCCCAGGATAGACTTGTGTGGAAAGCATTTGGAGAGACCTTCATCCAGCAGTGGATAGATAATGGTTGAATATGATGATGATATATATATATGTTGTTTTTTAGCAAATTGAGTTTTAAACATACTTTCACTTTGTATAATCAGTAGTGGCCAATATTCCACTTCTGGAACATAATTAAAAATGATCATCATTAAAAAACTTTTTTTCTTTTTTTTTGAATGTATATCTATCGAGGGGAACCCATAGTGAGTGCCCCGCCGATTTTGATGGAATTTTTTTTAATGAAAGTAGAGCAAAAATAAGGAAATGCGAGTCTCGGTATTCGTGCAGATTATTTTCGGAGATATGAATTTTTAAAGATTTTTCATCCTATATATGAGCTTAAAATACGACATCCTCTGCAAGCCAATCGGTAGCTAAGTTACAGACCTAGCGCTTTTACGTTCGATCCCCATGGAAATCGATCACTTTTTTTTAATGTATCCTTTTTATATATTTATGTATTTTTATTAGTAAAAATACTTTGCTTACAATCGAATTTTGCTCATAAACTTACTTTAATAAAATTCATATTTACATATTTAATTCTGTGATACCATTTATCGCAGTTATAATTTTTACACGAATTTTAATTTTTAATTGAAGAGTTGTAAAGGTACAAAAAGTTTAGGAGTTAGCTGTAAGTTTTTATGTGAATATAAATTTTTATAAAATTTGCGTAAATCATTGTCAACCTGTGAAGGGATGAAATTACACCAATAACGCAGTTTTGTTTTATTTAAGGATGGAAAGATTTTTTTCTGAAAACTTTTAACAATTCCATTAAATAAAAAAGAAAACCGAGTTAATTCGTCTTATTTTGTCATTATTAGCCTTTGCAGTCATCCACTATTAACATCTATTACGCCTAATATATTTATTGATAAATGTATTTTTAGTATTTAATATTTTATTTAACATACAAACATCACTTTACCATATAACATTTTTTTTTTTTTTTTTTCATAACATATAAACACTATTTGGGTGGATCCTTTGGGGTTTCTTTTTAAAAGGCCCTTTACAGTACTCCTTGGATGCTGAATGTTTCGACCACTTCGTAAAATGGATTTTCCATTTCGCTTAAAAACCATACTCTTTCTCAAAATATTCAAGTATTCCTTTCTTTGATGGCTGCAAAATGTTTTCTGCATAAACCTGTTCATACGGGTATTTATAATGAACCTACGCATCGAAAAGAATACAATATGCAATTTTTAGCACCTGCGCTGCTATCTGTTAGTCAGAAATGGCAGTGTCCCTTAAATTAACGAACATATGCGCTATAAATTTGCATTTTCCCATTTGTGTCGATATATTTATATAAAAATTATTTTTCTACAAGACATTACGGTTTCTCGGCATTCTTCAAAAATCCTATTCGCAGTTTTTGTATTTTTTTTAGCATTTACGTAAAAATATCAAATGTCCACTAAAATACCAAACGCACTGTATTTTTTGTGTATCACTATCGGAGGTGTCGGAATTGTTTACTGGTACACAATTTTGGATGATAATTATCATAAAAACATAAAAAAAATTCTACAATGTGAGCATTTTATAAATGAATTGTTCGAACAACTGATTTTCTTTGTCTAATATCATCTGGAAAACAAATACCATCTACATTTTCATAAACGCTTCTTTCGTTTGTTAACTTTGCAACAAACCAAGAGTACTGTAATGTATTCTTAAAAGTTGGCGCCGAAAGTTGATTATAAATAAGTGAATGGATCTTCAAAGCATCTATCTGCTCACGTGTTTAAATGACTATTTTCTTGTAAGATTTCAACACAATTTTGTAACCTTTTAATGAAATTTTTTACTTGACGGAAGAAGTACACATCACGAGGTTGACAGTATGGGGTACAATGAGGTGGAATTACTTCAACAGTAGAAGAACAGGTGCCGTCGTCATTTGTAAAAACATCATTAATGTGTGCTGGATCTACTTAACAGGTTGGGTGGCTACACAACTTTTTAATAATCAACAATTAAAATTTGAGTAGAAATTATCACTGCCAATAAATGTATAATATATAATATGCAATAAATATGCATTTTGTCAAGTTTATGAACAAAATCCGATTGTAAGCAAAGTACTTTTACGTATGTAAAAAGGATACATATTAAGAAGTGTTAGATTTCCGCGGGCATCAAACTTGAAAAAACACGAAGCGCTAGCCCTGTAGCTTGCAAACTAAGCTACTGATTGGCTTGCGGAGGATGTCGTATTTTAAGCTTATATATCGGATGCAAAATCTTTAAAAATGCATATCTTCGAAAATAATGCGCATTGGCACGAATATCGAGATACGTATTTTCCTTATTTTGGCTGTACTTTCATCAAAATCGACGGAGCACTCACCATGGGTTTCCCTCATAAGTTGAAAAATTAGAACAGGGAAAATGAAGGAAGAAACCAAAAATGTATTGGGATCTAGGAGCGGACTTGAAAGAGTAATGAGATTTATGTGGCTGTAATTTCCCACTGACCATTGTTTGCAGTTGTGGAAAAACACATTTACAATACTTTATTGTGAAGTATTGTACTTTTTTTTTTTTGTTACATATATCACATTGTAACATATGTATATTCAGTTCCAGAAAATGTTTTCGGGGGAGGCTGGCAAACCAATATAGAGATTTGAAAAAAATGCCAACAAAAGCAAATTCAGGGGGATCACCCCACGAATCAGCTTTTCTTCAGTCCTCATATTGCAGGTACAGTAGTGTGAGGCCCACGAGCCAACAAGCATAAACAAAATTGGCCCCCGTTCTAAAAGAACCAACGATAGCCGCCTTAGTTGTTTTGCAGTATATACTATGATAAAAGGGAGCAAACATTGCTGTATTCAAGGTATTTCGTACCCCAAATTTGGGTAAGTTCTCGTTTGCGAAAGTCGCATTACGAGCCACATGGTTTGAATCCTAATTTGTTCTCTATGCTTGTGCTCTGACAATAGTAGCAATAAAAATGAAACACAAACATGCTATATATATATCGAAGAAACAAGAGTTCCATTAGATCGTTAAGCTTTTTAGGTCAGTTAAAAACTTTAAGTCGGCAGGTATGAAATAGGTAAAGTTGATGACGTTCTATCTTCGTGGGTGAGCAATAGCGAAGAGACCGTGACTATAGGTTTTACGATAGAAATAGGCCCCAATCTAAATTAGCCCCCCCATGAGACAAAATTACGGTGGAGCGAGACATATCCAAAATTCAGAAGAAACTGTTTGTACTGCGCATATGCAAGGAGAGAAAGATCCCCAAAAACGTCACTCGCGTGGGATTTTCTGAGTTTTCTTTCCTTTTCTATTGTCTAAACATGCCGTACGTCAAAAGGAATATTTGATTGTTTATCGTCAAATTATGCACACATCCCAGGAAGGCCCGTTGACGAAATTCTTTCAACGTTACATTGTAATTTAATTACCTTTCGGCAAACTGTGCTAAACATTCAATGTTTTAATAAATATTTTAATTGAATGGAATTATGGCTTGTCTTCAATACTTATTTGTGCATCTCTACAATTGCCATGATGCTTAACCTTAAAACAAAAAGTGAAAAGTGCAATATTCCAATTAACATAAAACCTTTATTATGCAGACACAAACACTATGTACAAGGAGACGCACGTACACTGATCGAACACAGAACACAGTATGATAGATACACCATGATGAAAAAACTTCCAATGCATGATGGTAATGTTCTAACGGCTGTATGGATGATAGCCGCCAGTTCCACCAGTTGTAGCAGGCGTCCCCGAAGCTCCACCACGGCGTGGCGCTTTACCGTAGTTGCTCTGCTGCTGCTGACCTATGGAAAAATCAAGTCATCAAGTTGAAATATAACTGCCATTTTAATCACTGTCTGAGCATACGATTAAAATGTTTCTCAAGGCAGTTATATTAAACAAGTTATGGGTTATTATTGTAAGTGACTTTAAGGATGGGTTCAAGGTGCGGACCTTGACACCGAAGGCAGGTCACTTCTTTTAATGTACCTCCCACAAGCATTCACATTGCTGCCAATGTTGAGCAGCAGTGTGCCAAGAAATGGAGGATTAATGCCACAGTAACATGCAAATCAATGTCGTACATTGTAAAATTAGTCTCAAAACCTTACTTACACTTAATTATTCTACGAACAAATTTTTCTGCCATTTTTTACCTGGAAAGAAACCTACTTTCTTACTCAGAAATCCTTCACATTGCATCACTATTTTCTAGCTTAACAAAGAACATAAACGTTTTACATCCACACATGACGCATCCACTCCACACACACACAAAAACTGCTTTCTAAAAATAGCAACACGAGTTCTCTTACAGGGCACAGGTTGTTTTCACTATTCTAACTTGCTATGGCTCAATTACTGAATTTTTTTATAAAAAAAATATAGTTAAAGGACTACAAAATTCAGAACCAAGCTTAAATTGTTCAAAATTTTAATACCAGCAAGTTCATCAAATGGACAGATTGTCAAAAATAGCTATATTCAAGATTCCCACTATCTTGGGAGAGAAAAAAAATTTTTACTTTTCAAAGTTCTTTGACTGCTTATAAACAGAACTTTGGTTTAGGGGAAATTAACTCCATGTTCATGTGAAATGTTAGCCATTCGAAACAGGATGTCCTTGACTTTTAGAGACAATCTTCAATTCCCTGAGAATTCTGGGTTGCATAGGAACCTTGCACATCAAGCTGTGTGTAATTGTTTCTGAACCCATGGCATGGTTCACACTCGTCCTGATGAAATCCAGGGAGTTACTAAGGGCCTTACGTTGTCAATACATTGGAAATAAGGGAAATCCTTTTTCTCCCTTTGCCGAAACTTTACGGGAAACATTCAAGGACTTTCGAAGGATCAACCACATTTTTGGCAGTTCTTAAGGGTCCCGACTTCGGAAGGAAAAAAAAAAAAAAATCAAGGACCGTGGGAACATGAAGAACCAGGACTTCACTGACAAAGGTTGGTCCAGATTTTTTAGTGCAAGGACAGCAAGGGTCATTCTGCACCAAACAAGGTTTTCCTAAGCGAAAATTAACTCAGTTGCGATTGATGTGATAGATACACTGCGCAAAAATAAATATAATACTGTCGAAGTTAGAAATTACACAATTTAATGTCGTGACAGCTGTTTCAGTAGCTTCTTGCTACTTTCTTCAAACCAAATACACATACAAACCGTACAAACTGTTGATTGGTAATGTTGGTCACGGTTGCCACTACACAATTTGCAAGTGATGCTTCAGAGAAAAACGTCTCTGGATACAACGCCGATCCACGAGACGGCGGAAATTTTCAGAAAAGCAATCATAATTAAACTGATGAGGATTTTAAATACAGTTAATGGGGCAACAGTTTTTTGTAGCATTCTGGGAAAAATATGCTTTCACTAGGATCGTTGATAGCTCCATTTTACAGACTGCGAAAAATGTTATGTGGGCCAGACACGAAAGGCACTGCGATTTAGGGTCAAGAAACACGAAAATTATGTATGAAAACAAGAAGTGCTTAAATCTTCTATCACCCAGCACTGTTAGAATCAAAACCATCGTTTCTCCTTCCAAGATGCCCGAATTCATTCGCTTTCCGTCCTACCTTAATTTCTTCGAAGCTTCCCACATATTTCAAATGGGCAATGGAGCTATCAATGATCCGAGTGAAAGCATATTTTCCCCAGAATGCTAAAAAAAAAACTGTTTCCCAATCATTTAAAATCCTTGTCAGTTTAATTTTGTTTGTCTTTCTGAACATTACCGACGTCTCGTGGATCGGCGTTATATCCAGAGACGTTTCTCCTATCCCAGTGAAAAACGGTTATTTTTCTCCGAAGCATTACTTGTAACTCGTATAGTGGCAACCGTGACCATCATTACCAATCAACAGTTTTTTTGGTTTGTATATTTTGTTTGAAAAAAGTATCAAGAAGCTACTGAAACAGCTGTCACGACATTAAATTTAATTTCTAACTGCGACAGTATTGTGTTAAATTTATCTACTAGTTAACACAGTGTACTAGAATTGGCTAACCACCCTGACTCAAGTGACCCAGTTAAAAACTGGTTGTGGAATCTCGTGTGGGGTATTTGCGCTCGTTTCCCAATCCAAACATCGTTACGGACACTGATCTGTTTAAACTGCCACTTCCACTTGTTTTATCCTACGCTTCATCTGATGGTACAAATCCTATCATGTAAAACAGCAAAACTGACACTTTACTACATATGTGGAAACGGACAAAAAGACCTTACCGCATAAAAAATACTTCACAAAACACGCTTTAGATGATCGGTAAGACCACTCATAAGACAATTTTAAGATAACGTTTTCATTAATTATGACTGGGTATTCCATAGCGAAAGAATGGCACATGTGATGCTGTACTTGTCTACAAGCTAAACCTTTCACATGACGTTAACTATCAAAGGGCCCCCAAGTTTTTAATATCTGACCAATGTACCCCTATTTAGGGACATGTAATACTGAATAAATAACATCCAATTAGCAATACAAATATATTAAAACCTACAATTTCGAACGTTCTTAAAACATACCCAAAGCCTGCCTAGGGGTAAGTCTTAACTAAAAACAAATCTTTACGCACTAACCATAGCCTGCACTATTAGCACCGTATCCTCCACCACTTCCACTTTGTCCATAGTTCCAGCCACTGTAGTCATAGCCTCCGTATCCGCCACCATATCCTCCTCCATAGCCACCGCCATAACCAGTATAGTCGTAGTTACCATAGTTTCCATAACCCTGATTGTAACCGTATCCCTGAGCTCCATAACCTTGTGCACCATATCCCTGAGCACCCCAACCCTGGGGTTGAGAATAGCCAGCACCTACAAAAAGTGGAAAAATGTATATTCAGATTAACGAGTATAATACATTGAAATAAAATACAGGGTACCAGGGAGGAAATTTACATACAAAAGGTTAAACACTGGTAAAATAGCAATGAAAAAGATCACTCAAGCTTTCGGACGCATCAGCAGCAGTCCTTCATCAGGAGTAACAACTTCTACTCCTGATAAATTATTAATCCCAATGTTCCTAAGCTTGGATGACCTTTTTCATTGCTATTTTACCAGCATTTAACCTTTAGTATGCAAGAGCATATTTTACATACATCCCCGTTTTTGTTTTTAAAATCTTGTTTTGTGACTTCAAGGATGGGTTCAAAACGATCTTTAACACCAAAGGTAGGCCACAGCTTCAAGTACCTCTTACACACTCAGTCATCGATATTGAATGACAGTATGCCAAGTAACAACTGTTTCTTGGCACACTGTCAATTGCAACTTAAAAAGATGCCACTCAAATGAAAACTTTACTGGAAAAATTCCTTAACAGAACTGCAGTAGCATGAAAAAATGGCTTCATGTTCACAGGAGATTTGTCAATTTAAAACAAGTTAACATGGTCCCCACGAAATTTAAGGAATTTTCAAGGACCAAATGACGTTTTTCAAAGACCTCACATTGTCAATCGCAATGTACATAAAAATTAAAAACAAGCATAATACTGAAACTGGTGCCTTTTCAACTTGGCACACTGCTAGCAAAAGTTACCCTTTCTACATCCCTTGTATTCGCCATGTTCAGTGGGTGGGGGCCCTGTCTGAAGCACTACTGGCTTCTAAGAGATTACCCTTCACAGGGATAACAATTGCCAAATAACGGTAAACACGGAAAAGCCTACGGGGCAAGATTTTTTGTGGGGGAATTTATTATACAATAATTTTTGCCACCCACGTTTAAGTAGCTCAAACTAGAGCTTTTTATATTTGGAGATCGAAAAATTCAAGGACAACACACATTTTTGGTAGTCTTCAAGGACCGCGGGCAGGCATCGTGATTAAGGTTTTCCTGATTCTTGCAGGTTCGATCACAAAGATGTCCCCACCTGACTTTTTGGATGATTTTAAATTCCCTGACAAAATTCCAGGTACACTGGGGGTTAAGGCCAAGAATTATAACGAAAACTAAATTAAAACAAAATGAAACTAGCGAAAAAGGGAATTTTTTTGATGAATACAAGGTTTCCCTTTAAAAAAAGGGGGGTTTCTATGCACTCAAATCTTTAATGAAACATGTTGAAAACTACACTGAAGTAACTCAAACCTTAAATGCTTTTGATTTAGGAAATTAGGCAACGGAGCTTGAAAACAAGTCATGGTCGAATCATATCAATTGCATTAGTCTCGTGGAAGTATGCACTTAAGGACTATTGACAAGTCCTTAAAAATGTAAAGCATTAGGGAATTCTTAAGGACTATGGGGTGCTACTGCAGGAGACCCAACCCACTCAATTTTAGTCAGTATTGGCAAAACTTGCAATTGACTTAACTGATGCTATTTATGCTGTTACCGTGTATTTGTGATTCAACATTATACTGATTTACAAAAAATTCCGCAAACATGGCAGCTGGTCACTGCAACATACAGACGTATGTCACAAAGCAGCAAGCTAGTGCAATTTAATACAATTTCAAGAGGATAGGGAGAAGTGGGTTGCATCTCATGCAGTTACACAGACTATGGTAACTTCATATTCCATGTCACAAAATGTAATAATCTTGGTTGCAGCTACAACTTTATCGTGCCAAAATCCTTAAGTCCTTTTACAGATTATACACAAAACATATCCAGGCTCAACAAATCTAGCCACCATATTTTTGCAGACGGTGAGTACAAAATTTTTCCCTTGCTGGATTGTAGGGCACTTTGAAGCGGTCAAGTACTGTTTACCACAATTTGTACAGCCCTGTATACAATTTTCTTTTTAGAAACGTGAACTTATCAGTTCATTGAGTTTCCACCGAAACCTTGCATTGATTTCCCTCTAACAAAATTTCCAAAAATCTCTAAAGCAGAGTATAAAATCATCCATCCTTTAAGTTATACAAAAATATAGATCTGGGTCTTTGCTTAACAGATTAAATCTATAGCAATTCAATACTTGGCATGTACTCTATCGAACTTAACATGCAACAAACCCAATCTCATCCACCCACCACTCAACATGCATAATCATGCAAACTTACCCACTGAACAAGGTCATGCTCTTGCACCAAATTGGCTTGACAAAACTTGTGCCGAAAGCCAAAACCTATCAAAAGATACCTAACCAACCATTCCCTCCCCAATTCTAACTTTCCCCCGCACTAAATAAGTCATAACTGTACCTCGACCACCTCTGCCACCACGCCCCCCGCGTCCAGCTGCGGGAGCACCCCAGCCGCCACGGCCACCCCGTCCACCTCCTGGCGGATTATTTGAAGTTGCTTTCTTGACATCACAGTCCTTTGTGCCAATCTTCTGCTTGGCTTGTTTACATGCATTTTCACAAGCCTCTTCTGTCTCAAAGGTCACAAAGCAGAACTGGCGTCTTTGGTTCTTCACCTTATCAAATGGTAGTTCTACTTGAGCTACCTGTAAGTAATGAAAACCAAATTTTTATACACATTTAAATGTATATGTGGTAAAACAGGCTCCATGAACCTTCGATGAAGTCTTTAAAAAAAAAAAAAAACACAACAACGCTTACTTTGCCATATTTTTCAAAATATGCTTTTATATCAGCTTCAGGGTAGTCTGCTTCTAAACCACCAACGAAGATTTTTTTAATTCCAGGTCTGACCTTGGCCCGTTTGGGGTCAATGGTCTTTCCTTTAATGTTATGAGGCACATTCTTCATAACCTGAAAAAGGAAACTAATTATAATTTCCAAATAAGAGAAAAATTCGATGACAATATGCAAAGAGTAATCTGCATTTAGTCCCCCATTTACATTTACTATGTTTACTTTTAAAAAGCAAAAGCCCCGAAAATTCGAAATTTTCACGATTTTATGCCAGTGGCTGTCATGACAATCCTGACCTTCTGTAATGGCACGCACAGATGAATTGAAATCAGTTATCTCCCATCAAAAGGTAAAAATTAGAGCAACATTCGTGTCCTATGCAGAAACTAAGAATAACTTTCTCTGCGTTTTTTCCTATTGCTAGATTTCCAATGTTCAATCTGCTATTGGAAAAAATGGAGTTCATTAAGAATTCGTTCATCCAAGTATAACTGCCATTTACTAAATGATATACGACTTAAAAATCAATGAATGGAATGTACCTACATTCCTAGGTCCCGTGTTTGCAATGTCAACCTGCTGATTCCCCAAACAATTCCAAATACCCACAAAGTTTTACAATATACTGAAGAGGCAGAAGAAATGGCATACGTTCTGTGGTAACATTAGATTTCAGCGGGATGGTTAAGTGCATTAGTTCTACCACCAGTAAATTCTACAGGCGACTACGTTAACAAATGCAGCAAGGTTTTGTAGCTAAATCCAGCCAATCAAATTAAAAAAAAGGCCTAATTAAAAGTGATAAAATTTGGTTGTCATCGTAGATGGTACGTTTCAACTCCTAAAAAGTCAAGAATTGTAAGAGCTACAAATTTTACTCCAAACAACCTTTTTATTGGCCAGGTGAAAATGCCATCTAATGGAGAACCAGACATGAAAATGAAAAAGCAACTTTAGCGTGATCGTGCTGGAACACAGAAAAGGGGACTACCTTAATGCATTACACATATAAAAAGGATGTTCCTGTTGAGACTGTCTAAAAAGTACACTGCATTAATCTTACATTATACAATAGCAAACAGTAAATAAATTCAGAAACAACAGATTTTAAAAGAATATTTTAGATATAAGCAAATTACACAATATAAATAGAAGTATTTAACTGTAGGTGAGATGGTTAAAAGAAAATAGTAAATAACTGTACGAAAAGGTTAGCAATTCAACTAATTATGGTATATTGTACTTATTATCAAACTACTGGATTGATTCAGTTAGTGGGGGGTTTTTTTTGTATTTTTTTACAATTTGTTCAAGTTTTCTTTCTCCGTGTCGCAATTTTGTTAGAGTTTCTGCATTTGCAACTAAGTTTTTCGCAGCAGCCTTATTGCAAAAGTTTCAGCATTTAAATTATTTTTAATTTCAAAGTCCCTTTTCACTTCTTCATTACATCATAGATGTGAAATTCTAGAAGTGAAAATCTGTAGTAAGCGACCGTAAGAAAAGAGAAGCTGGACTGGCCAATTTGACCTTGACAGTTGTTCAACGGGGTGCAAGAGGCAGGAGTGACGTTCCTATTCCTGACCGGCAGGCAAAGGACATAGGCTGCAGTCGAACCCCACCTCTGCGAGAGAGTCAGATTTTGTATTTCATCCCATAAATTCAAAACAAATTTTGGATCATAGGGCCCCCCATAATTCTTTGCAGTTTTGGAATAATATCAGCAACTCCAAAAAAGCAGATTTATGAGTTTTCACAGAACTGTTTTATGCCTGGAGAACAGACAGTTTAAATATTTTGATATAGATTCCTTGAACATACCAGAAAATTCCATGAAAAGTTAGGTAATATTTTTGGTAAAGACCGATTTCCTAAGGAATATAAAAAATGGAATTTAATTTTAAAAAAAGGGAGATCCCAGAACATAATCACCCCAGTATTAAAGGAGTTACACAGTGTAAGTGACTTTAAGGATGGGTTTAAGGCACAGACCTTAACACCGAAGGCGGGTCATGTCATTTAATGTACCTCCCACAAGCATTCACATTGCTGCCATTGTCAAGCAGCAGTGTGCCAAGAAATGGAGGATGAGTATCACAACACATAGCTAATTGCATATAAAAAATTTTATACAAATATACCCCATGCTTACATTAACAACTGTTTCCTCTGACGAGAAAGTCACAAAGGCAAATCCACGAGATTTCCCAGTATTAGGATCAGTCTTGATAGTCACATCAGCAACTTCTCCAAACTTAGAAAAGTAGTCCTTGAGGTCCTCTGTAAGGGAATATATATATATATTCCATGTGCTAAATAAATTTACAGACCCCTAACTAGAAGCACCTTGCTATTGCTAACTGGCTATCGATAACCCAAAAACTCACTTTGTTCAGTGTCCCAGCTTATTCCTCCGACAAACAACTTCCTGAAAAGGGGAAAAATATTTATAGAACTCTGCCAAAAGCAAGCATCAGGTATAAGAAGAGTTAACATTTAAAAGATAGTTTAACAAAGCACATTATTTTACAGTTACCTTTAAAGAAACAAATTTTTACCGATGGAGACACAAATGAAAGTTACATTTTCCATAGAGTTACCTTTAAAACAGATTTTTTACCAATGAAGACACGAGTAAAGTTACATTAACATGGCCTCTGGAAATTGAAAAGTTACATTTATTTATATTTGCTCTGTAAAAGAATTAAGGTTGATTAATAAGTTTTTGGAGAGGCGCTTTTGTTTAACGATATGTTAGGACGGGCTGTATCTTATACACAGCATACTACCATAAAAAACCTAACATATACCATTAGCGTCTGCCGGCGATGTCCCGTTGGAGACGGCGAGAAACCTATTGAAGACAAAGGTATTGTAAGATCACAGCACATTCTATTGAACAATAAAAGTAGTATTGCCGAGTTTTCATGACTGCGTTACTCTTAAAGGTAGTTACGTTAACGCTTCGTTGATGTTTCGTTACACCACTTAAAAAAAAGCTAGCTGAAAATTTAAATCACATTAGCTTTAAAACAAGAATGCAGTCTTAGGAATAAAAATTTATTCATTAAGATTAACGAAGGTTACAATTCCATATAACGACGTTATCCTTCCAGAATGTTGATTACACTTAGAGATAGGTTACAGCTTGGATTGGTTTCATTACATTTAGAAAGCTTTTTCAATACATTTCCTCTTCTTAGTCAATGAAAAATTCTTATCCATTAGCTTTTCTCTTCCAAATATTATCTCACCAGACAGCTTACAAAAGCTTATAACATACCTTTGGCCATCCATTACACAAGGCGATGATTGCCATTAGCTTCGTTTCTTCTGTTCCATTACACCAGGTCTGAAAAAATGCTCATGTGAGGCAGTTTCCACACTAGCCTACAAATGTTTACGAAAAGATAGCATTGCTCGTTCTATAGATTCTTTTTATTCTCTTTAAATTTTGATGTCCCAGGTTACAACTCCATATTTCTAGAATACGTTAAGTGCTATGGTACACACGCATGTGCAAGTATTGAAATATCACAGGAATTTGTAATTTTATGGCTGGAGTCTTAAGACCAATTTGAAGACAGGGAAACCAAAATGCTTTCCGATGAAGTTACAGACTAGAAAAAACTTTACAGCCTGATGGCTTAAAATTGCATGTTAGGTAGCACATTGTCAAATTTTTCTCCAACGTTTCTTTGCCCTCATGGTATTTCCTATCCAGTCCGTGCTTGTTACAGCAAAGTTCCCGACCACACTAGACTTTAAATCGTAAACTAAACTTTGAATTAATCTTCAGTTTCATTTCACAAAAATTTCATTTGCATAAACTTTAGCTATTCCAGGTTTAACCCCCCCACCCCCTCCCAATTTCATTCTTCTAACAAAACTATCTAACCGATCACAAACTAAGCTTTCAACCAAAATTCTGTTGCAGGAAAGGTAGCTTTTCATTCACGAAAAACTAAGCTATCTCGAACCATAATAACAGCAATTTTCCCCCAACCAATTCCAGGTTTGACAAAGTGTTTTTCCAACTTTTAGAGGAGACTTCAAATTCCAGGCAAATGAGAACTCTGCATTTGTCATAACCCCACCACCTTCAACGTTCACAATCTATTAAATGTGCTTTTAAAATTTTTTTTTTAAAAAATGAATATCACCCCATCTTGCATGAAGCCATGCCTCCAAGGCATTTCTTCTGACAAATGCTGCTTGGACAAAAAGATTGACAATGTGCTCCAGATGCACAATCTCCATCTGAAGAAATCAAACACCTTCAATTCCAAAATTCAGTCATAAATGACCAAATTAGAAAACAATTAACCTTTAAGAGCACTATGTAATCAAACCAACAATTTCTTTCCTTTACCACCACATATTCTCCAAAACATATTAGCCAAAAACATTGTGCTAGTGTATAAATAAAACAGTTACACATACAAAATTTTTGTACAATGGTTTGGATGTATCTCTTCATTAGAACAAATACGTGCAAACGAAAATCTAAAATAGTTCTAGCTTCTGACTCCGTTTGCACATTACTTGTTCTGAAAAAGGAGGTATCCCTCGAAACTAAACAAATTTTGAATGTGTAACTGATTGCATTCTCCCCAACCTATTCATTTCATGACTCATACTATTCTTATTCCTACTTTTTTTTTTCCTATTTTCTTTTGCATTCCGACTGACAATTTCACTCATTATGCAATCAGTAACCCAACAATATCTGCAGTAAGCACACTAATATCTTGACTTTATTTTGTGTATTCCAGAATATTCAAAGGTATCACTGTTAACGTAACTTAAAAACACTATCTGAAAAACTACCCAAAATGTGGAACTCGTAAATTTGTCACCAACCTCTAATGAAACCCAAAGATTTAGTCTTTGCAATTTATTTTTTTTTAACTGAACGTCTTCGCGAACGTTCAATTTAATAATAAGTTCCTACATCAAGAAGTAACAAAACTAATGCTCTTTTAAGTGCTGAAGCTCTAACTTCAAAATCACTAAAATCAAAACTATAAGAGCGATATAGAATAGAAAAAATTCCACAACCACCCAAGCAAAACCACCATTTTAGATTATCCAGTGAGAAATAACCTTACAAAATGAGTATCGATAAAAGTTACAAATGAGAAAGGTGTTGCAGGGTGTCTACCCAAATTCTGTTTCAAACTTCCCTGACTTTTCCAGGTTTCCAGACCAAATCTTAATCGGTTTCCAGTTGCTAATTACAGTAAACACACAGCAAGCACATTGCATAATCAAAATAAGTTTTAAGGCTATAAAATCCATTAATGCACATCCCAAAACTAACTCAATTAGTGAATTTACAAATACAAAACCTATTAAAATTGAACACCTTTACATTAAAAACTTGCATTAAATATTTACATTTTCATTTGCTCCTTTTTCGAATTCATTACAAAAGCATTTAACTACATAATCACAAAGTTGACTTCATCTTCCATTCCATTTAAGGGGTTCTCACGACTATTTTGAAGGAAAATTCAAACCTCTAGAACACTTACAACTGATCTTGGTGTAAAGAAATTAAATATGAATTTCTGGCTTTATGAATGTATCTAAGTTAGTTGTTTAAAAAATGAACTTTTTAATGTTAAGTATTTATATTTTTTCAATGCATGCAACTTTTGCATGCATGATGAAAAAAAGTTTCGCCAAAATTTAAATGGTGGTGGTAATGAACTTCTATGACAAAAATTATAGTATAATAAATTCCCCCGCGAAAACTCACAAAAATCTCGCCCCGGAGGCTTTTCTGTGTTGACCATATTTGGCAATTGTGTTATCCCTGCGGAGGGTAATAATACCTTAACATGGCAAAATAAGTTATATACATAGATTTGTTTTGTTCTAGGATCTTTAAAAAATATTGAATATTTACTAATGAAAAACATTTGTCACAATTTGAATGTATCGATTTTCATATGTATATGTTTCATATTTCTTTTCCACAATACTCAAATGTTGGAATTTTTAGTTCAGAATTTTAGTGTAAAATAGTATTTTTGAAAAGTTTCCTGCAGGCAATTGAGGAAAATTTTAACAAGTTATTTATTAGAACAACGAATTTCAAATTTCCCCTCCTGACTTTTCCAGTAAGAAAAAACTGCCTTTTTCAGGTCTTCCAGATCAGTAGACAGCCTGTGTTACCATACCATGCTGTAACAGTGAAGAACTCCACAGAAATGTAACTGGATCATGTTCTCAAAACAGAGCTCACTTCTTCAGGTCTCACAAATACATAAAATTTCAGTCATTCTGCGAGTGCAGAATAGATCCATCAGGCAATTTCATTCCAAACATGGTTTCCTGATCTATTGTTTCTGGCAACCTTGTTACTTTTAATTTGGTTTTATATGGTTTTGATGCAAAGATTATCAGCGTGTTTTTAGTAAATGTGCCCCTCCCCCAATTACGTGTACTGATTCAAGAATAGTCCAGTGTCCAAAAACCAACGTTCCATCATGGAATAGTCATTACTGGCTCTGGCATCACTTTTTGGCAATGTTGTAAAAAATTGCCAAGGTGGTACATCTATTCTGCACTTTTACCAGTACCTTTAAATACATATACATTAGAAACAAAAAATTGTATAGTACACAATTCTGCCAACAGCTAATTTACAGGAACGTGACAATTCGAAAAACATGGGAAATGGGACTTTGCTTTTAAGAATGTCACGGAATTCAGTGGAACGAGACACCTGCCTCCATATCTAATGGGACTTCAGCACTGTCATCGTCACATGGCAGATATAACCAACGATACATCAATTTACAAAAAAACATGGTAGACAGGCAACTCAAGCAGATAACTGCAATTTGGTGTTAAAAATATGATTCTACAATATCCAATGGAAGCAGCTTGAATCCACTTTTCTACACGTACAACCAATGAACTTGAATGAAAAGGTTAAGTAATTTAAACCACTTTTAGCCCAACTCATACATTGGTTGGACTGTGTAGGAAGGGGGGTGTTCCAAACCACAAAACAGTCCCAGGTCCAATAACTTCAAAAACTTGTTAAATATCAATTTATTGCTCCCAAGACACTTGTCACCTATACCTAAATACACAAGATACATGAATCATGCCAAGGCTCCAATACTTCCTAAATACAAATTCGCATATGCCTTTTAGAGGGTTCCAACTGGCGGTGGGGGAGAAACAAAAAAAAAACCGGATTTCTCAGACAAAACTCCCGCCAATCACAAAACCTTAAACTTCGGCTTTTGATTCTTTAGTTTTGAAAAGGGCCAAGTTATAAGAAAACTTTACACTAAGTAAAACCCTATAGATGGAAATTATAGGATTTAATTTTATACATAAACATAGAACGTTTTATACTCATATCCAAACCTGATTTCCAGTCACTAATTTCAACGAATACATAATGCATTAAAATTCACATAATCGAAATGAGTTCAAAGGGCAAAGATGCATTTTGGTATAATTTTACATAAATTTTTGTACAAACAGGTAATTTGAGATAAGCTTAGTCAGAAGTATAAACGTTTTACAAAATTTCCAGTACACAATGTAGTGCAAATAGTCCAGAAAAATCATTTCATTGGCTGCTTATTATAACAAATTTCCCTAACATGGGCCTCTGTTCAAAATTTCTGACCTTGACTGGTCCCAAAAAAGTTCCCAGACATTCACCTGCTCAGTAGACACCCTGCTTTATTGAATTCAAAAATTTATCAAAGCACACTTGAAATCGGCTTGTATCTGCACTTCTGAGCAAATCCATTGCCAATGGTTGAGAGTTATATACGACGGTCATACATTAATTCAAAGTTACAACTACTGACTAGTTTTAATTACCCAAGTTACACTAGGTTTTGATATCATGGCACATCAAAACTTGAAATGGATGCCAATGGAGCCTTTGACACATTCATATATAATTTACATTTTAAATAAATTTAAACTATCATTCCACTGACATGAACTCCAACTTTTTGGGTTCGTACAAGCGTAAAATTGAATTGTTTCAAGATTTGAGGGGGTAAAAACACTCAAACCTTCATTCACATTTGCAGCTAAAGTTTAAAAATATCCTTTAAACATTGTGAAATTGATATTGTTACTGGTAACAATGAAAAGCACCTTCACGTGAAGACACAGTCGAAAGTATTGTTACATGAAAAATAAGTTTGTTATATAAAAAATAATATATAAACAATCCAGTGAACTATTTGGAGGGCGGAATTTTGAAAGCAACCAACTATTATTCCACTTGAAGGGGCTTGACTTTTTTTTTTTCTGTAGTTAATCAACGAAGTAAAATAAAAACGAATTCAAAGTTAATAACAAAAGTTGAAATTAGTACTATGTGTACATTATAATTATAATGGGCAATGAAAAAAAATGCGAGATTGAATTAAACTCACAATAAATAATTAATAGAACTTTCCACACTTCAGATGTTCATTATTTGCCATTAATACGTTAAACATCCAGTACTTAGAAACGATGATAAAGGATTGGGTTTTCCGAATCAATACGACGATACGGGGACGCCGCGCCATTTTGCAATCGCCAGGCCAAGCCTGTAACGGATCCGTCATCTTGGAATTTTACCGAAAATTAGAAGGTACAATTTTAGATTAATTAGTTTATATTAATTTTCTTACCGATCCTCATCAGACGGAGATTTGGGGGGTACGTCTAAATTAGTACCATTTATACAATCTTGGGTGTTGGAATCTCCACCATCGCCCATCATGGCTTCTTGCTGATACTGTTGTTCGCCGTAGTTTTGGTCCCCATAGTCGCCGTATTGTTGGTCATCAGCGAAATTGTCCTGACCATACTGTTGCTGATCTTCACCTGACATGATATAGTTAACGGACGCAAATAGTAACAGAGAAAAATTCTTTCGAATCTTAAACTTTCAAGACGCAACGAATTCACCGCAATGCAGTCGCAGCGATTGTCCAACAAAGAAGAACGCAGACGTTCAATAACGGATAGAAACCGGGTAATGACGTCAGACTATCCAGAGTTGCGTCGCGTGTGATACTTCACTTTTATGAAACGGTTAAAGGTATCAAGTGCAAGTGGACGGGTCTTGTATTGTGGAACGCGAAATAGCCCGTCGCATTTCGCAGCATGCTGATTAGACACAAATTGCACTTGACACAAGCTGAACAGAGGCTAATTGAGATTGCTTATAAACAAGGTTATTACATTAAATAAACATTAATTACCCGTGATTGTGAACAAGTTTATTAAACTGAGCAGTAATACCTGAACATATCAAAACCGATGAGTCTATAATAAAGAGTTCACATAAAAAAAATGAAAGTATAAGAAAATTAAATATGAGCCTATTTTACTTAGGTATTTTATAACGTCTGAAACTGGTAGAAATTCTAATCGTGGCGGAAAGTAAATGCTTACTAATGATTTTTCATTTTCTAAATTCTATTAAAAATGAAAAATCAATGTAAAAAATTGCAGAAATATGTTTTTTCTTGAATTTTAAAACACCGTTTGTTTGGACAAATTTCTTGGGTAATTTTTCAGTTCTAGACGTTTCATTGGTGCAGACGTACCACGGGGGATCAGTAGGTATGGCATACACACAATATGCAGAGTTGTCAACTGTTGGCGAGGAATCACCAACATTTAAACAAAATCACCAACATTTGGACAAAATTACCAACATTTGGTCAAATTCACCAATCGAATAGTTGGTTTTATGATTTGGCAATATTCGCTTAGGGTACTTTTCGGGTTTCCGCCTCCTCATCTAACCTGCGATGTATCGTTCCTCATGTTTAGAAGTGCAATTACTGTCTTCGTAAAGATACAATTCGCAATTTTAATTATTATCTTTTTAATTTTTACAAATGCACTGAACATTTATATTTTCTCACGTTGCCTTGAAATACATCGAAATTTCTTAATTTGAAATTAGAAATAAATAATTTTAAATAAATTTGTTTCATCGTGAGTGGGACTCGTAGTAGTTATACGTTTGCCTAGTACGCCGTTATCCCGAGTTTTACTCCCAACGGTGCCAAAAAAAAAAAGAAACGCTAACTGTTCACTATAATCCAGGAATTGATTCCCTAGGTTAAAAAGGTTTGTATTTCTCGGAAAACTGTAGGTCCTGGCATAACATGACTCTTGCTGATCTTGCGCCATAAAGCTCCCAAACAAACAAATTCTCATAATGAGTGTCTGCAAACGCATATTTTCCAAATAGAATAGAAAGTTTAAATTTATATATACATTGAATGATAGTGGTTAAGTGACTGCATTTTTTTTATTTCATTTAAATTAATTATGTTACTTACTGTTTTGTATGTTCTATATAATGGATATATAAAACACTTAACTGCGTTATATATTGCTTTTGAATATTATAAGTAGGTGCAGCAAAATAAAACAGTGGAATTTCGTTATAAAGACCTTTAAGTTCCCGCAAATCTGCGTTTATATATACTGGAATTATAAAGGGATTTAAATACTTGTTATATTAAATTATAATTATATGGATACTTAAATACCTTAGCGTAGATAGGAAAAGTCAGCTGTAACTCTACACACACACATCGCAATAAAATTTTGTATATTTAACATAGGAATATATGAGTTGTAGCTCTGTAACCCCTCCCTTATGAACTTTCTGCCTATGCCACTTGTAAATACATGGTAAATTGTTTTTAAATTAAAACATGGCAGAAAATATTTGTATCCGTTTGATTGCTGAAAAATAAAAAACACGTAATTATAATAAAACCTATTTTTGTCACGACGGTAATTTTTTATTTTCACTTTTTTT
>QLNU02014176.1:31799547-31810249 GCA_006491805.2 Dysdera silvatica | reverse complement strand
AAAGCTTGACCTAAAAAATAACAGAGAAGTAAGAAGACAAGTCGGAAGCGTCGCGTTCAAATACGGAAGGCGCTAACCATCTGCAAAGTGCTGGTTTTTTTTTTTACCAAAAAACATAAAAAATATGAATTTTTGAGGGGCCAGTAGAAAATTGCACGCGAGTATCTTGTATAAGGTTTTCCGTAGTTTCTTTGGTATCGACCGTAAAATCGTAAGGTGGAGTTAAAATCCATATAAATTGGCATCTCTGCACGCATGGAGTGAAGCAGGCCACAAGAAGTCTGATTCCACTTGGAACCAAGAACAGACGGATACTCCCTCCTGCGTTTTGTGAGTTACGTAGTCACGTGCATTAGAAGACACTTTGGTGCCGTAAAATGATGATTCGATATCGCATTGCGATTTTCACTACGGGCCGCATTTGTAATGTATAACTTTAGAGTTTTAGGCTAAAATTGCTCCCAAAAAAATATTTCATTTATGACTTTTCTATGTCTTCCATGTTTTTTTTTTTAAATTCCATGACTTTTCCAGACCTGGTAAATGCAAAATAAAATTTGATAACTTTCCACGATTTCCATGACCCGTACAAACCCTATAAACGATGCAGACTATAAAAATGTCTATAAAAAAAGTATATAAAAATGTATGCAAATAATTAAATATACGAGTATGTTAATAGACTTAAATCTTTAAGGCTTTTGGATATTTTTTCTTGAATGTAGTTGAGGGCTGCCAAAAACATTCTTACAGACTGCATGCAGACCACAGACTGGACGATCATGGTATACATACTACTGAAATCCCACAACATCATTGCATCTGACCTACCGGCAATATGAGTCTTATCACACCGTAATTGCTTTTCTAAATGTCTTTGTAAATATATGAATATTGCCGATTATTTATGTTTAACCAATTTCTGATTAAGCGTCAGTTAAACATGGAAGAAAAATAAAAAAAGAAAAAAAAAGGGGGAAAATATGGACCAGATGGAAATACAGACTTTTACATAAAAGATGGATCTGCTGGGAGCCATAGGGTAATAATATCTCACTTTTCCTAAGATATTATTACCCTTCTCAGGGTTAACACAATTGCCAAATAATGGTTAACACACAAAGCCACTGGGGCATGTTTGCTTTGTAATTTTTTTTGTGGGAAAATCAACATTTAAGCTCAAAGAAGAGGTTTTTTTTTTTGCAAAAACGAAAAAGAGACATCGTCTTGGCTGGAGTTGGACCGGAGAGCCTATGCATGAACTAGAAGAGTACCCACTGAGTGTTTATATATTCATATACATGGAAGTGCCAGAAAAATTGGTACACCTACCTAATATCGTGTAGCCCCCCTCCGTGCGCATGCACGCAGAAGTGCCGCAACACGACGTGGCATGGACTCGACTAATGTCTGAAGGTATCCTGGAGACAATTCACACCAGGAATCCTGCAGGGCAGTCCACAAATCCATAGGAGTGCAAGGAGGTGGAGATCTCTTCTGAACAGCACGTTGCAAGGCATCCCAGATATGCTCGATAATGTTCATGTCTGGCGATTTAGGTGGCCAATGGAAGTGTCTAAAGTCAGAAGAGTGTTCCTGGAGCCACTCGGTAGCAACTCTCGATGTGTGGGGTGTCGCATTATCATGCTGAAATTGTCCAAGTCCGTCGGAATGCACAATGGACATGAATGGGTGTAGGTGATCGGACATGATGCTTACGTACCTGTCACAGAGTTGTCTCTAGACGTATCAGGGGTCCCATATCACGCCAACTGCACACGCCCCATACCATCACAGAAGCTCCACCAGCTTGAACAGTCCCCTGTTGACATGTAGGGTCTATGGATTCATGAGGTTGTCTCCATACCCGTACACGTCCATCCGCCTGATGCAATTGGAAACGAGACTCGTCAGACCAGGCAACGTGTTTCCAGTCATCAACAGTCCAATGGTGGTGTTGGTGGGCTCAGACAAGATGTAAAGCTTTGTGCCGTGCAGTCAACAATGGTACACGAGTGGACCTTCGTCTCCAAAAGCCCATATCAATGATGGTTCGTTGAACAGTTCGCACGCTGACACTTGTTGATGCCCCAGCATTGAAATCCGCGGCAATTTGAGGAAGTGTTGCACGTCTATCTCGTTTAACGATTCTCGTCAGTCGTCGAAGGTCCCGTTTTTTCAAGGTCTTTTTCCGGCCGCACCGCTGTCGAAGATTTGATGTTTTACCGGATTCCTGATATTCACGGTATACCCGTGAAATGGTCGTACGCGAAAATCCAAATTTTGTCGCTATCTCGGAGATGCTATGTCCCATCTCTCTTGTGCCGACTATAACGCCACGTTCAAAATCACTTAAATCTTGATAACCTGCCATTGTAGCGGCAAGAACCGATCTAACAGCTTTGCCAGACATCTCTTGTCTTATATAGGCGCTGCCGACCGCATCGCGTTACGCTGATTGGTTGCAAAGCTCCGTTATTTGCATACGCACGCCTGTACCAGTTTTTCTGGCACTTCAGTGTATCTATATAAATGTCATTCCTGAATAGCGGACATATAACCGATTGTGGCTTTGCGGCCCTGGGGAATTCATTCACTGAGCAGGATAATGAATTAACACTTGATATTAATAACCAATATTACCATCCCTTACAGATTTCATTGCGTCCTGCGGTCAAACAACAGCCGCAAAGACTGGGAGCTTGTGTGAAAGCCAGGGCAGACAATTCAAATGTTAATTTATGTACCCTAAAAAGAGCACATTAGGGTATTGATTTACCAAAAAAATGTTTAAAAATTCATTTACGTTTAGAGTACATTAAGAAAAGAGCGTGCGTCAGAATTTATGAGAACACTAGGTAAGAGAGTGGATACAGGGGCCATGACATACCCCACCAAACATATTTTTTCACTGTAAAATATTGCAATTTTCATGATAAATGGTGTTGTTCCAAGACAACGTCAAATTGTATACTTGACTCCCACCCCCAAATGAAAGTCTGTGTCTGCCCCTGACTAGGTATTGACCTGTTATTTGCTGGAAAAGAAATTGTCTCTTGCAGGATGGACACCATCGGCAGTTTATTCTTTTACAGTTTAATAGGTTCTGTGGTTAATTCATTAAAAGCGCCACGAGAAAATGTCATTATAAAACTGCAACGTATTCCTCTCGACAGAAAATTTTCCCCACAAAAGTTTAAACGATGTTTGAACCTTTGTTTTAAATAGCAAGTGGCTAACAAATCTGCATTCTACGCACTCAACCACGTTTTTCCATGAATCGTGTTTTAAAGTTCACCTAGTTGTATGAATTTCAATACTAATGTTGAAAATAACTTTATCCAGGCTGAATCCATAAAAATTCTCACGAAAATTTTTCGTTCTTTTGAGGTTGTAAATTAGATAATACGTTATTACTAAATCATAAAATAGTCAATTCTAAATTGGAGAATAAGAAGTTGCTCTGGGAATTAAAAACTGGAAATTATGAACGAATTTTAAATTGTTTGATCATTTATTATTTCATGCGTGGCAACAATATCTTATCATCTCAGTTTTCTATAATACTTTTATCTGTTTATTTTACATTATTTATATTTTTTATTTTATATTATGTATACTTTTGTTTTATATTTTTGTACTTCATTTTATATTATTGCATCTCAACGATGTTCTGTAGGCTAGTTTTTTAAAATGCGAAGTTTTATGTTACAATAATTTTCAACATCCACGTACAAATAAACTCAAACTAGAGCTTTTTTTGTTTAGGAGAAAAAGAGACGCCGTCATCACCCTAGACTCGAACCAGGATCGCTCCGTTTTAGGTGTTTATACTTTCTCTATGGCAATAGACGAAAGTGAAAAGAAACGGTTGTTTTTGAGTAGCAACACTACGTATTTGACGTAAATTCGTTTTCTTAAAATGCAGTTTTATGTTTGTACTTTCTCACAGTGGCGGATTTTATTAATAGGTCTACGGTGGCAAACTTACAACAGCGAAAGCTTTGTGAAAGCGTGCAGTGCCGGGGACAGGATTCATGGAGCCCCTAGACAATTTAGCAGATTAAGCCCCCAACCAATTACATTTAATGATAAACTATGCTATATTATTCTCGAGCCGAAGCCCTTGATCACGGACTTGTAACAGCGATTGACTATTTTAGTTAATTGAATTGATTTCTCAGAAATACTTCCTAGATGTCGAAATAGGGCACGATTTTTGCGTTCGCCGGACCATCTATTTAAACGAAAATAGGCCGCCAATATATCTATCTTTTCTTTTGCGGGAACATCACACAACCGATAAAGTTAAAAACAAACGGAGATGAATGCATTGCCCAGCGTATAATCTGAAAATCTTTAGCCGCCAAATATAGCCATGGCGTTAAGAGTTCTTTAAGACAATGGCAATTCTTGACTAGTTATTTTTGAGCATGACCTTAGATTTTTTTTTAAAAAGAAAAAGAGACAACGTCCTGGCCCAGAGTTTGTTTGTTTGTGGTTTCTAGGCTCAAAGACCACAATGTTCACGCTGTGCCGGCACCTACTTTTTTCCGCGGAATTCGAGAACCTCTGGACCTACGAGTGGAATTCAAAAAGTAAGTTCTCCTAATTTTTATATCGCATTACGCACGATACCGGAAGTCCATGTGGGCAGGGAATTTTAGTTTGGGTTCAATGGCGGCACTTGGATCCAGTTTGGTGAAGTTTCAAGCCTCATTTGATAGCCGACCGCCATGCATTTTAGCGGATTCTACCCAGTATAGAATTTGCTCTTTCTGGTCACAATATTTACTTTGGCCCCGCCTCTTATTGAGTCAATATTTACTTTTTTCTCATGACCGACACAAGATTTAACATTGGTTTTTATGTACATAAAGATTTGCATGAGATTCCGAGTTCTGATCTCGGCGGGTTAAGATATCCTCTATACGCTCTCGCTATGCTTTTCTTGCTGGACCGCAAACTTTCTGGCCTGATCCTTCTGACGTCTTCGACGCCATTTTTCGTGTCACCAGCGATCCTGGCGGTCTCCTTTGCCTTCAACCCTGGAGCGATTCCAGATTTGAAATCACGTTGGCTTCCCTCGCGCTCGCAGCCTACTGATTGAGTCCGGCCTTTCCATTGATGGTGTCAACTTCCGTGTCTTACTTGTAGCTGAATCCAGTTGTTGGGTCCGGGTGAGAAACTTTCCATTTCAATTTCTATTGTGACCTCCCTGACCATCTCCGCCGCCCCAAATCCGATCTCATCTGGGAAAAATGACGCGGAGGCTACAATTTCTACAATGGGACCTAGAAGATTAAAATGGAGTAAACAAAGCCCATTCCCGATGTCATCTTCATACAGAAGTTTAAAATCAACATCCATTGCCCGGTGATCACTCGCAAATGCTTTCTTTGCAACGCTGCCGGTCATCTTAAGCGAATTGTCCCACCCCTCCATCTGATGGTGAAACTTCGTCTCCCGCCACCCCCGTCAACGTGGACTAGCACGCCGGTTCCACTAGCTGACCATCTTCTACCCGACACCATCACCACCTCATCGCTACAATCCACACCTAAGAAGAAAAAGAAAAACCGAAGGCGTTCATCTGCCAAAAAAAGTCACCTTCATTTACAGCCTACTGGAGGACATGCCGCCTATGACCACCTAGACTCCGCCCAATCGCCCGATGGACTCCTCTCAGTTTTTGCATGACGTCACCTGTACTCTTTAATGATTGGCTGTCCCGGCCAAATTTTCCTATTGGACAATTCGACCTCATTTTTCTCTTTCATCTCGTCCAGACTTCAAAATCCTTCTAAAACTTCAGTCAACTGCTCTGGACACTTGCTGTCCTTATTGCGCTGATTTCTAAATTTAATATGGCCTGTCTAGATAAAATTCAAATACTTTCTATAAATCTCGCTATTACTTCTCTCATTTCATACAAATTTAATCACACATTATCCAACATTTAAACACCCTCATTTGGGGATAAACGAATCTTTTTTGTAGGTGCCCCATTTAACATGGTAATCTAAGCTAGGCTTTCATTACAAGCATGCAGGATATAACTTGCAAATTATTTTTCCAGGAAATTTTACCTGTAGTTTCTTGGGGAATGTCAATGAAGTGATTTCATTTTGTACAAAAGAAATCACAAATGAACGTTCTGCATAAGTAAGTACATATCGCTGCTCTATTTTTTTTTTCCAAACGCTATTGACTGAATAGTTTAATTTTATTGACATGTATTTATTGTACAAATCTAATCATTAAATAATTTAATATCTTTATTTCCGCAGATTCAGTCTGCAGAAAAGTTTTTTTGGCAAATGCGTCGAACTTTTCTACCCACAATTTAATGTACAAATCTAATTATTAAATAATTTAATGCACGATTTTATTGTTGATAGAAGATATTGTGAAGTTTCGTTAACTCTATCGTAAAATTATTTATCGTTATCTAAATAGATAAAAAAAACCCGACTACTAAAATAGAATATTAATAAATAACGTAAAGCCATGAATTCTCGAAATGCTATTTTTGTTATCATTAGCGAGAATCGAAATTAGGAATGAAATTTGCAGGCTTACTAATCATTGACAGTTTATGGATGGGCATATGTAACTTTCGGCGACGAAGTTACATCTTGCACGTTTTTAACGCAAACCTGGATGCTACAAGAGACGTGCATTCCCGTGTCGGAAATGAGAAATAGGTAAATATTGACTCATTAAAAGGCAGAGCCGAAGTAAATATTGCGACCAATCAGAATGAGCGAATTCTATACTGGGTAGGATCAGGTAAAATGCGACAGTCATGGAGACCCCACTTCGTTTTGCTGCCAGCTCTGAAATAAGCAGTGCGATTCGTTTTTCCACCTCAAAAAAAGGAATTGGCCGTGGACATCCATCGTCAGTTACGCAGTGTTTATGCTGAAGATATCACGTCTAAGCAAATGGTTCGTCGTTGGCGAACGATGTTTATTGAAGGTAGAGAAAATTCACAACGCTCGACCTCACACTGCCAAAGCAACGAAGGAGCTTCGGCAGAAATTTAAATGGAATATTTTCGAGTACCTTCCTTAATCTTCTGACCATGCCCCAAGTGACTTCCACCCGTTTCGTGAATTTAAAAATAATTTCGGCGGTCGCAGCTTCGCCAATGACATAACAAAGCACAAGAGGAGGTCCAAAACTGGTTTCAGAATTTGGCAGCAAATTGGTATGACGAGGGAATTAAAAAATTGCTGTCTAGGTACCAGAAATGCTTGGAAAGGGGTGGAGATTATGTGGAAAAATAGTGTACAAAAGTAAATAAATATGTTTGATAATTTTGTAATTATTTTTTTATTTTTCCTTGATAAGGGAAACTCACGTTTCGAATACCCTTTGTACAATTTTCCTTAGGAATCCGAATTTCTTAAGGCCTAGGAAACCAAAGCCTTGGACTATAGTGAGCAGTGCCACCTGGGAGTCAAACCGGTTGTCCTCCGTATGAACCAGCGTACCTTAACCTGCTTGGCAACCAGAACACAGGAATGATGTTTATTTTTTATCGTACTTAAAGTTTGCAACATATAATATTACTTTTTTTTTAGGGTTAAGGCAATTGCTAAATGGTCAATATATAAAGCTTTGTGTCTTATACACACTAGTTAATCAGATTGATAGTAAAATAAAACTTAATGCTTAATTTTTAAAATTTATTACCACAATTTTTTTTTTTTTTTTGCTGAAATAAATGAAACAAACATGTCAAAAAAATGCAATTGCTTTTCTTTATTATGTGTACATCGTAACAATTTTTCATCATAACAGTCGATATATCTTGATGCTCAGGAATAAAATAAGACAAAATTAGCTCGAAAGAAAATGACATATGCCACAAAGCTGATGGTCTTTTCTACGTCTGATCTGCAATGATCATGTTGGTTTGCAGACACAAAATACAGGCATACTGACTAGTGTAGGCATAAAGAGCGCTATTTCTTTATGGGGGAAAATGATAAATTTCAATAGAGCTAAATGGGGGAAAAAATTCCTGGCCCGCTAGCTAGAAAACACAACAATGAAAGTATCTAACCATGTCAGACAGTAAGAGCTCACCCAACATACCGCACCTATCATTCCACCGAAGATAATAACGCTTTTGAATTTGTACATATTGTTGTTGGTTTAAGAGTACTAATAGACACTGATTTCAGACATTGAAAAATGTAAGATTAACTGGGACATCTTATAGAACAATATATACAACAGTTGAATCAACTGTTCTGCATGTAATAAGGTTCCAACCTGGACCACAAGCGCCAAGGCACCAAAACAGACGCAAAAAATATATATATATTATACTCGCCATCCCCTTTAAAGGAATCCTCAACAAGATGTGCTTGCCAGTGCCTCGCTGGAACAAAAGTATTTGAAATGTGGGTGAAGGGCTCGTGTCATGAACAGACCGGAAACATTGTTGATGTGGCACATGGCACCAAATGCCATTGCATATATGCAACAAGAGATGTGGCATTTTTCACACAGAAGATCAGGATAATCAAAAATGCTGTTATCACGTAATTGATGATGAATGAAATGTGGCAAATTATTCATGACATGATATAACTGCCGAATGCGCATCAGAATCTATCACAAAAATGCATTATGCAAAATAAAATGCTTTGTTAAATGTTTAAAGAGTTTAGTGAGTTCTGCTCTAAATACACGATAAACGTGAGTGCGTACCTACGAAACAAAGACAGTGCACAAATCATCAATTCAGTATTACTAGTTGCACGTAAAACATACTCAAAATTCTCACTGGCACGTGCAAATATAAAAACACCAAAATATAAAGTGCACACAACAGGCAATAAAATCAGGGGAAACAGTTAAAATCCTTATGCAATTCATAATGCCTTTTAAAATTAATCCCCCTTTTGATGATAGAAAACAACGAACTTTTTTAACCTGAGGCACATGCTCAATTCACTTAAAAAAAAAGAAAGAAAAAAGTATGAACTTAACTAGAAGCTTTTTAAAAACAAAAACAATTTAAAAGATAAAGAGTATAATAAAACAGAAGCTGCCAATATTTGCTTAGATTATCGAAGGTTTGAAATAGGATAATAAAAAATCATGCATACCCATGCATTTCAATTTACAAAATCCATAATTTCTTTGAAAAAAATTTATCTGAAAGAATACGAATAAAAATGGCAAATTTCATAACCTTTGCAATCTTTCTCCCCTTACCCATTTTTTTCAAATCTCCCCGCCCTTGGACTTGTTGCCCAATACATGGTGTCAAATCATTTGTCAGTTACGTATGATGGCTACGTTACAAACGTATCTTATAATTATGATACTAAATTGTCAACAATGTTTACAGTTTATGTACATTTTATGCAACTTAATGCAGTTGGCTTCTAAAACACTGTCAGTTTAAAAGCTAAGTATATACACAAGTATGCACACCAACGGGCAAAACTTCAAGGTAGCCAAATTTAGTATACCATAAAATATATGTACAGTACATTTGAAAAGTAACAACTAAGTTTCCATCAATGAGAGCTGAGTTCTTAATGACAGCAGGTAACAAATTATTTAAATGTTTCTTTAGAGATAAAAACGATGATCTATAAACGCTATACACTAAATCTTGAATGCCTGGGAAATAAAAACACAATGAAAATAACACAATAGTCAATTTTACAAACCGGAGTATCACATTTTGCGCTAATGCATCATCATCTCAACCACCTATAAGAACTACCTCCTCAGAATCACAGACGATTTGAAGCACAACAGATGCCCCTCCCATTTTCAGTTTAGCGTCGCATGATCGAATTTAATGGCTGGGGAGGGAGATTCCCACTGATGTGGTAACTATATGTTGTATACATAGCGTTTTGAGGCCTTGTGGCTTGCAGTGTCTCCTGGTATGGTGTCTGACCATGCATATTAACATTCACCATTCCCATCTGAACAGCAGCAGGTGGCAACTGACCTTGGTTTATGAAACTAGCATTAGCAATATATCCAGTATTTAACATGGCGGCAGCTGGAGATGCTTGCTGAATTCGATAGCCTACACCATTCAAAGTCTGGTAACTGGCAACAAGATTTGGACTGATGGCCATATTGGGGCTACGTTGCATCTGCCGGTGGTGGAAATGGTATTTGCCATAGCCATGGGAATTAGGTGGCATTGGCAACTGGGATTGCAAGTTTGACATGGCAGGAGTCAATGTGCGTTGAATCTGTGGAGGTGGTGTCATATTAACATGTGGAGAAGGTGGAGTCATATTAGGAGGTGGAGTCATTGTGTTACATGCTGGATTGGGGACAATATCCATTATGCCATTTGTCAGTTGCTGGAGCTTTGCAAGACTGCAACTGGTGCCAATTTGAGAGGGAGTATTTGGAGTAGGTGTCGGTGTAGGGGTTGGAGTGTACGTATAACTTGGGGACTGAATGTGAAAACCAGAAGGGACAGAAGACACAGAACATGAACTTGGGGCAGGAGTGGGTGGCGCAACACCAACATGCGTTAGCCTTTGCATAGCTCCATTTATAGTGGCTGTTGGATGATTTGTCATAGAGAAACTCTGTTGTGCAGGCTGTAGTTGATGATGATTTTGCATGGATGCAGCAGCAAATGCAGCGGCCGACTGTGGTTGTATTACAGTTGCAACCGGGACACCAACCATGTATGATC